>OZ014525.1:112172823-112772823 GCA_963966055.1 Lathyrus aphaca | reverse complement strand
GGCTTCAATCTCTACCCTCGAATTCAGTAACTACGTGGGAGGAACTAAAGAGAGTCTTCTTGACAAGATATTTCCCACCTAGTAAGACAGCTATGCTAAGAGCTCAAATCAACGGATTTAAGCAAAAGGAAAACGAGTCACTTTTCGAAGCTTGGGAACGCTACAAAGATATGCTGAGACTTTGTCCACATCACGGATTAGTAGAATGGATGGTCATCCATACTTTCTACAATGGACTCTTGTACAACACAAGAATGACGATTGATGCTGCCGCAGGCGGCGCACTAATGGACAAAGAATATAATGATGCTTATGCACTTATCGAGAGTATGGCTCAAAATCATTACCAATGGGGAAGTGAGAGAGTCGCAACTGAGAAACCAACAAAAGGAGGTATGTACGAAGTGAGTAGTATGGACCAAGTCAATGCAAAGTTTGACCAACTTAACCAAAAGATCGACAACTTGGCCATAACACCAACAACCACCGTGGCTGCGGTAACACCTAACTGTGAGTTATGTGGAGTTCCAGGACATGTTGTCCCTGATTGTCAACTATTAGCAGGAATTCCCACAGATCAAGTGAATTATGCTCAAGGAAACCCGTAAGTCCGATTCGCATTCCGTTTGAAGCATCGGAAAGAGCATAAACCGAACTTTATTTTGATGGAAAAAAGATCAAAATGAGATAATTTTTAGAACTGAATTTTGAAATAACCGTGTAAATTGTCTGATAATTTTTATCGGGTTTGAGTTAAGTCTCGATGAGAGGGGGTTGTTAACAAACTGAAGTTTTCTGTGTACTGTCATGATGAAATAGATGAATATTGATGTTTGATTTCTGATGTGAAATGAATGATGCGAGTTATTTTGATGAATTTTACGATGTAGCGCATCATTGCATTTCATAACATTCACGATGGGGCTTCGGCCTATTTATAGCCTCAATCCCATTGTGTGGAATGGAGTTTCTCGATGATTACGATGTGCTCCCTTGTGGAGGGTTTATATTCATGTATCCATCTCACGATGAATTAGTACCACATGCATAATTGCATATCATGATGATTAGAGTTGTATACTTCTGGATGAATTCACTATGGCATTGTGTTGCTGAATTTTCATGATGAATTCTTGTTTGTGTTGTTGTTGCTGAATTTTGTTGTCGATGACGTATGATATGTTTTTCTAATTTATTTATATTTTATATTCTTACTTGTTTACGATATATTATGATTACTCACCCTTCCTTCTTGGAAATGTTGCCTCCTTCTTGGGTAACTTGCAGATGATAAAGATTAGCATTCCAATGCAAGAGGAGTTTTTCAGAGTCTCGGAGCGTACCTTAGTTTCCTTTAGAAGTGTTCTGGAGTGAATGTGTCCTGCTCTGTGTCATGTAACACCAGGATGGGTTTTGAATACTATTTGATTTTTAGTTATGTTTTCATTTGAGAATATTTCTTACTGCATGATGTTAACTTCGGATGAATTATTTTGATTTTGAGGAAAGATTTATGAGTAAATTATAAAATTGAATTCCGCTGCGAGAAAGTTTATTATTGTTCAGGATGTTATTTAACCTGTGTTACGGGACAAGACATTGTATGTTGATTTCATGATGAAATGTGATACCCTTCTTGTTGATTTTCTCTAATATTATTTCATTATTTCGTTTTGGGGGTAGAAGGGTGTTACATAGAACGTCAACCTTCAAGGTTGGATAACTTGAACCTTTACAACAACGCTTTAACCAAACCTTTGTAACCTCAGGATCGCCGACAGGATGAACAACCTGGTATCTTAGGATCAAAATTCCGGGTTTTCTAAGCTATTTAATCCTCTTTTACCTTAAATCTCCCAATGCTTTCACCATTTGCATCTTCAGGTCCAAGAAGATTAAATATCGGCATTTGTCATACCGTAAATTTTGACCCTAAGATATGTATATCATCAAAAGAAATCCACTGACCAAAGGACTGTGCCATACTGGTTTGAATAGTATCCCCGATCAATCATTAATACATAATATTTTCAACCTTTCAATCACTATCAAATGATTAAGGAATCTCAAAAGATGAGAAATCTTTCAAAGAATGTACAAAAGTCTCGGTGAACTGGGCCCGAGCCATCACAATCACCAATTAGGGTTTCAATCATCTGAGCCCTCCAGGTGAAATTTTTCAAGGAAAAAGGATCTAAGCCCTCCAAATATCATCAAGAATGTTGACATGACCATGACAAGCCATTTACATGTACAAAAGGTGCAGAGATCAAGGACTGCAAGATTAGGGTTTCACAATGCCCAAATTAGAGTTTCTGACTAATCGGGAACCAAAAGTCAAATATTTCATATAGACAATAGTCTATACCATAATTAATGGTTTAAATAGATCATATACATCATAGACGTCCATTCATAAGGTCAAAATACCTCAGAGGATGTCCAGACAAACAAATCAGAAATCCAGGGGTATCTAGTGTAATTTCCATCTGGACCAAAAAGTCAGAGTTTGACTTTTTCATCCAAAATGATCCTCATGACCTATATTTCAAGAATATATTGTCTATGAATGCATTTGATCACAATAAAATCAGAAATTTGAAGATAACTTGTAAAAGGGGAAACCTTTGAAACTTAGAAAATTTTCTAAGTTATGGAAAAAAATGTTCAACTACCCTACTTTCAAGCATCATAACTTGTGATCCAAGCATCAGATTTTGGTGAACCAAAGGTCAAATGAAATATCTTGCTATAAACTACAAATGATTCATCTAGGAGAAACTCCAATTCATTATGGATTTCACGTTGAAGATGGATCAAAATCAAGAAAAATATTGATTTTCAACACTTAGAAAAAATCTGCCTAAATGTAAAATCAGCAAAACATCAAAACATGGATGGATTTTACACCAAGTTTCAAGCTGATTCAGATCTTTTTTGAAACACCAATGTTGTTGCAAATGTTTCCAACAATGCAAAGAACCAATTGGCATGAAAATATCATGCTTGTACATGAAGGAATCATGGATCAAAGTGACCATCTCAAGCTATTTTGCAAAAACAGATTTTTCACAAACTTGTGAAATCTGATTTTTTGAATCAAATAAGTACAATGTCAAGTGGATTTAAGTGTCTAAACAATGATTACAAGCCTGACCAAACCTGCAAATTCATGATTGTACCATGGAATTCACAAATATGACATTCATAGAATTCAACATTATGCATTTTGATCCAAGGGCCACAAATTAAAGCTTCAAAAAGGCATATTCTTGGATCTCTTGTTCAAAAAGCAATAGGTGGACACAATCCAAGCATCAAACTTCTGAGGAATGTGAATTTTGCTGCTGCATAGCTGAGCTATTTTAGAATTTCATCATTTCACATGTAAGAGATATTTTTCATAAACCATGACTCACAATTGTGACCTCATCACTTCAAATCTTGGAGGCCAAGTTTTTTCAACATATTTTCCTATAAATAAAGACCTCGTTCCATGATAAAAATCACACCAAAGCCTCTGATCACTAAGTTTTCTCTCAAAGACTCAAAACTAAATATTTTGAGCAATCACTTCTGGTTTTTAAGTTCCAGCTAGAACAAGCTCAAACCAATTACTCACACACATCACATATGATGTTTATGAGGTGTTCAAACACTTAGATCACCTCTAAAACACTCCCAACCCAGAATCACTCATCAAAACCTCAAAATGTCATTCTTTCTACAACTTTAAGATCAGAAGTTGATCCATCCATTTGCAGTCAAGTCCAAGTGTTCAAACACACTTCATGTGGTGTAGGGAAGCTGTCCAGATAATTGCAACATCTCTGTAACACCTCCAGCTCAAAATCATAACTTCATCTGCAAGCTCAAATTCAGGTAAGCCTCAAACTAGGCCAAATCATAATCCATGTATATTTCCTCGCACTATCTTTTTGCCATATGTGCGTAATAATATTTTAAGTGATTCCCCTTAATCAACTTCATAAAACAACCAACATGTAGAATTTTATGTGGCTCAGGCTAAATTAGGGTTCTTCAGTGTTCATCAGTGATTTCTCACTCCACACACAAAATAAATGAAATTAATTTGTACCATTGGGTTTAAGGGATCAAAACACGTGATTTTGATGTTTATTTCATCTCAAATGGATGCTTATTACATGAGATACGATGGATTTTGCAAATTCTGGGCAAACTGCTTCGCGTGTGTTCTTGCCAAAGGAGTTCTAGGCTCTGTTTTTGAATTTTTGAATTTTATTCATTTTGTTTAATTGATTAAAAAATTAATAACTTTCTGATTCTTTTGAGTTTTTGAATGATTCTTTTTTCATTAATTCTAAAAATGTTTAAATATTTTATTCCATAAAAAATATTTTTAAATTTTTTTTCTTTTCAAAGAATTAAGTTTTAATTGTTTTTATACATTTTTAAAATGATTCTTTCTCTTGATATTTCAAACACAAATGAATCTCAAGATATTCTATGGGTAGAATATGAATTTTCGAACCTTGATCCAAGAATTTTTATTGTTTTTCCTTAGTGTTTAAAATTTATCAAATATTTCAATATTTTATTTCTAATAAATATTCAAAATATTCAAAAATTAGGGTTTTGACTTTCATAACCTCAATTTGATTTTTGTCATACTCTTGGGCCTCTATTAGAGTGTAAGACCCATCCCTTTTTGAAAAATGAACCATTAGGATTCATGTGATCCATTTTCAAAAACTCGGCGTGATCGCCTTTTTCACTACATAAAGTTTTCATTTGTGAATCTTTTTCTATGAACTTCTTTACACGTAACCATTTGTTTTCTAAAATGTATTGTCAAAATGTTTCATGAGGAATCCTTTGTGTTAGGACTCATTCTTTTTGTTTTAAACTTTCTCCAGTATGTTTTAAAACTCTGTTAGACTTTTGTATAAGTCTTGAATCCACCAACAGTTTCTTAAATAGTTTTCAATCTCTTATACAGAGATTATGAGCATTTGTTTACAAATCTCATCTCCTTTTCTTTTTTCATCTTTATGACTAAAGATCTAATACACTAACAACTAGACTGAGCTTTACTCTGGTAAACTGCTTTCTAGGATGTAGGTAACTTTTCAGCATCCAAGTCATACTTTGTGTATGAAATAATCAGATAATTAATCAACAAAACAAATTTCATAGGCATCCTTATGTTTAACCCTTATTATTGGCTTTTGAGCCATCTTATCTCTTTATAACTTCTCGTTGTTTTCTTAAACTATTGTGCTTGCTTATAATAGAACTGTTTGCCAAAATTATCTTTCTTCACCTCTTACTAGAGAAAATATAATAAAATAATTCTTAATGACAAAGAGAATACAATGTAAAAACATTCTGTAATCTTTCTCCCTCTGGATTTTGGGCCTCTTCTTCCCAATGTAACACCCAACTTCATTCTTAATAAAACAACTTAAGAATACTCAAACAATAACAAAGATATACTTAAAGTTGTTAAACACATTCACTGACACTTTTATTTTCTGTATGCATATTTACTACTTATATTTGCATCTCTACTAGAATATTAGCAATCAGGTTACTATCACCAGAACTAACTTCTGAATAACTAGAACAAAAACTAGGGAAAAACATAGCCTCCTCTTGGGCTTCATTTAATGACCCTCAGGCCTCCTAAAGGTTCTTTCTCTTAGACTTAGATGTTACTCAGCCTTCCCCAGCCTCCTCTTGGGCTTCATCCAAGGGCCCATGTGCGTCATACATGTAACATAGCCTCTTCTTGGGCTTTGTACAATAGAAACTCCCCAGACAAAGGAATGTTTGATGACCTTCAAAACATTTATCAAACCAACCGACAACACTGTTATTACAGAGTCAGAATCCCAATAATTTTGAGCCTCCCATTTTAGGATTCATATAAAATATAAATAATCAAGAGTCAGTCTCTCACAAATAAGTTTCACATATGGGCTTCCAAATCAGAACATAGATAAAACTTTCCCAACAGAGTCAGTTTTCCTCCTTTAGCTTCAACCTTGGACTTCAATCAAAGCACATATAAATCAAATCTTCCCTCTTTAGAGATGACATATTCTCTCTACTGAGCACCTTTTAGCTTTAACCTTTGGGTTTCAATAAAGTCACATACAGTCAAACAATATACATTCACTCAAAATGAGTCATAGTCTTGGACTATAACTAAGTTAAACAACATCAATATAGCCATAGTATTGGACTTTAACTAAGCTCATTCCCAGCAGTCATAGTCTTGGACTTTAACTAAGTTAATTCCCCACAACACCAGTCATAGTCTTGGACTCTAACTAAGCTAAACATCCACCTTTTCTTGAGCTATACAAATCAAGATACACCATTCAGCTTTCCTGAGCTATACTCATTTAGCCTTTCTTGAGCAATGCAAATCAAGATAACCCATTCGGCTTATGCCTTGAGCTATGCAATTCAAGCAACCAACCAACCAGTTACAAACAACTGTTTTCAGCTTCAATCCTGGGCTTAGATCAGGAAACAAATAAACTTTTCAGCTTCAATCTTGGGCTTTAATCAAGACACAAATCAAACTTTTGAGCATCAACATCCTGTGCTTTAACCAGGATACAAATCAACCTTTCCTCCTAGCTATAGCCTTTTAGGAGGAATTATGATGCTCTGATCCCTTAATTCTTTTTGGGGGTACATAGGCAAAATATCATAAGATCTTTGCGAGCACACCAAACAAAAAAACAACAATTAGGTTTCTAAACCTAAGAAAAACATTAGAAAATTATGATAATACAGAAACACAAAAACATGAGCATCACCTATCAATCAACACTCATCTCATAATTAGACCCATATAATAGAAACCCCCATCAATATCAAAAATAATAAATTTTGCACTAACCCAAAGGTGAAGTAAGCTAAAGAAGAACCCAAAACCATGTTGGCATATGTTAAATAACAATATGCAAAGCGGGGTGAGTTTAAGATATCTCTTCCCTTCCATAACCAGCAGGGCCGACCCAAGGGTAAGGCGAGCTAGGCCCTTGCCTTGGACCTCATAAAAGAATATTTTTTTAAGGGGTATTTAAGCCTCAAAAAATATATTTTATAGTATATTTCGAGAATAGCGAAATTTCCATCAAATTATTTACATGACATAGTTGGTTAGTGAATAACTCTTTGTTCAAAAGGATCTGGAGTTTGAATCTAGTTGTGACACAAAAGTTTTTTATTATATTATTTTAATTTAACTTAAAGACTTTTTAATTATAGTGAATGAAAAAAATCTTCGTTTTAATATTCGCATTGGGCCTCCAATTACGTTGGGCCGGCCCTGATAACCAGCTTCACCAGGAAAAAAAAATAAGAAAGTAGAAAGTAGCAAAAATGCAATAGTGATTAAAGACCACAAAAATCGAGCTACCGGTAACCATATTTATAAAGTATCAAATATATGTTTGTAAGCTCCCCCTAAATTTTATACTTATCAAAATTTTCTTAGTTTATTCAGAGTGAGGTTTGTAAGCTCCCCCTAAGTTTAGACTAGAAAAAGTTTGAAGTTAAGAAAATAATCATCATGATTTTAGCATTGTTGAGATTTATTAGGGTTATAAGACATATCAAATCATATTCAATCCAAAAGATTAAGATAAATGATATCGCATAAAAATAAGTATATGAAATCAAAGTAACAAATAACCAAGAGAAAAGTAATACGACTTCCATTAATAATTTAAAAAGATACAAAGGAAAGAAAATGAAATGAAACAAAAACATGCTCAAGATACACAAGCATCTTATTCCTAAACAAATTATCTTAGTATGAACCCTCATTTAAAGAAGTTGCTAGGAGAAAGCAACCAGTTTAGAGGAAATCGACTACCATAGATAAAAGGAAGATCCAAATTCTCTAGATTAAACTTAAAAAACAAGGGAGACATCATTACCTATAAATCCTTCCTGAAGGAGGTTTGAAGGTCTTATCCTATTTTCTTCCTAAGATTAGCCATAAACTAATCAAGAACATCTTAAACTTTGGAACTCAAGGGAGACACTCCTTTAAACAAGGATGACACATGCCAAAATTCAGCGGATCTACCTCCTAAAGATGTGGAATAAACATGGGAACCATATCTTGATGATAACATATCACACTAAAGGTTAGAAGTCCCTGAAATGATCCTTTCTTTCACCTTATCCAAAAAGGCCACATTAACCAAGTGAAAATTGGATAATATTGTTGTATTATTTTGGAATGTTTGTTTTTATTTTATTTTAGAAATTGTATGTTATTATGGATCGTTGTTGGATAAGAGCCAATAGATTAAGTAAATAGTATGAGACTGTAGTGATTTAATTTCTTGAATTCGCATAAAAAATCTTCCTAGCGATAATGGGATTTTTTTTGTCCTTGTAAAAATTGTCGAAATACGCAAAAACATACAATGGATGATATATTCAATCATTGTGGTTGTGATGGAAGTATTCAAAATTACACAAAATGGGTATGATACGATAAAGTGACAAATAAAATACCTATGTCACATAGAGTTGAAGATGATGAATTTGTGAATGATACTTAAGAAGATATAATTTGTGATATTGGAGTATATGCTTTTATGAAAGCTCGCGTGGAAGATACTTAGAAATGTGACATGGAAGAGTCGTTATATCCGGGATGCAAAAATTTTACATTATTTTCAGGTGTTAAGACTATTTAATCTTAAGGCAAGAGGTGGTTGGACGGATAAAAGTTTCACTAAAATGCTTGAATTTTTGCAAGAAATGATTCCAGAAAGTAACATGTTATTGAACTTTAATTATGAGGCCAAGAAGATATTATGTCCGATAGGTTTGGACTATGTCAAAATACATGTATGTCATAGTGATTTCATAATATATAGGAAATAGTATGAAAACTTGAAGGAGTGATCGAGGCGTGGGGAGTCACGATACAAGAAGAAAGACAATGGTGTTAAAAATGATGATGATGGTGTAACTAGAAAGGTGTTCCTTCCAAAGTGGCGTGGTACCTACCGATAATTCAAAGGTTCAAGAGATTGTTTTCTAATATAAATGACGCAAAGAATACTAGATGACATGAAGATGAAAGATTATGTGATGGAAAAATTCACCATGTAGCTGATTCATTGCAATGGAAGAAAATTGATATGTTGTTTCCAGATTTTTCTCTTGAGCCAAGTTACCTCATGCTAAGACTTACCACTGACTAAATGAACCTTTTTGGTAGCTTGAGTACTAACCATACTTCACGACATGCTTTTTTCATAATTTACATCCTATATTTGTGGTTTTGCATGAAGCCCAAATATATGATGTTACCAATTGTGATTTCGGGTGCAACAAAACTAGAAAACAACATAGATGAAGGTGTTGATGTTGATGACGCGTATACATGTGATAACTTTAAGCTATGTGCCATGTTGTTTTACATAATCAATGATTTTCCTCATACGGTAATTTGTCTCGGTATAATGTCAAGGTACATAAAATGTGCTAATATGTGAAGATGATACATGTTTTGACCAATTAAAGAATGAAAAAAGTTTGCTTACCTTGGGCATCAAAATTTCTAAGAACTAATCATCCATATTATAGATTGCGGAAGGCTTTTAATGGAAAACATGAGTTCGATATCGCTCCAAAGCCCTTAACCGGGAAGGATGTTTATAAAAGACAACAACACGTTAATATTGTATTTGGAAAGAAACAAAAAGGGCCCGTGGAGAAAAATGAATGGAAAAAGGGGTCGGTTCTCTTTGATCATCCATATTGGTTTACCCTCGATGCAAGACATTATCTTGATGTAATTCATATGGAGAAAAATGTAGGTGATAGTTTGATTATAACACTTATAAATATTAAAGGAACGACAAAAGATACTAAGAAATCCTGTGAAGATCAGGTAGTGATGGGTATACAACAAGAGTTAGCCCTAAAATATATAGGAAATAGAACATATTTGAAGAGGTTCTCTAAGGGTATCAAAGAAGAAAAAAGGTATTTGAGATTGTTTGGGGGGTATAAAAGTTCCCTAAGGGTATTCATCAAATGTGAAGAAATTTATGTCAATGAATGATCTTAAATTATTTGGCTTAAAATCTCATGATTGTCATGTCTTGATGCAATAACTTATAGAAGTGGGTATTTGTGGCCTTCTACCAAAATTGTAAGAGTAACTATAACCAGATTGTGTTTATTCTTCAATATTATATGTAGTAAAGTTATTGAACTTGGAAATTTAGATGAGTTGGAACACGAGGCTTAAGTTATCTTGTGTCAATTAGAGATGTTTTTCCCTCCATAATTTTTTGACATTATGGTTCACTTAATTGTTCATCTCGTAAGGGAGATTAGAGTTTATGGTTCAATTTATTTATGGTGGATGTATCTAGTAGAGCGATGCATGAAGATCTTTAAAGTTTACACAATGATTCATCACCCTCCAGAAACTTCAATCATTGAATGATACATCGCCGAAAATGCTATTGAGTTTTGTACAAACTATTTGCCAGAAGTGAACTCTATAGAAATTCTCGAGTCTCGTCATGATAAAAGGTATGTTAGTAGAGGTATTTAATGTTTTATTGTTAATATATTTGAGCGAGATGTAGTTCTTGAAGAACATTTGTATATATTTAATAACCTTAGTGAAATTCAACCTTACTTGACTATTAAAAAAAGTATTATCAAGGAAAATTTCCTCCTGATGAGTGAAATTTTTTTGTTGATCTAGCATAACAAAACTTTCACAACTTAATTTAAAGAAGGGTTTCTAAAGAGAGTAGTGCATCAGAGACGATTAAATGGATGTCACATATTCCTGATTGCAATGTAATAACTAGGAGTGCATACGACATTACTAAATACCCATTATATACAAAATCAACGGATGATTGTAGTACCATGCAAAATAGTGGGGTTATGGTTGAATTTGAATCCATGTACTTCTCTAGTTCGAAAGATAAGAATCATGTATTGACATTAAGATTGTACTTTATGGTCATTTAGGAGATTGATTATGTTACTTTTAAAGTGCCTTTATTTAAGTTCAAGTGGATTGATAGTAACATTGAAGTAGAAACTAGTGAATTAGGATTCACACGAGTTGAACTTTGAAAGACGACTTATATGAATGAACCATTCATCACAACATCTCAAGAAAAATAAGTTTTTTATGTCATTGATCCTTCTTACACAAGATGGTCAATTATTCTTCAAGGACAATATTATATATATATATATATATATATATATATATATATATATATATATATATATATATATATATATATATATATATATATATATATATATATATATATATATATATATATATATATATATATATATATATATTCCTGATAGTGATAAAAATAAAGATTTTAATTTTGATACCCCCTTCTCTATAACAAATTACACTTTTCATGACAAAACTTTCACCTCGAACAATAGAAAACCGAGGTATAAAGCCAAGGAGGACTAATTTTTATTATTTAAAAAATAAAAAAAACATAAATTACCTCGGTTTTTAAAATAATTGTTGAAAGCAAAATAATGTGGGTTTTTGTTATCGTTTATGCAGGGATTGTTGTGATATTACCATCATTTTATAGTCTAAAAGTGATTAAACTTAGGGTTTTAAAAGTCTTTGGTTGATTCGTAACGGTTTTAATAAAATTTAAGTTAAACGGTAAAATGGATCGGTTTTGAGGGATTTATAAAAATATGTCAAGATTAGGGTTTGATAGTCCATTTCGTATGTATATTCGATAAAGCAAGTGAATGTGCTATGGTGATAAACATAATCACATATCTTCTCAATATGTTTATCTCTAACACATATTGTGAGATTTACCACTTTGATCCTTAGATGCAAAGTCATTCCATGGTCCAAGATTCCTTTAAATGCAAAAACCTACAATTATTGAAAAAAAATTAAATAACTATATCGATTTACACAGTTAAGTTATACTACGATTATTTACGCTAAAACAACAGGGAAAAGCATAATTTACGATTAAAGGACTCAAAAAGTGTCAAAACTAAACTACATATCAACACAATTTAGCACCTAAAAATAACTGAGGTGAAAAAACAACTCAGTACAAGGTTTGATTCCCATCTATTGCACTTTATGATTTTATTTGCTTATAAGTGTAGACAAAATGTTCTAACCTTCGGTTTTCTTTTTAACAAAGATATAAAATAATAAGATTTTACTATAAAAGCACTCATTAAATAGATTTTACCCTAATCCTTACTTATATGAAGTTGCCTCAAACTCGAAAGCATCATTCTTTGGGATGGATTGCAAGACAGAAAAAATATTCAATGTTCTTCTATCTTGAACAAAATATTTTTTTTACCCTTTCAATTTATCTCACATAATGGTGTTGATGTTGTCGCTATTGTATTTTTTGAATAATCCTAATTTAAAGAAAAGTACTCAGTTGATAGATTGCAAGTGCAGACAAACATTCTCTCTTCAAGTTACCCAAAGAAAGGAGCTTAAGCAACAATGAAGTGAGCTCAATCTTGAAAGTTCAAAAAATCATTAAAGTTAAACAAAGAATGGAGCTTAACCAACAAAGAAGGGAACTAGTTCAACCTTTGAAGAGTACTCAGTTGATAGATTGCAAGTGGAGAAAAATATTTTAGTTTAAAAAATATTTTAGTGGGTATGCAACAAAATTTGGATATCACCGAAGATTTATTGTAAACAATAGTTTATTAATATTTTGTGTGAACAATGTAATTTCAAAAAAAAAATAGTCATCTCAGTTTTCTTTAATACAAAGGTGATAGATAATATAAAACCTAGATTTTATAGTAAAACTGAGGTTGTTAGTAATCATATTTTATTATAAAAACACTTGTCAAATAGATTTTACCCTAATACTATATTATATGTAGCCACCCCAAAGAGAGGAAATATTCACCACCGTTCATTTCTATCATGAGGTTTTACTACAAATTTTATAATGTATTTTTAATATTCTATATAAACAATGTAATTAATAATGAACAACTTATCCACCTCGGTTTTCTTCTTGGCCTAGGGGATAATTAAGCATTTTTTTTACTATTTGTGCTTAAATAAATCTTTTGCATTCATTTAATGTTTATCAAAACTCAATAATCTGCTATTATTGATCTGCATGAAACCTAAGGGACATCCTTTATAAAAACATGATGAATATTGAAAATCTAACCTAAATGAAACATGGAGCGCTTGAAACATAAAGTCGTTTGGAAAAGTTCTTTAAGATGGATTGCAAGAGCAGAAAATTACTTGGGATTAAGGTTTCTTTTCTTAAATATTTATTTGAGTAGAAAATCATATATTTGAATATTGATCTTATTTATCTAACATATATTTTGTTTTGCTTCATAATCAAATGCATGCAAGATCCGAAAAGACAAACCTTGCACCTAACATTTGATCTTCCACAAGATTTAATAATTCGAAGATCTAAAATCTAGATCTTTTAGGAATTTGATTTTTACTTTGTTTTCTAGGGAATTTGACTTTTATTTTAAACAATGTAATATTTTGTGTAAATAATGTAATATTTTGCGTAATATTTTGTGAAAACAATTAAAAAATTGCTAACCCCACGATTTTCAAGATAAATCGAAATGAAATATACGTTAGTTTTGAAAGGAAAAAAAAGTGTTGATGTTGGAGTTCGAACCCATGTGAAATTAACTTTACCTCTTGGTTTTAATAACACTGAAGTGATAAGTAGTGAGTTATCATGTTTCCATATATTACCTCACTTCTATAGCCGAGGTATTGTGCATTTTACGTCCGAGGTAACAAGCGTTTTTATAGTAGTGCCTCTTTCGCAACACATGTACGCCTCTCATTAGAAGAAAATAATTTTGTTGATGATGTGCATGTTATTTGCCATGATCATCTAGAAGAGATATGGAAAAGTTAGTAAGTAAATGTTTTATATGACTTAGTAATATATATTTACTTGTTTATCTTTTTATATTCTTTTTACTAAAGATTTAATGTTGTTGTTGACGATCTTAAATAATTTTAAACATGGTTTAAATTATAGGTGTTTAATAACCGGTGACAAATCACATAAGAGAAAGTTCGGTTTTTTATATATAACAAGCTGTGAATCTCTCGTATCAATTTGTTTATAGATTATTTTCCAATTAAAATTTGATTTCAATCTTGGAATCCTTCTATCCTCCTATTGTACAGTCCCATAGATATTTCATATACTTAGTTAGGAGTGATCCATGTTAAAATTTTATCCAAAGAAAGTTTGATTACCTGCACCCATTATTCATTTAGAAACGTTGAATGCACAAAACTAGTGCAATTTGACTTTGATGTACATTTATACCTTTCCCCTAAACATTCAATGAATACATCTTCTTTTACAGGAAGAAACAAAAAGTTTCCAAATAACGTACATTACTACTTGACATTCAAATAAGAATTCAATGAACAAAGTAAAGAAACATGCATGCATTCCTCTGTCTTTTTTTATCCTCGAGAATTAAGTAATATCTCCACATAAACTTGTAATTATGGTTTTAACTTTTTAATCTATCTACTTTAAAATTTAGTTTTTTAGTCATCTATTTTACATTTTTTAAATCTTTTTGACCTACTAGAATACAAATGTGATTTTTAATGTAACTCAAATGTATTGCAGCCTTAGAAAAATGGAATTTTCTGCTATTACACAAGTTGTGTATATGAGTACTTATCACTTAGCAGATAGTAGTGTTTGGCATATGATTTTCATTTGGTTGGAGTTCTAAATAGTTATTACTAAGAAATCCTAGTATTCTTGAGTTTCTTTTCTTTAGAAAATATAGTTATTATTAGAAATCCTAGTATTCTTTTTAAGAATTTCCTTTCTTTAGAAAATAGTGTGAAGGTTATGTATGATTTTTCTGTTTGGACCATCGAGAGATTAGAAATAAGGTTATATTTTTGATATTATGAAAAACATAAATGAAATCGAGGAGAATTTTATTTATTTATTTGGAAATGATTCTTGGGAAGATTAGATGAGAACTATATGTTCTTTCAAATACTATCTTTTTTATTGATCAACAGTGAATCCAAATTTTGACATAGATTGGAGAGCTTGTGGTCCTTTGTTTATCCCTTATTGACTTCAAATCCAGCGTTAGTGGTCCAATAGCATGAGATCTTACTAAAGTATAATTCAAATTCAAGTAAGTTAGTTGTATTTCATTTAAATGTCATGTGAATTTAGAGTTAATTTGATTTGCATCTGAATTTCATTTCATATTTAGGACTTGTATATAAACTAATTTTATATTCAGTTAGTTAAGAATCATTGTAATCAATTTTGTTAGAAAGTTAGTTAGAGTTTTCTTCTCTCTCTTTCTTTTTTATCATTTTCTTCATCTTCAATCTTGTGCATCAACAATTGGTATCTAGAACTCCGATTCAGATTCAGGAACGGAAAACGCGAGTGTACGTAAGACGAGTATAATTGATTTTGACTCTGAATTTCACAATAAATTGAAGTTTGAAATCAGAACAGAATCACATTTATTGATTATGAGGGAATTGGAAATATAAGTGTTAGTGAAATTTGAGTGATTTAGTCCAGGATCGAAGATGAACGGTGGAAATGGTAGCTTGAACACAAAGCTTCTAGTCTTTGATTGAATGAATTGAAATCGGTGGATGATTCAGATGTGTGTGTTATTTGGCGCTCAAGATGTTCTTGATCTCGTAAATGATAGTTACGTAGTGCACTACTACAAAACACGCAAACAACAACGTCAGGTTTACAACGGATTCATATACACTGTTATAATAGGCTAAAATTTCCGCAACTGATTTATAACGCCAGATTTAATGACAGTTAAATTGAAAATCGTTGTAATACAACCAGATTTAACAACGGTTGTCTTTAAAACCGTTGTAATACATGACGTGTGACAAGCATCGATTCCAAGCAACTATATTTTGTTCCATATATTTAAATTTTAAACATATATTTTATTTTATTTTTTAGTGTTACGGAGACTTTAACCTCAAAACACAACATTCATCTTTCTTTTTCTATTTATTAGTGAAAAAGAAAAGTTTGATCAAAACTTCTTCAAAATTCTTTTTTTTTCTATTTTCTATTATTTAATTTTTGTATTGTTATTTTTGAGAACAAGATTTGGTTCTGCTAAATATCTTTATGTTTTGATAATAACAACGAAGTATTTAAGTAAAGACAATTTTGATACTTTAACCTTTGTTATTTTTTAGAATGACAAACAGGTTCTGACTCTGATGGAGTTCTTGCAAACTGAAGGTTCTAATAAGACAATATTCGCTTATGTGCAAATTGGAAGCAAGACTGCTCAAGTGCCAACTCATCAGAAAGATCTTGAGAAAAATGATGTTGTCATTGCAATGTTTTCTAGGATTCTGGCTCTGATTGAGTAAGACTATGATACGACAATATTCTGAATACCAAGTGCTGAAGACTATGAAGACTTGAGCTTCTGAAGACATAATGATCTAAGGACCAAGTGCGGAAAGACTGTGAAGACTTGAAGCTCTGAAGAACAAAGGTTATGAAGACCAAGTGCTAAAGTTCTGAAGACTAAAGACTTGAAGATTCTGAAGAACTCATCATTCGTATCTTAACTCATGCTTCAACATAATTATCAATTAAAAGGCCATGAAGTTCTGAAGATAAGAATCAAGATCAAGAGACATCCTTTATCAACTCATGCTTCAATATATCTCTCAACAAGAAGCCTCTGACGTTCTGATAAATAGGATCAAGTGTTACTCTTCTCTCTACTCATGCTTCAATCATCTATCAACCAGGAGCCTCTAAAGTTCTGAAGAAAAGAAGTAACGTCAAGAAAAGTTAATTTATCTCTGCTCACGCTTCACACATTTATCAACCTGAAGCCACTGAAAATCAGAAGATAAGAATTAACGGATAAGAGGGAATAGTACAAAGACACTTCGTTCACTACTAAAAATAAGACATTTAGTTAAATGATTTTACATCAGGAATTTATTATAAATGAAAAAATAACGCGGTGGCAGTTTCGTAAATAATAAAAGAAATTGTTATAAGGGATTTTACATCGGGTATTGATTAAAACCGATGTAAAAAGTAACGCGGTGGCAGTTTTGTAAATAATAAAAAAATTCATATAAAGCCTTTTACATCAGTTTTGCTAAAACCGATTTAAAAAACCATATTAAAAAACAATTCAAAAAAATTCAAAAAATAACTAATGGCTATTACATCGGTTGATGTAATAACCGATTTAAAAAATTACATTAAAAAAAATTTCAAAAATAAGCTTAGCCTATTACATCGGTTAATGTGTAACCGATTTAAAAAACATATTAAAACAAATTTCAAAAAATCACCCTAAGCCTATTACATCGGTTCAAGCATAACCGATTTAAAAAACATATTAAAAAAAATCAAAAAATCACCCTAAGCCTATTACATCGGTTGATGTAAAACCCGATGTAAAAAATTACTTTAAGAAAAAAATTCAAAAAATAACTAATGGCTATTACATCGGTTGATGTAATACCCGATGTAAAAAATTACTTTAAAAAAAAATCAAAAAATAACTAATGGCTATTACATCGGTGGATGTAATAACCGATGTAAAAAATTACATTAAAAAAAAATAAAAATAAAAATATGCTATTACATCAGGCATGTGTTTTAACCGATTTAAAAAGAATATTAAAAAATTTAAAACCCTAAACACAAAACATAACTCATTTACTGTACATCTTCCAAAATCTTCTTCCACCATCTCCAACTCCCACCGTTCCACCTCCACAGCCCCCAACGCTGCTTCGCCGACCGTTCCACCGCCCAACGCTGCTGCGTCGACCATCCCCCTCCCTCGACGCCGCCGACCGTCCCTCTCCCTCCTCCACGCGGCGACCGTTTCCCCCTCCCCCGACACGCCAACCGTCCCTCTCCCTCCTCCACGCGGCGACCGTTTCCCCCTCCCTCGACGCGCCGAACGTCCCACTCACTCCACCCGCCCCCGACGCGCCGACCGTCCCACTCCCTCCATCCTCCCTCGACGTCGCCGACCGTCCCCCTCCCTCCACGCCGCCCACCTCGACGACGCTGTGACCCTCCACCGTACACCTCCAAGGTACTTGTTACTGTTACTGTTGTTTGAATTTATTCTGCTATTAAGATTGAATTTTGTTGTTTGAAGGTATACTGCTATTAAGATTGGTTACTATTGTTACTGTTAAAATTTGTTTTTCAATATATATAAAACTATATATATTATTTTTTCTTTCTTTAATTTCAATATATATATATATATATATATATATATATATATATATATATATATATATATATATATATATATATATATATATTACTTTATATTTGTTTTTAGCCATGTTTATTTTATACATGTTGTGATGCTATTGTTTCTCGTAGAATTTGTGTGTCGACGAGAACTTCTGCATCGTCGCCCGTGAGTCATTCGGCCGGCCACACGATATTGCTGGTTCTTTTTTAATTATTTATAACTTCTCACTTCTTCTTTATGCATGTCACGTGTTTGCACGTAGAGACTTTTGCATTCTTTCTAATGTCCAAGAGAGCGACTATTATAGGTGTCTAAATGATTTAACTGATCTGTATGCATTAATTTCGGAACATAGGTATGAATCGTAGTTGGATAAAAGCTAATCGATTAAATGTTGAGTACGAACATGGAGTGAAGGAATTTCTACAGTTTGCTAAAAGCAATGCTAAAAAAAATCTTCCTCCTCCTAAAAGTAATGGTGAAAAAAGTGTTGATGTGCTTTTTCTCTGTCCATGTGTTCGTTGTGCAAATCACAAACCAAAACTTAATAAGAAGGCAATCATGGATCATCTAATTTGTCATAGGATTTGTCAAAGTTATACACAATGGATATGGCACGGTGAGGTAGTAGAAATGGATGATGATCATCTGGAAGACATGATGCGTGATATTGGACAAGATTCGTTTAAAAAGGCTCATGTGTATGATACTTTATGCAGTGACAAGGATAAACCTTTGTACCCGGGATGCACTAATTTTACACGTTTGTCAGTCGTGTTAAAATTGTTTAATTTGAAGGCAAATAATGGGTAGACTGACAAAAGTTGTACCAAATTGCTTGAATTGTTGACACAGATGCTTCCAGAAGGTAATGTATTGCCAAATCGTTATTAAGAGGCAAAAAAGATATTGTGTCCAATGGGTTTGGAGTATGAAAAGATACATGCATGCCCTAATGATTGCATATTATACATAAAAGATTATGTAAACTATAATCATTGTCCTAAGTGCAAGGCGTTACGCTACAAAAAGAAAGATGGTGATTCTAGTGATGATGAGGTTGTCAAAAAGGGTCCTCCCGCGAAAGTGGTATGGTACCTACCAATAATTCTAAGGTTCAAGAGACTCTTCGCAAATGCAAATGACGCAAAGAATCTTAGATGGCATGCCGAAGAAAGAAAATGTGATGGACAAATTCGTCATGTAGCTGATTCTTTACAGTGGAAGAAAATAGATTCTTTGTTTCCAAATTTTGGCAAAGAGTCGAGAAACCTTAGACTTGGACTTTCTACTGATGGAATGAATCTGTTTGGTAATCTAAGTACTAATCATTCTTCTTGGCCTGTTCTCCTGATGATTTACAACCTATCTCCTAGGTTGTGCATGAAACGTAAATATATTATGTTATCCATGATGATTTCGGGCCCAAAACAACCGGGAAATGACATAGATGTTTATCTAAGTCCCTTGATTGATGATTTAAGAGTATTGTGGGAGGAAGGGGAGGATGTTTTTGATGCGTATTCTAGTGAACAGTTCAATATGCATGCCATGTTGTTTTGCACCATCAACGGTTTTTCGGCGTATGGTAATTTGTCTGGTTATAAAGTTAAAGGTCATAATGCATGTCCTATATGTGAAGAAGACACAAGTTACCTCCAACCTGAAAAAGGAAAGAAAACTGTTTATCTTGGGCATTGAAAATTTCTAGCTCGTTATCATCCATATCGTAGATTGCGAAAAGCTTTCAATGGGGAACAAGAGCATGGTCAAGCTCCAAAGCCCTTAACTGGAGAGGAATTTTATCAACGACAACAGGGAATTAATGTTGTCTTTGGAAAATACAAAAAGAAATTAACTACGAAAAATTTATGGAAAAAGAGGTCGGTTTTCTTCGATCTTCCATATTGGTCTAGTCTTGATGTAAGACATTGTATTGATGTGATGCACGTGGAGAAAAATGTATGTGATAGTTTACTCGGAACACTTCTCAACATTCATGGCAAAACAAAAGATGGTTATAATGCTCGTGTGGATTTGGGTTTGATGGGTATACGAGAAGATTTAACTCCACAACATATAGGCAACAAGATATATTTGCCTCCTGCCTGCTACACTTTATCTAAAAAAGAGAAAACAAGTTTTTGTGAGTGTTCACAAAGTATTAAAGTTCCGCATGGTTACTCATCAAATGTCAAAAGGCTTGTATCTGTTAAAGATCTCAAACTAATTGGCTTAAAATCTCATGACTGTCATGTCTTAATGCAACAGCTACTACCAGTGGCTATTCGTGGGATATTGCCTAACAATGTTAGGAAGACTATAACCAGGTTGTGCTTATTTTTCAATGCAATTTGTTGTAAATCCATTGATCCATCAAATTTAGATGATTTGGAAAATGAGGCTACAGTTATCTTGTGCCAATTAGAGATGTATTTTCCTCCTTCATTTTTCGACATTATGGTTCACTTGATTGTTCATCTAGTAAGGGATATTAGATTATGTGGTCCAATTTTTTTACGATGAATGTATCCAACAGAACGATACATGAAGACCCTAAAAGGTTATACAAAAAATCCACACCGGTCGGAAGCATCGATTATTGAGAGGTACATTGCAGAAGAGGCAATTGAGTTTTGTTCAAACTATTTGTCAGAAGTGGATGTTGTAGGGGTTCCTAAGTCTCGTCATGATGGAAGATGTGAGGGTATGGGTACACAAGGCTTAAATGTCAAGAGCTAGTAGGATTCTCTAGTTGAAGAAGTTGAAAAGGGTGCATTTGTTCCGGATGGACGTCACGATATCTTAACAACAGCCATTGGAACATCTGAGCATGGCGGTCGTGTTCGTGGTGTTGGAAAACACCATAAACAGAGCACTTTCTTTGGAAGACCACGTCAAAGACAAGATATCAATGTATCAGAACAATTTGCACAATTGTCATCTCAATTGGAAGCAAAATTAGAGCAGATTTAGTGCAACAGTGGGTTGAAGAGCGTAAGGCAATGCAACAATCTTTCATGGAGACACTTAAGTCTATGGGTATCTCCCAAAGCACAACAAATAATAAATGCATTGAACAAAGGGAAACTGTGGATGGAAGCAGAAAAGGAAGTTGTTCAATTGTAAAAGTAAACAAAATGGAAGAGGAAGACAGTGTTGAGAGATTAGTAAAAATGGTTCTGAAAAGGAGTGACACACAAATGGATTACTTTGAATTAGAATTAAGTCATTGTGTGAATGTCTCAAATTTTTATATGTCAACGAAATGTATCAGAGAGTTGTTGATGGGACAACATTGGCTTGACGTTTCTACTTTGCAAGTATGGTCCACGTAATTATATTTTCTTTTTTATTACTCTCAAATATTTTAATATGTTATAACTCTTGTCACTTTGATTCTAATGTTTATGTTATAATTATTAAGGTATATTTATCGTATGTGTATTAATACATCACAATCAGAAGTATATGGGATATTGGACTCTGATGTGTGTTCGTATGTTGATAATGTGGCAAAAACTGAAGCAAGAGTTAGAAAATACATACAAGACAAGTTACGTGATCACGAAGAGAAAGTGTGTCACTTGCTACCATTTATTCATGGGTATGTTTGTATGAAATTCTATTTTATAACTTTGGTTGCATAGATATTTCAATTTTGTTAATATGAAATTCTGACTTTTGTACTTCAACACGCACATACAGAAATCATTGGCAATTAATAGTCATTTGTCCAAAAGACAATACGGTGGTCGTCTTCTGTTCACTTCATCGGGAACTTAATCAAACCATGACGAAACTTTTTACAAAGTAAGTTTATCTTTTATGTTCACTATATCTTATATATATATATATATAATTTGTTACAAAAGTAATTCCATATTTTATGTGGCTTTATATGGATTTTTCCCCTTCTAAATTAGTGCTTTAGGGGTTCATCAAGCGACACATGGCATTAGAAGAAAGCCTACATGGCTTCGACCCAAAGTAAGTGGTGTAAATTATAATTATAAATTTAATTTTATCATATAAGTATTCACTAATAATGTCATATATTCATTTGTAGACAAGGAAACAAAATAACTCTGATGATTGTGGGTACTATGTGATGAAAAATATGTTGGATATTGTCTCTGCAAAGATAACCGATAATTGGATGACGGTAATAAAAATAACTTTACTTTTTTATTTACTTTGCATTTTGCAACTTAATGTGAATTTTCCAAAATAACTATATATTGTTATTTATGTGTTGTAGGTATTTAATGACCCAACAGAATTAACAGAAGATGATTTGTATGATTTGCGACTCCGTTGGGCAACATGTTTCTTTGAGTTATATAAAATTTAAGCTTTATCTGGTAAGATATATAGAATTGTCTGATTTAATCCTATTGACTTTGGTGTTGTCTGTTGGTTAGTTGGTGTTATTATTTATTTTCAGGAAATTTAATTTTGGTGTTTTCTACCGAAGTTACAACTCATATTCTTATGGATTGTAAGTTAGTATGCAAGTGGGGGGAATATTGGTTGAATGTGTATTTTTGTTGTTGTTGTAGTAGTAAATTTTAGTAAAAACCTCCTATTGAGATAACTATATGTGTATACTAGATATTTGGTGTATACTTTATATTTTAGTAAATTTTAGTACATTTGGAAGAATATATGTGTATACTAGATATTTGGTGTAATGAATATTGGTGAGAAATATATGAAAATAACGACCTAAATGTGGTCTATGTGAAGGAAAAATTAGGTACCAAAAAAATTACAGAAATTGCTAAAAAATTAGGTACCAAAAAAATTACAGGAATTGCTAAAAAATAGTCATATTATATAAAATTACTACAGTACTTTTTACATCGGGCGAATGGATAAACCGATGTAAAAAGTATTGTATGGCATACTTTTCACATCGACCGAATGGAGAACCGATGTAAAAATCCCCCTGTATGGCATACTTTTCACATCGGGCGAATGGAGAACAGATGTAAAAACCCCCCTGTGGCGCATACTTTAAAAAAATTTACACACCTTTTTACATCGGTTAAAAGAAAGAACCGATTTAAAAACCACACCTATTACATCGGTTTTATCATACAACCGATGTAAAAACTACCTTTTACATTAAAAAAAAATTATATTTTTTTTTCACATCAGACTTAAAAATTAACCGATGTGGTTGGCATATTTTTTACATCAGTCCTAAAACCGGTGTAAAATGTCTTTGATTTATTACATCGCCTGCCTTTACATCGGACTCAGAACCGATGTAAAAAGTCATTTTCGCCCGATGTAAAAAGTCATTTTCGCCCGATGTAAGAAAGTCATTTCTGCACTAGTGGTTCCACTACCAATTCCACCACTCCATTATCCTGATTCGGTAGTATGATAAGGACGATTGTTTGTACTATTTTTCACCCTCAGCAACGACACTCCTTTGTCCAGCTGTGACGCAACATATATATTTCGCAAGTTCCTATAAAAGGATTGTCAAGTGAAGAAGTAAAGCGACAAACATTGCAATATCATATACAATACTACAAAGCTCAAATGTTAAAAACTCATTTGTAGTATCAAGCTTCAAAAGATCGTAATCTGTGTTTACACCTGCTTATTTTAGAAGCACTTATTTGTAAACAAACTTTGTTGCAAACTGTGTTTGCATTCCCTAAAGGACCTAGTGTAGGTCAGGTGCTTTAGGAAGACTAAGGTTGCGGGTCTTAGTGGTTCTTAGTCACAGAGTTGTTGTGTGTAGATGTTTTAGATTGGCTATATTTTATGGTAAAACATATTTCTATTTCTGGATGGGCATGGGCATGGGCCTGCTGAACTTGCACAAATCAAATCAAATATTTCCTTAAATAAAGGAACAAAAATAGAAACATGATATGTTTTGCTAAAATAACCCCAAGCTGAATCCTTTTCCTTCTGATAAACCGTGTTAATTAAACATAACAGATCACACTTTAATGACATGAAAACCCGCACACAAATAAGGATTCATGTAGGTCTTCAGGCCCAGTCAAAGATGTAATGACATCAATCTTGACATCCTGATACAAATAGTTGCACACATAAAAAGCTTCACACATACATAATGCTTAATTCAATGACATTGACAAAAACATATTCAGATTGGTGCATCGCTGCCAGATGGCAAAGGAAGTCTGAGATATTATCAGAACCACTCATGAAAGAACCTCTAAAGTCAAGATGTCAAAACTTCAAATGCTTACTACCAAATTTGAAAATCTGAGAATGAAAGAAGATGAGACTGTTCATGACTTTCACATGAATATTCTTGATATTGCTAATGCTTCAGGAGCTTTAGGAGAAAAAAATTCTGGCGAAAAGCTTGTGAGGAAAATTCTCAGATCTCTTCCCAAGAGATTTGCTATAGAAGAGGCACAGGACATCTGAAACATGAAGGCTGAAGACCTTATTGGATCCCTTCAGAGATTTGAAATGGGATTCAATGATGTGCCTGAAAAGAAGAACAAAAGCATAGCTATTGTGTCAAATACTGAGGAAGAAGCAGAAAGAGATGAAGAGGAGAATGTAGAAAGTTTGAAGGAAGTTATTGCCATGATGGGAAGAAAATTCAACAAGGTCATTAAAAGGATGAATATTAGCTTAAGACCAAATGTCAGGAACACTTCATCTGACATCAACAGATCAAATGAGTCAAGGACAAATACTGAAGAGAAGCCAAGCCAAAGCAGAGGAGTTTAATGTCATGGGTGTGATGGTTTTGGCCATATTAGAGCTGAATGTATTACCTATCTGAAGGGACAAAATAAAGGCTTATATGTAACATGGTCTGATGGAGATTCTAAGAACGACTTTGATGAATAATCAGCTAAACATATCATTATTTTGACAAGGACATGTGTGTCTGATGAAGACTCTAGTGAAGATGAGCTAACCTTTGAAGAACTTGCTGATACTTATCAAAAGCTATGTATGAGGTGTTCCCAAGTGATACAAGAAGGAGATCATTGTGACACTGGAGGCTGAAAAGAAAGAGCATTTATCAACAATATCACATCTGAATGATGAAGTTACCATACTGAATTCCAAGCTTGATCAAATGACCAAGTCCATTAGAATGCTGAACAATGGATCTGAAAAACTTGATGAGATTCTTCAGAGAATAGGAAGTTCAAAATTCCTACCTGAGATAGGATTTAATGGTTTTAAAAACAATTTCTTTAGTAGCAGCAAACCTGAGCTCAAGAATAATGTTTCAAACCAGATGTCGAAACCAGTGTCTCAACATCATGAAACACGAAGATCAACTCATCAAAGGAGGAGATATCAAAAATGGAGGTGTCACTATTGTGGAAGGTTTGGTCACATGAAACCTTTCTATTACAGACTTCATGGATACCTTGATCAGAAACCTCAACCCAAACCAGAGCATAACATTGTCATCAAGAAACATCAATGGGTTCCTAAGCAGGCTGCCTTGATAGCTCATACTTCTCTTAGAGTATCAACTAAATAGGATTGGTATTTTGATAGTGGTTGTTCTAAGGACATGACTGGAATAAAGAATTTGGTGGCTGACATCAAACCACATCCCACCAGTTATGTAACTTTTGGGGATGGAGCTAAAGGAGAAATCAAAGGAGTAGGAAAACTTGAATGTTCAGGTCTTCCAAATCTTGATGGTGTTCTACTGGTGAAAGGATTGACTACTAATCTCATTAGCATCAGTCAACTGTGTGATAAAGGATTTAGTGTCAACTTCACAAAGTTAGAATTTATAGTAAAAAATGAAGAGAATGAGGTAGTCATGAAGGGAGTCAGGTCTAGAGATAATTGTTATCTCTGGGTCAATCAAGATACCATATATTCTTATGTATGCTCTCTATCCAAAAAAGATGAACTAAAATTATGGCATCAAAAGATGGGTCATCTTCATCTAAGAGGAATGAAAGGAGTTATAACTTTGGAAGTTGTAAGAGGAATCCCTAAGCTTCAGATTGATGAAGGTAAAGTATGTGGTGAATGTCAAATAGGCAAGAAAACCAAGATGCCGCATCCGAAGATTCGACATCTTACTACATCCAAGGTATTGGAGTTATTACACACGGACTTGATGGGTCCTATGCAGGTTGAAAGTCTGGGTGGAAAAAGGTATGCTTATGTGGTGGTGGATGATATAGTTTTTGGTGGGATGTTAGATGAGATGGTTAGAAAATTTGTCAGACAAATGCAATCTGAATTTGAGATGAGTCTTGTTGGAGAGTTAACCTTCTTTCTTGGCTTGCAAGTTAAATAGATGGAAGATTCCATTTTTCTCTCTCAAAGCAAATATGCCAGAAACATTGTAAAGAAGTTTAGAATGGAGAATGCCAATCACAAAAGAACACCTTCTTCTACCAATCTTAAGATGACTAAAGATGAAAAAGGTGTAAGTGTTGATCAAAGCTTGTATAGAAGCATAATAGGCATTCTACTTTATCTTACAGCTAGCAGACCTGATATTGCTTTTGTTGTTGGAGTATGTTCCAGATATCAAGAAGAACCTAAAGTTTCTCACATAAATCAAGTCAAAAGAATATTAAAATATGTGAATGGGACTTGTGACTATGGCATATTTTATTCTCATGGGAGTGACCATGTATTATCTGGGTATTGTGATGTTGATTGGGTTGGTAGTGCAGATGATAGGAAAAGTACGTATGGAGGGTGTTTCTTTGTAGGTAACAATCTCATCTCCTGGTTTAGCAAGAAGCATAATTGTGTCTCCTTATCTACTGTAGAGGTTGAGTATATAGCGGCTGGTAGTTGTTGTTCTCAGCTGGTTTTGATGAAACAAATGTTGTCTGAGTATAATGTTACTCAGGATGTCATGAAATTATATTGTGACAATCTCAATGCAATTAATATTTCCAAAAATCCTATTCAGCATAGTAGGACAAAAAATATTGATATTAGGCACCATTATCAGAGATTTTGTGGAAGATAAAGTGATCAAGTTGGAGTAGGTTACCACTTAACGACAGCTGGCTGACATATTCACTAAGACCTTGGATGCTAATCAGTTTGAAAATCTAAGAAGGAAATTAGGAATTTGTCTTTATGAGGGCTTATAGCAATTATTAACTTATAGAGGTCCAGTCAAAGGAAGCAGACTGGAGAGGAAGCTGCATGTGACTTGGATGGTGGTTAAGAGAGTGAAGAACAAGATGAAGTTCGTTTTTGATGAGTTACTGCTATACCCAGGATTTTTTTTCTCTTCATGAGCTTGTAGTACTGACAGTTTCTTTTACTTTATTTTTTGTCCTGGTTTGGCTCAATTTCTGGCTAAAAGGGGAGTACTTATACTATTTATTTTAGTATAGCCATACTATTTGTTGCAGGGCTTAACAGGTTGAGGGGGAGATGAAATCTCCCTGCTATTTATCTGCTATGTTGTTCTCTGATACAATTGTTTTTTAGGGGGAGTCTGTCTATCTCTCTATTCTATGTGTGCTTCTGTTGTTGTGTTAGTTGTTTTGCTGAATTATTTGTTCTGATAATGCTTAAATTATTAGCAAAAAACAAATTCAAAGGGGGAGTTTGTAGATGTTTTAGATTGGCTATATTTTGTGGTAAAACATATTTCTGTTTCTAGATGTCATAGGTGATGTTATGACATGTGATTTAAGCATTATGCAGGTGTGAAGCTTTTTATGTGTGCAACTGTTTGAATCAGGATGTCAAGACTGATGTCATGACATCTCTGATTGGGCCTGAAGACCTAGATGAATCCTTATTTGTGCACGCGTTTTGCTGTCATTAAAAGTGTGATATGTTATGTTTAATTAGCACGGTTTATCAGAAGAAAAAGGATTCAGCTTGAAGTTATTTTAGCAGAACATATCATGTTTCTATTTTTGTTCCTTTATTTAAGGAAATATTTTATTTGATTTGTGCAAGTTCAGCAGGCCCATGCCCATTCAAGTTTCTATTTAAAGGTTGCATTACCCTAGTTTGAAGAGGTGGAAAATAAGGATTGTTCATTCAGCATTTTTGTTAGTGTGTTTAGTTTTCTTGTGAGCCAAAAAATTGTCTTGTTGATGATTTTGTTGGACTAGGTTTGCCATTTGTATTTAGTCCACTCAAAGCTTTTAAGCAAGAGTGTTTGTACTTGACTAAAGCTATGAGGCAAGGTCAAGGATTTTTTTGAAGAGTGTCTTCGTCTTTTCTGAATTGTTTGTTTAAGATCATTGTTGTGATTGAGGGGGAGTAAGAGGAGTCTCATATCTAGGAGTTCCTAGGTAGAACTTGCATTGGGTAGTGATTAAGTGAGAAGATTGCAAATTGTAGGTGTTTGTTGTGGATCTTTGAATTGATACTACTGATAATGGAGTTCCTTACTGGCTTGGTATCCCCTAGAGTAGGTGTGTTTGCACCGAACTGAGTTAACAATTCTCTATGTTCTTTATTTCTGTATTTGCGTATTTACTGTTTTTAACTTGTCAGATATCGGTGTTGTGACATCGTATTCAACATCGTATATCAGCTGTCATTATTTCACTGTGCACTTGTAATTAGTTGAGATTATAGTGGATTAAGACCTTGTTGAAGGCAAAATCACCTAGGTAGGGTGGACTGGAGGTAGCTTGTGGTTGACAAGTGAACCAGGATAAATGTTTGTGTTCTTTATTTCTTTCGCTATTCTTTTAATTGGTTGTGTTTGCTTTTATAGCGATTATTTTAGAAAACACCATTCAAACCCCTCTTTCTAGTGTTTTCTCACACCTTCAATTGGCATCAGATCCCCGGTTCTGATTGTGATATTAAAATATCATACACTTAATCGTGTAAGTACTGATCCAACATTTTTTTTGTGTGAGTTTACCTTGATATTATGACCACACCTACTCCATCAACCTCAATCTCAACGCATCACGAGAAAGATCATTACAACGCCAAATCACCGATTTTTGATGGAGAGAAGTTTGACTACTGGAAAGATAGAATCGAAAGTTTCTTTCTTGGTTACGATGTAGATCTATGGGTATGGTAGTCGAAGGCTACACACATCCAGTAGATGCTATAGGGAAGAAAGTCTCAAGAAGTTCTATAAGTGACCAACAGAAGAAGGATTACAAAAATCATCACAAGGCAAGGACAATTTGGCTCAATGCCATTTTTTATATGGAGTATGATAAGATAAATAACAGAGAAACCGAAAAATCCTTCTTTGAATCTCTTCGAATGACTCATGAAGAGAATGTGCAAGTAAAGGAAACCAAGGCTCTTGCCTTGATCCAAACGTATGAAGCATTCAAGATGGAGGAAGATGAAACTGTTGAAACAATGTTCTCCAGGTTTTAGATGCTTGTTGCTAGGTTGAAAGTATTGGATAAAGGATACTTTATTGCTGATCATGTTAAGAAGATTATCAAAAGTCTCCCTGCAAAATGGAGACCAATGGTAACAGCCTTGAAGCTAGCAAAAGATCTGAATTATCTAAGTCTTGAAGAACTCATTAGTTCTTTAAGAAGTCATGATATCAAGTTAGAGAAGATGAACCTCAAATGAATATTAAATATGTTGCTCTAAAGTCGAAGATGGAGAAGACAAAGGTGTGCAAAGCTAAAGAAGAGTCAAATGATTCTGACATTGAATATGAAGAAGAACCATCTCTAATATCTAGAAAACTCAGCAGAGTATGGAAACAGAGATATGATAAAATCAGAAATTCTAGAAGAAACAACGTCAGATCAAAACCATCAGGGCAAAGATGATAAGGTTCTGGAAGGGAGCATGTTTTCTATGAGTGTAATGGACCAGGACACTACAAAATGGAATGTCCAAAGTTTCTCAAGAAGGAGAAGATTTCGAAGAAGAACGTCGCCCATACAAAGAAAGGAACGCTAGCCACCTGGGATGACTCTGATTCTGATAATGGAGATTCTGAAAAAGAGCGCACAAATGTTGTTTTTGTTGCAAAAGCAAGTTCTGATGGTGCTGAAGAACCTGAGAACATAACAAATTCAGAATCAGACTCAGATTCAGACACAGAGGAGGTATTTTCTAACCTTACACGTAGTGAATTAGAAACATGTCTCTCTGAAATGTTGGAAAGCTATCACAAACTCCAACGTAAGTACAAGGATCTTAAACAAATCCATGTAGTTTTTGTGGATGAAAGAGATAAGTTAAAACCGAGTAATTCTTCTCTAGATGAAAATGTTTTTCCTTGAAAAATGCAAACACTATTTTGAAAAACAAAAATCAATGTCTAGAAGAGGAGTTATCATCTAAGGTTTTTGATACTAGTTGCATCAACAAGTATGATAGATCCTTCCAACAGTTTCTAGTTAAAAACATAGATAGAAGTAAGCTTTCTTCAATGATCTATGGTGTCAGCCGCAATGGTTACAGAGTATTTGGATACAAAGAGGTTGTTAAACACAATGAAACAAAACCTCTGAAAATTATACGTTTGTATGATCTGTTTGTACCTTCCGGTACCAAACCTAGCAGTTCTGAGTTGATTCATGTACATACACAAACACAACAATCTGAACCAAAATACTTACAAAAAGTTCAAATTCCTTTTGATTATCAATCTGTACGAAGACCCAATGTTTGCAAGAACCTTGGGAAAACTAACGAAATAGGACCCAAGATATGGGTACCTAAAAATAAAATAGTATATGTTGCAGATATCCTTAACATCACCATTGACATGCCAATCATGATACTTGGACAGTGGGTGCTCACGAAATATGACGGGAGAAAGGCGTATGTTCCAAAATCTGGAACTTAAGCCTGGAGGCAACATCATCTTAGGAGGGAATCAGAAAGGTAAAATCATAGGTGTAGGTATAGTTATTAACAATAAGATTCATTCCATTAAAAATGTTTTGTTAGTAGATGGTTTGGAACATAATCTGCTGTCAATAAGTCAACTTAGCGACATAGGATATGATATTGTTTTTAATCAACAATGTTGCAAAGCTGTGAATCAAAATGATGGCTCAACTCTATTTAGTGGAAAGAAGAAGAACAACATTTACAAGATCAGATTCTATGATCTTAGTGATCAAAATGTAAAATGTCTTTTATCTGTTTCCGAAGAGCAATGGTTATGGAATCACCGACTAGGACATGTTAGTTTGAGGAGGATTTCTTAGCTAAACAAACTAGATCTAGTCAGTGGCTTGCCAAATCTGAAGTTCTCTTCAAATACTCCCTATGAGGCTTGTCAAAAAGGAAAACTTTAAAAAACTTCCTTCAAGGCAAAAAATGTTGTGACAACCCCATGACCACTAGAACTTCTTCACATTGATCTGTTTGGACTAGTGAAAATTGCGTCAATCAATGGAAAGAAGTATGGACTAGTCATTATGGATGATTATAGTCAATGGACATGGATCAAGTTCTTAAAACACAAGGAAGAATCACATTTTGTGTTCTCTACCTTTTGCTCACAAGTGCAAAATGAAAAGAATTGCAAAATTGTTAAGGTTAGAAGTGATCATGGGGGAGAGTTTGAGAACATATACTTTGAGGAATTGTTTGATTCCGAAGGAAGTTCCCATGATTTCTCATATCCTATAACTCCACATAAAAATGGGGTTGTGGAAAGGAAGAATAAGACTTTGCAAGAAATGGCTTGAACCATGATCCAAGAGACCATCATTGCAAAGCAATTTTGGGCTGAGGCAGTAAATACAACATGTTACATTCAGAATATAGTCTCTATTAGACCTATTATGGGTAAGACTCCATATGAATTATGGAAGAACAAAAAGCCTAACATTTTGTATTTCCATCCTTTTGGATGTGTATGTTATATGCTGAACAGTAAAGAGAATCTTGGCAAGTTTGACTCCAAAGCACAAAAATGTTTGCTGCTCGGATATTTTGAACGCTCTAAAGGCTATAGAATATACAACACAAAGACACAAATTATGGAGGAATCAATTCATGTTAGATTCAATGATAAGCCTGACCCTGAAAAGTCAGAGCCAACTGAAAATTTTACAGATCTGAAGATCACCTTCTCAGAACCCGAGGAGGGAGAAGAAGAGAAAGAAGAAGAAGCTAAAGAATCATAGACTCCTTCACCGGAACAAATGATGAGTCAACACTAGATGAATAGCAGACTCAAAGATTCTCATTATGAAGCATTAATTCTGGGAGACAAATCTGCTCCAGTCAGAACCAAATCCGCTTTCAGATCTTCCGAAGAAAATCTTCATGGGTTAGTGTCTCTAATTGAACCAACAACTTTAGAGGAAGCTCTTAAAGAAAATGATTGGGTTATAGAAATGGAATAAGAGTTGAACCAGTTCACCAGTAACAATTTATGGGATTTTTTTCCAAAGCCTAAAGGGGTTTATGTCATTGGAACCAAATGGGTCTTCAGAAACAAGATAAATGAGAAAGGTGAAGTAGTCAGAAACAAGGCTCGACTGGTTGCACAAGCTTATAGTCAGAAAGAAGGAATTTATTATACTGAAACATTTGCTTCAGTCGCGAGGTTAGAATCTATTTTCTTATTAATTTCTTTTGTTGTGAATCATAACATCATCTTATATTAGATGGATGTTAAAATTGCATTCTTAAATGGATATATCTCTAAGGAAGTGTATGTTCATCAACCCCCTGGTTTTGAAGATATTAAAAATATTGATTTTGTTTTTAAACTAAATAAATCATTGCATGGTCTGAAACAAGCTTCCAGAGCTTGGTATGAGAGACTCAATACATTTTTGTTTTAAAATGATTTCACCAGAGGAATGGTTGATATACACTCTTTTGAAAAATATTTAAGAATGATATTCTTGTTATACAAATTTATGTTGATGATATCATTTTTGGTTCTGCTAATCCTGTCTTGAGCAAAGCATTTTCTAAGTTAATGCAGGAAAAATTCGAAATGAGCTTGATGGAAGAACTCAAATCCTTTCTGGGAATTCAGATTGATCAACGTCCAGAAGCAACATACATTCATCAAAGCAAATATGCCAAAGAACTATTGAAGAAGTTTGATATGTTAGAAATCAAACCTGCCAAAACATCTATGCATCCAACATACATTCTGGAGAAAGAAGAAGCAAGTTCTAAAGTGTGTCAGAAGCTCTATCGTGGAATGATATGATCACTTCTATACCTAATAGCTGCTTGACCGGATATTCTGTATAGTGTTTGTTTGTGTGCCCGATTTCAAACTGATCCAAAGGAAACTCATTTGATAGCCGTCAAGAGAATCCTGAGGTATATCAAGGGAACAACAAATTTAGCTCTAATCTACAGGAAGACTTCAGAATATACATTGTCTGGTTATTGTGATGCAGACTATGCCGAAGATAGAATCGAAAGGAAAAGGACTTATGAAAACTGTCAGTTTCAAGGAAACAATCTTATCTCTTGGGCTAGCAAAAGGAAGTCAACAATAACACTATCTACAACAGATGCAGAATATATCTCAGCATCTTTGTGCAGCACTCAAATTCTCTGGATGAAGAATCAACTCGAGGATTTTTAGATAAATGAGGGTAATATTCCTATCTTTTGTGATAACATAGCTGCTATGTGTTTAAGTAAGAATCCTATTTTACACTCAAGAGCTAAGCACATTGAGATAAAACATCATTTTATAAGAGACTATGTTCATATGGGAATTTTAACTTTAAAATTCATAGATACAGAACATCAATGGGCTGATATGTTTACAAAATCCTTGTTTGAAGATAGATTTATTTTCATTCTAAAGAATTTAAATATGGACAATTGTCCAGAATAAATTCTATTTAGAGCATTCTTATACCTTGTAAGAAACAAAGGTTCTGACTACAAGCAAATATGGAGTTGTGAAAGTCCTGAGAGAGGATTCTACTAGTTAGAAGACACTTTCTTCAGTAACTAAGTTAAGTTCTAACTTAACTTGAGATAAAGAAAAGTGTTCATTATACGCATGAAAATGATTTGTTAAATCATATTTATTACTAGTGACACCATGATAACTTTGGTTTAATGAGCAAGATTTTCTTAATGATTACCATCAATACTCTTCCAATTTTTATGAGCCTACTCTTATTTGCTATCATGTCGATGGAAACATCGTTATGTTCTTATATTTCTCAATGATGAAAAATAAAGAGACGTGTCACTTATGATTATACTTGTCTGTGTTTAGTTGAACTTGTTTTACAAATCGTTTTTGATTATGACAAAAAAAGGGAGTATTATTTGGGAAATTATTTTGATAGCTTAATATCTTGTCTCTGAATCATAAGTCCGACATTCTAATATATTAAATGTGCTATATTCTTTTAGTATGTCCTTCTTTCGAAAATCATCGTATATATGTCGTTGGCTAAATCTTGGTCATCTAAGTTCTAATAGAAACCAAGATCAGTGTTCTAGTAAGATTATGTTGAATAGAGAAAAGGAAGTATTTATTTTCAATCCTGTGATTTGGAAACTCAAATTTTCTAGTTTATGAGTCTTGGGATCAGGGGGAGACTCTGAACAAGAATAAATACAATTTTGGGATTATCAGAATCAGGGGGAGAGTATGATAAAGGGAAGTTTATTCTGAACTCATCTTATGTCAATTCCCATTTATCAAGTTGTACAAAATTGGCTCTTAAAAATACATTGTTTTGTCATTATAAAAATGGCGGAGATTAGGAGAACAAGATTTGGTTCTGCTCAATATCTTTATGTTTTGATAATAACAACGAAGTATTTAAGTAAAGGCAATTTTGATACTCTTAACATTTTTTATAGTTTAAGAATGACAAACAGAGCTGCGGTTCTTAGTGGTTGTTAGTCACAGAGTTGTTGTGTAGTTGTAATCTGTTGAGATTATAGTGGATTAAGACCTTGTTGAAGGAAAAATCATCTTGGTAGGGTGGAATGGAGGTAGCTTGTGGTTGACAAGTGAACCAGGATAAATTCTTGTGTTCTTTATTGCTTTCGCTATTCTTTAATTGATTGTGTTTGTTTTTATAGCGATTATTTTAGAAAACACCATTCATTATTACCCTTAAAACTCAAAAATTCATTTAAATAAAGTGAAAGAAACGAATATATATAAAAGAAAACTTCATTATAATTCTAGAAAATAAGAGTACATTGATAATCATATATTACATATATTTATCAAATGTCTGACCTCATAGAAACAAAAACATCTTCATAATCAAGGACTCTCTCCTCACTTCCCTCATCAGAATTATAAAAAAAGTTCTCCTCTGCTTCTTTTTCATCATCACCATCTTCTTCTTCTTCTTCTTCTTCTTGGCCCTCCTCACCCTTAAGGTATCCCTGACAACCAAGGATCCAGATGGTTGTACCTCCTAATTGGGCCGCTGACATTGTTCATTTGTGACCATGTTTGTGATGTTTGTCTTAGCATTGTCATTTGTAGAACTCATTTTTATGAAGAATATATAATTAAGAAATGTAAAAAAAATTATTTATAGATGAGGTTGAAGAAGAAAAGTCTAAAATTTTGGTGTTTGCAATGATGATAAATTATAATGGTTGATAGTTTCGAACGATATTTTTGAAAAATAGAGAAAATCATAAACCATTATTATACTTGGAATGAGTGTTTCTCTCTTCCGGGAATAGCAAAAGTTGTAATATTACCACAGTTTGTTATTATAACCGTTGTGATATATTATGTAAAATTGAAAAAATATTGTTGCTAGGAATCGAACCTTGTACCATATAAAATGGGTATCGATACGGTTCTTATGTTTAACCATTGTAATATATTTATAATAAAAATATACGTATCATTACGGTTTTTTGCGATAACTATTGTGGAATATTTACCCATATAAGCGAATTAACTTTCCCTTATTGACCGTAGCATCGTTTCATTCATAGCGCAACCTTAGCACCCATTTTTCCTCTTGTGCTTCATACATTAAGGTATTCTTCTTCTTCCATCTATTTTACATATTTCCCATTAAGATATTTCTCATTATCTCTTTTGTTGCATGATTTTTATTATTCTTCTTTTTGCATCTTAGGCATCAAACTTTATCTAGTTTTAGAAACAATGAAAAGAAATATAAGAAGTATGAAACTTTTCTGTACATATTTCTTCCTTATGTTTCTTTTCCATTTCTTCACAAACTAGATGAACATGATGATGGTTGGCGGTAGTAAGCGTAATGTACATATTTTTTATGTAGTTATGGAAAATAAGACATTCTTCTACTTCAATCTTTGTGTTAGATAGTTCCCATTATCTCGGTTGCTTCATGTTGTTTTTGTTTATTCACGAACATGATACTTCAGAAGCCAGGTGAACTTTATTGTAATAGTACATATGGAAACAATGTATCTTGTTTTGTACAACTTAGGTTACAATCCCACTTAGTTTATAGTCCCACTATTTAGGGTTTTGACCCAACTTTTGCTGGTTTTGTTTTGAATACTATTTTTCTTTTGTTTGAAATAGTTGAAGTTGTACAGTAAAGATGATATTTGGTGATGATGATGGTGGTAGCAAGCGTATAATATGCGTTTATAAGGTACATATATATATGAAGTTATTTTGATATTGTATATGAAATTTAGTTTATTATATACTATGTATATTGTTTGTTTCACTATCCTTTTATTGAAAATGCAATCATTTAAATTGACATAGAAACATATAATATGAAAATTAAGATGTATTTGAAAATAAACCTATAAAAATAGATGTTTTCCGAATAGCTTGCATCTCATTATGCATATTTTATGTTCCTTAACACAAATATATGGTTCAATGGTTTGTTTGTTTCAATTCATTGATATTTACAATTCTACAATACCTCATCGTTGTCATTAATCATCGTGATTGTTATGATGATAAAATTGCGATGATAAGCGGTGAATATAAGGTAAATTATAATAAAAGATATCAATGGATTGAAGGAAACTGACCATTGAATCATATTTGTGTTAAAGCACATAAAGTGTGTACGATGAGACACATGCAATTCGGAAATGGTGGTGAGTTTGAGTTGGTTTTCAAGAATAGTTTAATTTTCAAATTATATATTTATTTACCAATTTTAATGATTGTATTTATTTAATTAGGTGTATGGTAAAACAAGAAATATACGTTCGTATATAATAAACTAAGGGTACGTTTCACAATGATTGAAACTGATAACTGATGTGATATTTAGTATATATTACAACGGTTTTTATACTCAACCGTTGTAATAAACTGCGCGCTTTCCAGAAATACAACAAAGGTCTCATGTTCGTGATTATAAGTAGTGTACTTACGACAACACTCTACATAACAAATGTTTGATCTGTGTCATTATATGTACTTTCCAACCATTGTTAAATGGGGTTTTTCATAGTAGTGGCAGCTGCAGTCAATCCAACTGAAGCATAGAGAAACACAGATAGAGAAACGATGAAGAATGATCAGAAGGTGTTGTTTTATATTTATCAATGTGTGGATACGAATGTGTTTGAGAAGATCGTCAATTTAACGACGATAAAGGATGTGTAGGACACACTGGTATGGTGCTATAACGGTGATGCATTAGTGAAAAAGGTGAAGCTTCAGTCTCTACGTAAGCAGTATGAGAATCTCAACATGAAGAATAATGAGAAGGTACTTGATTACATCTTTAAAGTGATTCTAATCACAAATGAGATGAAGTCTTATGGTACTGAGATCACTTACTACTAAGTTTGATTACATTATTGTAGCAATTGAACACTATAAGGACCTCAACACCATGAGAATTGAAGAGTTGAGAGAACCTCTAAAACAGAGGTAAAGCAGGATCTGAAGGCGTCTTCTGATAAGAAGAATCGGAATTCATCTTGGTCAAAGGCCAATAATTGGTCAAAGGCCAAGAAGAGACATGGTGGTGGTTATCAGAAGTCAGAAGCCTTAAACCCTGATGAGAGGAAACGTCAGAAGGGAAAGGAGAAGTTTAGAAAGTAGATGGTTCATTGTTACTGTTATAAGAAGTTTTGTCACTTTGTTGGTTAAATATCAGAATATGAAAACAAATCCAGAGGAGAATCTGATGATGAACATGTTCTATTGATGGCTTCTGACTCTGATGATGGGTGTTTGGTAGACTAGACACTGGCTTCTCAAATAACCTAATTGGAAACAAACAATGATGATTAATTTTTACTCTAGAAAGAAGAAAAAGATCAAATGTACTGATGATAAGTATTTGAATGCTGAAGAAATGAGAAATGTCAAGGTCAGAGTGAAGAATGACAAAATTGTTCTGATAAAAGATGTTTGGTATGTTACTGGCATGAAAAGCATCCTAATGAGTATACATCATCTAACTGAGAAAGGTTTCTAAGTTACTATGAAGGAGAATATCTTAAAGTTGTATGATTTTGATCAGAAGTTGATTATTAAATCTAAACAGGGAAGCAAGAGAACATTCAAAGTAAGTGTGGAAACAACTAAAACTAAATGCCTTAGCGTAAAAGGTACCGAAGGTGACATTGAGCTTTCACATAAGATATTGTCGAATCTGAACTTTAGAAGCTTAGGGAATCTAAGTTCTAAGATGGTACATAGAATTCCTAAGATTGTGAAGCCTAAGAAGTCATATGAGATATGCATGAAAGGCAAGCAACCTAGATTGCCATTTCCATTGGATATTGCCCTAAGAGAAAAACTTGTTTTAGAAGTAGTAAATTATAATGTATATGGACCATTTGAAGTAACTTTACTTGGAGGAAACAAGTACTTTGTGTTATTTATAGATGAGTTCACAAGAATGACATGGGTAGCACCCATCAAGTTTAAGCATGAGGTGATTGTTTAGTTTCATAAGTTCAAGGTGATGGCTGAAAGACAAGGTGATTAAAAGTTGGAAATTCTCATAACTGATGGCGGAGGTGAGTATAGCTCACTAGAGTTTAGAAGATTTTGTAAGGATAATGGAATTAAACATGAGGTGACTGCTCCATATACTTCATAATACAATGGTCTTACTGAAAGGATAAAGATAACCTTGCTTGATATGACAAGGAGAATTCTGAAGGAGAAGAAGCTTCCTCACACCTTATGGGGAGAAGTTGTTGCCACTGCAACATATGTGCTCAACATATGTCCAACCAATACGTTAAAAGGAGTAGTTCATATTCAGAAGTGGATAGGACATAAGCAAAGTTTTGAGCAATCTGAAGGTGATTAGTTTTATTCGTTATAAACATGCCCCAAATGCTAAGAGAAAGAATTTGGATGATAGAAGCAAAGTAATGTTTCTTGTATGGTACCATATTACATGTTCTTATAAGCTCTACTATCCTATCACTAATAAATTTGAATTCAACAGAGATGTCATTGTGAATGAAACAAAAGCATGGAATTTGAACAAGTCTCAATCCAACTCTGGCGTAGTGTTAACACCTGAGTTAATTTCTAAAAGTATTTCAGACTTTGAAAGAGATTATTCCTCTGAAGATGAGTCAGAGTTTGAAGGTGACTATGATGCTGAAGTTGAGTCTGAAGATGAGTTTGAAGAAGACTCTGAAGGTGAATCATATTTTAATATAGATTATGATGATGATCTAGAATCTAGTGGTAATCATGCCTCTGAAGGTGATATAATCTCTGAAGGTGGTATAGTCTATGAAAGTAGTCCAACATCTGAAGAAGATTCTGAACAATTTTAGAGACCATAAATAATTAGACATATACCAAGAAGATTTACAGAGTTTGACATGTTTCAAGATAGTGAGGTAGACTCTGAAGGGGAAGTAATTCAATGTGCCAAGTTGGTAGACTCTGAACCTACGAGTACTGAAGAATCTTTCAAGAAAAAAGTGTGGCTGAAGGCAATAAAAGAAGAACTTGAGGCTATAAAAAGAAACAAGAATTGGGAGTTGAATGAGCTTCCAAAGAACAAGAAAGCCATCAATATGCGATAGGTTTACAAGTTGAAACTGAAACCATATGGATCAATTGGTAAACACAAAGCAATGTTAGTAGGTAGAGGATTTCTATAGAAATCTGGTTTATACTACTTTGAAATGTTTGCTCCTGTAGCTAGACATGAAACAATTAGATTGGTGATTGATATACCTGCTAATAGAAATTGGCCTCTAATGCATTTAGATTTGAAATTTTCATTTCTTAATGGTCCTTTATAATAGGAAGTTTATGTGTCACAACCTATTGGATTTGTGAAAAATAATCAAGAAAAGGATGGTGTACAAGTTGCATAAAGCCTTGTATGGACTGAAATAAGCTCATAGAGCCTGGAATATGAAAATTGATTCATTTTTCAAGCTTCAAGGATTAAATAAATGTGAGATGGAGTATGGTTTTTATGTCTAGCATACATCTGATAGAAATATGATTCTGGTGTGTCTTTATGTTGATGACATATTGCTAGCAGGGAGCCGTTCAGATGAGATAATCAAGTTCAAGAAAGTGTTGATGAATGAGTTTGAGATGATTGATCTAGGAAATATGACATATTTTCTAGAGATGGAGATTTTTTACTATGATAAGGGTATAATTTTACATTAGCTAAAGTATGAACTTGAGCTTCTGAAGAGATTTGAGATAATGAATTGCAAGACTGCAATCTCACTTACTGAAATAAATCACAAGCTTGATTTTGATGTTGAGGGTGATGATGTAGATGCTACAAAATTTAAAAAAATTAGCAGACTCATTGAGATATATTTGTAATACCATGTCTAACATCTGCTATGCAGTTAAAATGGTGAGTATTTTTATGAACAAACTAAAGTGGTCACAATACCAAGGTGTTGTTAGGATACAAATGTATATTAAGAGGATTATGACGTTGGAGTTTTGTTCCCCTCTGATATTAGATTTAGAGCTGATGTGTTATTTAGAATTTGATTGGTGTGGAGATAGAGTTAACAGAAGAAGTACTTTTGGATATTTCTTCAAGTATCTGTGAGGTCCTATTTTTTGGTGATCCAAGAAGCAACTAGTGGTTACATTGTCAAAATGTGAAGCTGAGTACATTGCAGTTGCTTTGTCTGCTTGTCAAGTTGTTTATATTATGAATTTATTACAGGACCTGAAGATCAAGATGAGCAAGTTTGTGAAGTTGACGATTGACAACAAATAAACTATAAGCCTTGGCAAGAGCCCAATGTTGCATGGAAGAAGCAAGCATATTGACATAATGTTACACTTTCTGAGAAATCAAGTTCTAAATGGAGTACTTGAAGTTGTTCATTCTAGCACTCAGAAGCAACTGACAGATGTTCTAACCAAAGCAATCAAGACTGAACACTTTATCCATTTGAGGGATGAAATTGGTGTTGATAATTTTAGTCTTTAATGTGGATTAAGGGATGGTGTTAAAGTATAATTCAAATTCAAGTTGTTAGTTGTATTTTATTTAAGTGTCATGTGAATTTAGATTTAATTTGGTTTGCATCTGAATTTCATTTCAGATTTAGGACTTGTATATAAACTGATTTTACATTCATTTAGTTAAGAATCATTGCAATTATTTTTGTTAGAAAGTTTGTTACAATTTTATTCTCTCGTTTTCTCTTCCATGTTCTTCTTCATCTTCAACCTTTACACCAACAAATCTAACTTATTATTTATTTCAGGTGTAGTTTTTAAAGGGTGGTTGTCGCTCCCACCAAAATGAAGCCGGGCCAAATGGGGTACAGACGCGAACGGTCGGCGAAGGAGACAATGAGAACACACAGCAGTGGGCTCACTGGAAAAGAATAGAGTCGCCAGCTAGGCATTTTTATCCCGAAGGAAAGGTAATGTTGCATAAACCTAGAAAGATATGGATAAGACGGTTGCGAACCAGAGAGACTGAGAAAGGGGGTTGGTTACAACCTGGGAAGGTATTAGCACCTAGATTGTCCGTCGTACTCGACGGGATCCACGCTTAAAAAATTTGTGTTTTAAAGGGGTAGTGTCAGTGCAATTTGTGTATAAAAGAGCTGGAAAAAGATGTACAGGTGTCAGTGTAAAAGAAGATGATGTGTGATAAGTATACAGTGTCAGTGTAAGAACAAGAATGAAATGCTCAAGATAATGAGGCTAAGAAAAATGCTGGAAGGAGGGGGAATACACAGAGACTTTTGTTCGATAACTGTTAAGTTATGCCTACGTATCCTCTCGTGCAATGAGGAAGTCAGAACACCGTAGTTCGACCCAAAAAGACTGAAAGATGAATTGACTTGTGAACTGCTTACTTGTCTATGCTCAAGTGTATGACCTGTCTGGCTCAGGTGCAAACTGTTTTGCATTAGACGGAAGAAGCTAGTTCTCGTTTGTGAGTGAATGAGATGAGAAAAGAATCCCGGAGGAGACGATTATTGTTTGTTTTTGAGTTTTCAGTCTTTTATTGCTTTTTGAAGTTTGTCATAAGTTAATGAGCTTAAACCTAAACCAATGAATTTAGTAAACTCATCACATCTTCCCTCTGATTAGGGGTAATGAGAATACCCTAAGTGTGAAGTCAGATTCTCACACTTGATCACCATGGTGTAGGATTGAGATCATTAACCTACTTGTGATTATTCAGATGTTTTTGGTGTTTTTGTTTAGTGTTAAGTAATGAGATTAAGCCATAATCAAAGATTAAACAGACTCATTACACCATCCTAATAGAAGGATAATAGATGAGAATGTTTAAGCTGAGGAAAGCTCCTCAACTTAATCCATGATTAGGGATTAAACTCATGACAAAACAAGCCTTTGATTAAGTGGATTTTATTTGATGATATGATGATGAAGTGAGTTTTATGATTTGTAAGACAACTTGAGGGGGACTTGTCCATTAACACTAGGGTTAGTCCTTCTTAACCAATTAAGGAAGAATTAGAACCCTAATGCAAGGCCCAAGTTACAAGTGTGATGTCTTGATGATTATTAAGTGGATTGATTAAAGGATTTAAACACATTAAGGGTTTAACACTTAGGATTAAATTTATACACTCCATCCTAATAGAAGGATGCAGGCATAAGCTTAATCAAAAAGCCTTAAAGCCTTTAGGGTTTAGTCCCTGATTATGAGATGAGAAGAGAAGACTCAAAAGATGACACAAAGGTAAAAACTAAATGGGGGACTAATCAAAACCCTAATCATTGTCATGCTTGGTTTTTCCTAAGGTTTGTGAGGTTTACAAAAGAAGTCTTCAATGGAACCACCAGGAAGCAGATGAAAGGATCAGGAGAAGCAAAGTAACTTGCTTCATTGAAGAAGACAAGTCACTTGAGGAAAGAAGGTAAGAAGAAGAAGAATGAGCAAGCTCAATATCAAACTCATAACAAAATGCAGCAAGGATGCATAAAAGAGATGAGAAGAAAATGTGAGAAGTGAAGGCAAATTCACTTCTCAAAGTAGCTTACCACCTGAAAAGTTAGTGAAAGAAATGCAATGCAATGCAAAATGAGAATGGAATGGCATGATGCAAACCAAAACCAGAAGCATATATGAGATGATAATGATGCTATGAGATGCTGCAAACATGTAACAAGGCATGGGGATGATCATATGAACAAATGGATGCAAATGAAGCAAGCTAAGACACATGAACATACATGAAATGTTATGAAGTGCACATGGCATACAACATGGAAAATGCAATATGCAATGATCAAACATGTTTACAATATGTCTTAAGATGTCAAATGAATCAAATGGAAGCACAAAATGTTATGGCAAGTCAAAGTATGAATGCAAATGCAAGATGGATGCATATGGAAGCCCAAATTAGGGTTTATGATCAAAGCATCAAACAAAAACCAAAATCAGAATCAAATATCAATATAAAAAATTGAAAATGCACTCAAAGGATCCCTAATCCTATACTAACTCACTGTCCAAAGGAGAAGTTCCAATTCTTAACCTAATTCAAGTTATGATTTTCCTAAGTTTTCTAGGGTTTTAGGGTTCCTTAACAAGAAAAATGCCAAACAAATGGAAAATGTAAGATCAATTCATGCCAAATTAATCTCACAAACTACATGCTAAACACAATGCAATGCAAAAAGAACCAAGGTCCAACTCTCAATGGTTAGGCAGAAGTGATTTTTGGAAGTTTGGATCAAAATAATGCATTAAAATGATTTTAATTCCATGAAAAATTCTCAAAATGCATCAAGATCAAAAAAGAAATTTGGTTTGAGGGTTGTACAATGTTTCTAAATGTCTTTAAAGGTTACATGAATTTTTTGGTTATTTTTAAATACCTAAAAGTATTTTTAATTAATTAATTCTCATTAATTAAATAAAAATAAAATTTTAAATATTTAAAAATATTTTTTATATGCTAAAAATAAAAATAAAAATATTTTTGGTTTCTGAAATTAAATAAAAGTTTGTATAAAAAATTTCAGAATTTTTGAATGAGTTTTGCTATTTTAAATAAAATATAGAAAACAAATGTATTTAAATGAAAATAAAAATGAAATTAAATGAATTAATGAAGAAGTCAACACATCTAATGGTCCAGATTCAAACTCACACGCGCGGGAGTGGACCTGGCGCGCATCTGGACGGCCCAAATTCAAATTTCACTAATCACAGATTAAACCCTAATCCTTGCCCTAATCACTCTCAGGTGACCGGAACAGTGTTCCGGTCATCTTCTCCGATCACCCCAAATTCCAAACTCTCTCTACACGCATCTAAAACAAAATCTAATTGCCCAGAACTCTTCCCCACTCAAGCACGAATCAAAACCCCCATTCAAACAACATTTATCATTCCTAAACAGAGAGAATCGAATCAAAATAGTTTTAGGGCAAAAAGTTTCAGAACAAGATTAAACTCTCATCTCTCAACCATTTTCAAAACCAAAGACATCAGAGTGACCAGTGAATCATGAAGAACAACTTAGGAACTTTAAAAATCATTTCTGGAAAAAATGTTCATGAAGCTACCTGAGTTTGAAGCTTTTCAGTTTGCCACTTTTTGACCCCTTCTCTTTGTGCAATCCACTCCTCTTAGGCCCCTGATGAATTCTTGATGCTTAGAAAAAGTTTGTGTTGGCTGGTTTGAAAGTTTGAACAAGTTCTGTTCAAGCTCAGGTGAGAATCGTATTTCTGTTTCTTTGAGTTTCAGGCTGCTTTGAAGGTTGGTTTTGGTTCAGTGAAGCATGGTGAGAAGGTTTGTGAAGTTTGTTTGAGTGTTGGTGGCCTGTGGAGTGAGTTTCGAATGCTCTTGCTCAATGGAGTGAAAATGTGGATGTGGTGCTATGGCTGGTTTCAGGCTGGCCTCTTGTGTGGTTTGGCTTGCATTTTGTTTGTATAAACAATTGCTATTGGTCAGAAGATGTGACATGTCCTTTTGTGATAGGTATGGTTGCTTTTGCAAATTGTCAACTTTTGTGTAAGAGAAGCATGGGTCATGTTCTAGCCAAGTACAAGGGAGGTGGGCTGCGCAGCATGGTGAGGGAAAAAGGCTAGGATTGATCAGCAGGCTAGGCAACAAGTGGATGAGATGTTATCATGTGTTTTGCAACTTGGTTCACTTTTGGTTCCTTTGAGATTTTATGAATTTCAATGCATCAAAATGTCAAGTTCCTTGGGCCAATTATGATCTTTGAATGTTGTGTGATGTTTGTGTAAAGGTTAGACACCCAATTGAAGTCACCAATTGCCTTGGTACAATAATTTGCAAGTTTTTCCATTTGGTGCATAACTTGAATTTTAGTGATTTTTGCCAACTTTGACAAACCATAACTTTTGATCCAAAATGAATTAGGTCATGTTCTTGTACTTTTTGAAAAGGGAATGATCTATTCTACAACTTTCATGACCAAAGTTTTTCCATTTGAAGCTTTTTTGAATCAAAAAGTAAGGGTTGAAAAGTTGCCTAAAATGACAAATTCATTAAAAGTCAAACTTGCCCAAAAAGTCAACTTTGCAAAAGACTTGAAATCCTCCAATTTTGTGAACTTCCAACCTCTTCTATGATCAAATAAAGATCAAAAACAATCAAAATTATGAAGAATGCCCTTTGGTTGGGTCATTGGGGGCCTTAGATGCCCTGATTTTACATTGACTTGTTCAGAAAGTCAACCCTTGATCAGATGACTTCCCCATGGAATTTCTTCATGAAAATTTATATGCATACTCCCTATACCATATAGAGACCAATAGAAACAAGAATGACCAAAAAATTTGGAGTTATGGCCTCTGAAACCAAAACCCTAATTTTAGGTCATCTGTGCAGTCAAGCCTGGCTCTGCTTCCATACAAATCCTAGTTCTTGTGATTCTTTGACATTCTTGACTTTGGGAGGATGTAACATGATACTTGAACACACATGAACCTCTTTGAAGTGGTTGTTGACCTTTGGAGTGGCTCAAGAAGCTCTTGGATTGCTCAGATCACAAACCCTAGATGCAGATGACTTAGAATCTATGCAGTGAATCAAAAATGTGATATGAGATGCTATGATTGGATTATGCATATGAGAATGATCACAAGCCATGGTGTGAATGGGTGAGGGCAAATTTGGGGTGTTTACAGTGGTTTCTTGTTAGTAGTTTTTTGTGGTGGCCTGTTCATTTTTTTCCTCGTACTTTTACCTTTTTCTTTTCGTATTCTCTTGTTTTATCTAATATAATTTTTGGTAATTTTTATGAGAATCATCTGTTTAATTGTATTTTTTTGAATTTTTTATTCTCTATTATTATATTTACTTTACCTTTTAAAAATAAGTGAATCCATTCCTAGTCATATTGACATGGTTTTGTGATCTCCTTCTATATATAAAGAGTGTTTTATTTGTTGGAATATATAACTTCATTTCATTCATGGTTTTATCGTGGAAATCTATTTTTGCTGATTCTTATTGATGTTTTATTCTACGATATGTTATGAGTTTATAGCATTTCAACTTTTTAGCTCTAATCGGATCCTTGTCAAACATATTTTATAATAAATAATTCTTTTGCAAATTTATCATTTTATATTTGACATAAATATCAAGACATTGTGTAAAAGACTTGGTTGGTTCCTATTAGGGTACGAGAAACTAAGATACATTTGAGTAAACTGTGTGACTGAATAGCACTACAGGAGATGCATTATATAATAAATTATACATACAACTCATCATGTTAATTACATTGGGAATATGACAAAGTATATCATATTCTATTCTAGAATGCAGTAATAAATATTCCATAGAATATTCTCTTTCACATATATAATTAGTTATGTGCCTTCATAGGGATTTTGTAAACACATTTTCCAATTGGTCATTAGAGTTGACAAAGCTTGTGACGATATCGCCAGATTCAATCTTCTCACTGACAAAGTGTCAGTCTATCTCAATATGTTTGATCCCCTCATGGAAGACTAGATTTGAAGCAACGTGCAATGCAACTTGATTATCACAAACAATTATCATTGGTCTTGTTTCTTCAATTTGAAGTTCCTTAAGCAGCTACTTTAACTAGATGAGTTCACATGTTATCATTGACATGGCTCATAACTCTACATTGACGCTTGATCTTGCAACTACATTTTGTTTCTTGCTTTTTATAGATATTAGGTTTCCTCCAACAAGTACAAAATACCTAGAGGTGGATCTTCTATCAATGGGTGACCTTGCCCAACCAGCATCAGAGTATCCAACTATCTGAGTGTCGTATCCTAAAATTTGACCCAGGTTTTCCAGGACCTAAAAAGTCAAAGAGGGGCTATATTTGAGTTTTTAGGCATGTTCCTATCAATATTAGATTTATTTTAAGTTTTTGGCGATTTAAAAGTTTTTCTAGTTTATAACTTTTTTTTAAAAAGATACGAGTTCAAATTTTTCTCTAGAATATATATTATTAATTTTTTTAAATGTTATTATTTTTTTTTTAATAGTAATAGGATTTTTAATAAAGATGGGAGCATTTTTTTTCTTAAGACATATATATATATATATATATATATATATATATATATATATATATATATATATATATATATATATATATATATATATATATATATATATATATATATATATATATATAAAGAAAGAAGGAAGAGGTATATTGGGCTTATTAATAATATTACCACTCATATTATTATAGGGGTTTTTGTTTTATTTTATTTTGTTTATTTTATTTTATTTTTATATAAAAGGGTGTATTTAGACTTAATAATGATATTATTACTAATATTATTATTTGACATTTAGTTTGGGATTACCAAAAAGTTAAAAAGGGGGCTCTATTTGACTTTTTTTTTGGGGGATATTTATTTTTATTTTTGTTTTAAAACTATTTATTTTAATATTTGTTAAATTAAAAAAGGGGATCATGTATCTTAACTATTATTTATTTTAAATGGAATTTTAAAATAAATAATAATTATCTTATGATATTATATACTATTATTATTAAAATTATATTATTGGGTTTGTTTCTATTATTATTAATTTTATTATTATTATTATTATTATTATTATTGTTCTATTGTTTTTTAGAAGTCAACATGGTTGACTTAGGACTGACATGTTCATACCAAGAATGGAGGATTAAGATGATCAAATCAGATCCAAATCTAATCTAAAATTAACAAACTAAATCCAAGATTTATTAATTTTTGTGAATCAAGTACAAATCAAATCCCAAAAGTTACAACAAATTATACAATCAGATTAAAAGTTACAAATCTGAATCAAACTATTCTTAAATCTAAATCTAATATAATTAATTTCCTAAACCTGAAAACAATTATAAAAACCTAAGATTAATTTGAGAAAGGGGAGGAATTTGGAAAACCATAAGCTTGTTGATTGCTTTGCAGATCTTCAACCCCATTCACCAAAGCTCTTTCATTCAAAAAGAGGATTAGGGTTCATCATTAGAACCCTAACCCCTATAAGCTAGACCTTCACACCCGAACCTAAAAAAAACAAAGAAAGAAAAAGAATTAGAGATGAGTGACAGAAAGATCGAATAAATTTAAAGAAGTAGAAGAAAAATTCAGATCGGCTTGAAGATTCACGACAAGGAGAGGTAATTCGAAGAACTTAGGGTTTGATTGTTGATGCATGTGTTTGGTTTGTGTTTAAACATGTGAATTTGTTTACCTTGATTGAGTTTTTGGGGTTTCTGGGTCACGACTAGGATTAGGGTTCTTTAGATGAACTCCAGGGTTCATGCGTGTGTGAGTTCTGGGTTGTGATTGGATGAATATTAAGGTTAGGGTTCTTAGGGTTCCTCACGAACCATAAAGAACCTTATGCGTTATGGAAATTTGGGGAGGGTTTATGTGTTTTGGTTATGAAGGTATGAGTTTTCCAATTGAACTTCACCCATAAAACTGGGTGGGCGGCGGTTAAAGGTAGAACCAAGGCGGCTGGAGGCCACGCCCGGTGGGGGTTGGGTGAGGATTAGGGAGAGTTAGAAAGAGACTGAGAAATGTAGAGAGAGTAGCGGAGAAGGGAAATGAACGAATTATGAAAGGGGGAGAGACCATATACTCCCTCCTTACGACTTTGGATGGACGCCAAGTGGCGCCACTGAGGACTAGGGATCGGTTGACTCTCTAGTCAACCAACTGATCCCATGTATATGCGCCCACCATAGTCTTATATTGACTTTCAATCAAGTACGTCTGTTTCACATATTTTGAGATCGACATATCAAAATTAAACGCATGGAAGATCGTCTGATCTCCATCGGATGGAGCAGGCAAAGTCAACACATTGATCCACTCTACCATAGACTTTTTTTACTGATTGGATTTAAGAGTCAATGGGCCTTGTGCCCATTGCTTCTTGCACCTCTTTTAGGAAGCCCAATTGTTATCCAATGCAATTTGCACCCCTGGATAATTTTATTAATTCAATTAAGTAATTACTTAATTAATTAATTAATCAATGTTTATTTATTTTTTCGAGATTAATTCTATAGTTCAATTTGATTCTGGGATTTAATTTTAGGAATAAATTTGGAACATTTTTTTTGGTTCTAAAATGTTAAAATTTTTGTTAAGTTTTCTTTTATTTTGAAGGTTATTAGTTAATTAATTAATTACTTAATTAATTAGTTAATTAGGGTTTGGGTTTTGTTAATTAAGGGTTTATGGGGATTAGGATTAAAAATAATAAAATTATTACTTTGGGCTTATATGATTATTAGTTTTTATAATACTTATTTCTGATAATTGTATTTTATTTATTATTAAAAAATATTATTTGGGATTATTTATTTGGTGAAATAAGTTAATATGGGATTTCAAAGTTATATTTTTGGGGGTTTATAATAATTTTTGGGGTTTTACAATTATTTTTAGGTTTTATAATTATTTTGGAGCTTTATAATGATATTTGGGATTTTAAAATTATTCTTGGGATTTTTATAATGATATTTGGGATTATAATTATTTTTTAGTGTCTTATAATTATTTTTGTGATTTTTATAATGACTTTTGGGATTATAATTATTTTTTAAGAGTCTTATAGTTATTTTTTGTTTTTTTTATAATGATTTTTGGGGTTTTATATTTATTTTGGGAATTTCATAATGATATTTTTGGGTTCTACATAAGGGGTATTTAGGGATTTTAAAATATGGGGTTCTTCTTAATGATAATCAAGTTTTTTTTTAAATAATTAAAATGGGGTTCTAAAATAAAGATTTTTTTTTAATAATTTAGTAAGGGGTAGTTAGAAACATTAGGATTAGGGTTAGGGGGTAGGGGAATTGAACTACGACGCTCTGATCCTTCAAATTGAAGGTACATAGGCATATGGTTTGTACAAACCTTAGCGAGTGCAGTTAGGTTTTTTTTTTTTGTTTTTTTATTCTATTATTGTATTTATTTCATTTATTCCATACAAACAAACAACCCTTAGAATTTTAGGAAGGATCCTATTGGATACAATAGAAGTGAGGGATGTCTAACACCTTCCTCTCATTTAACCCATTTCCGAACCAAAGGTCTTTACCCTATGAATTTAGATTTATCACTATTTTTTAACCTAAAAATGTGATGGCGACTCTTAGATTTTAAGCTGGCCGCGACACTGAGTATTTCGTTTATCTTCATACATGGGACCTTTTCCTTGAGCACATTTGATGTATCTCAGAATATAAACAAACTCCTACATGTGTTCCTGGATATGAGAATTTAAGAACTGGCTTACCATACTAACTGCAAAAGAAATGTTCGAACGAGTGACTGTGAGATAATTCAACTTTCCAACCAATCTCATGTACTTCATGAGTCAAAAAAAGGCTTCGTTGATTGGCTATGAGTTTGACACTTGGATCCATAGGGCCACAATGCTCGAGATTATATGCACAACAAGTCCAAAAATGATATCAATGCAGTTCATGCAAATGAAGACATAATTGTTACAGTGAATGAAATAATGGCAATCAAAGGCAAAGTGAAAGGATGGTGGTATGATACATGTGCTATCGTATATATCGCTTATGACAATGTTGTTTTCAAAACAAATTCTGAGACAATTGATAGACAACAAGTACAAATGGGAAATGAAGTACGGTCCAGAGTTGTTGGAACCAGATTCGTCGAACTCAACTTCACTTATGAAAAGAAAGTCACCCTTGTCAATGTTCTTACTGTCCCCGACATGAATATGAATCTTGTTAATGGGGATTTGATGGGAAAACCGAGTATTAAATATGTATATGAATCAGGAAAACTTATATTGACCCGTAATGGTGTATTTTTTGGAAAATGATATTCTACTGAGGGAATGATCAAACTTCTTACCACCGACAATATTATTATTGAAATTTCTAATTTTGATTTAGTCTGTTTCTTTATGGCACAACAAATTAGCACATGTCATTATTATCTTTATGAAGAGACTAATTAAATTTGGTTTAATCTCATGTAATATAAATGATTTTTGAAAAATGTGAATTATGTGTTAAATTAATTATGATTAAGAAATCTTTCAAAAGTGTTTAAAGAAATACTAGTATACTAAACGTTGTACATTCAGATTTGTGTGAATTTAATGGCATGTTAACTCGTGGGGGAAATAGATATTTTATCACATTCATCGATGATTATTCTAGATACACACATGTATATCTTTTGAAGCATAAAGGTGATGCTTTTAATGCATTTAAAAGTTACAAAGAAGAAGTGGAAATTCAATTAAGTAAAAGTATCAAATTCCTTAGTATTAATAGAGGCAGTGAATACTTTTCTACTAAATTTAATACATTTTGTGTTGAACTTGGCATTAGAAATGAATGTTCCACACCTCGCACACCACAACAAAATGGTAATGTTAAGAGAAAGAATTTAACTTATCAATAGATGATGAATGTCATGCTAATGCATTCTGAATTACCATTCAATTTGTAGGATGAAGTCTTATTATCTTCTTCCCACATAATTATCTTAATTCTTTTAAACAAAATCGATATCTATCCATATAAGGTATTCAATGGCAAATCACCAAATATTGGTTACTTTAGAGTGTGGGGGTGTGTCGCCTAATATAAAAACAAGGATCATAAAATAACTAAATTGGGTCCTTGTGGGATAAAATGTGGATTCATAAGATATGCACCAAACATAAAGCATATAGACTTTTCAACTTAGAGTCTAATCTTATTACTAAGGATAAATAATATGAGTTTCCCGCAAATAAAGAATCTTGTGAAGAATACTCTTCTCAGATTGTAGAGATACATCCTGGAAGTACTTCTCGAATTACAATACAACCTGAGCCTAGGAAAAGCAAGAGAATCCGAAAAACAAAGGCTCTAGGAACAAACGAAATTGATCCTCAACTTATTTCCTTTTATCTAGTTAAAGGAAATTTTTAGAATTATGTTCGGAGCATTCCTATTATTCTTCAAGTAAAGGATGATCCTAAAATCTACAAAGAAGCAGTGGCTTCAAGGGACTCTTCATTTCGGAAGGATTCCATCCAAGATGAAATTGATTTAATTATGTCAAATCACACTTGGAATCTTATTGATTTACCAAAGGGATCAAGGCTCATTGTATGCAAGTGGGTTTTTAAAAGAAATATCATAGTGATGGTACTCTAAACACATATAAGGCCAAATTAGTAGCAAAGAGATTTAAACAAAAGGAGGATGTTGATCACTTCAACACATATGCATCAGTGGCAAGGATACCAACAATTAGATTATTTCTTTCCTTATCCTCTTTGAATGACCTTATAGTTCATCAAATGGATGTTAAAACGATTTTCCTAAATGGAGATCTCGGTGAGGAAATCTATGTGGAAAAACCAGAAGGCTATGTGCTCCATGGAAATGAAAAAAAAGATGTGTAAGCTTGTCAAATCCTTATATGGACTAAAACAAACACCAAAATAATGGTATCTAAAATTTTCATATTACATACTTTCAAATGGCTTTATTCCCAATTCTTGCGACAAGTGTTTATACACAATGATATGCAAGGATATTCTGTTGGAAGTTCCCTTTTTGAAAGACAATGTTTCAAAGGTTTTGATACATTGTGATAGCAAAGTTACTTTAGCTAAAATTGATTAAGGATGGAAAGTCTAGACACATAGGACTTAGATACTTTAGTGTATAATGGAAAGTCTAGACACATAGGACTTAGATACTCCTTCGTGATAAAATTGATTAAGGATGGAATCACTTCACTCACTTATATATGAACGAGCTATAATTTGGTCGATCCATTTACTAAGCTACTAGCCAGAGACTTAGTAAAACAACCTCAAGAGGTATGGGGTTGAAACACCTTGAATAAGAGTTCCAACAGAAACGACAACCCAACTTTACGTTAACATAACATTAACCTCAAGATTCAATGGGTAACAACAAGTTGTTGATTAGGATGTTTTTCAGACATTTTAATAATTTTGACTATTTATAATGAGGGTTTAGTTTTTCAAACTCTTAATGAAGTTCAATACCGAGAATAAGTATCACATGTAAAAGGATACAATATGAATTTCACCTATGTGAATTTCGAGATGGTACCATCTCAAAGTGATAGTTGGAGTTTCTTTCACGAAAATTCTTGAAATAGGAAAGCACATGGTCATAAATAGGTGTTAGGCGAGATATGCAGGGGAAGAAGTCTTAAATAATGTGTGTAAGGTAACGCCGGTATAATCATATGGACTAATGGTTTAAGAGCATTTATACCTAACATTCCGATTAGACTTTGTATTGTCCTCACTAAGGTTAAGTTTTAAATCAAAAGATACCTAAATGTATTAACACAAGTGGGGGATTGTTGGAAATTACATACAATAAATTCCCATGGGAATGTTCCAACGTGACAAGAAATATGCATTGAATTAATGACGATAAATGCATTGCCAATAGTCCCCCATAGAAAATAATACTTACTTTAAAAGAATTTATAAAGACTTAAAAACATTAAACTCAACAAAGGAACTAAAGAGGATAAAGTGTCACTTGGACAAATGTGATGGTCCCAAACGCTATGTCACATGTCTCATCCAAACAACCCCTTGTTGGTGACCAACTCCGGCTTTGGGACCGGGTCCGAGGGCATGGGCGTAAAGGCATTAGTGGTGGTTTGTAGGGGGTGCTTGAGCACTTAGACATGACGCATCGAAGTCTGACGGGTGGCGGCCACCATATATAGGATAAATTTTAATTATTGCTCTTGGTTTTTGTCGTTTCTTAAAGTTTGAATTTCGAATTCAAAAAATGCAACACTTCATGAAATGGCGCATATGTAACCATAGGCGAACCATTGCAAATTATGCTAAAATTAGTAGTGCAATTGAAATAGGTAGCCTAAATGGACATGCATTTCCATTTTTTTTGGATGTTAGGGCAACAATGAGGTATTTGTCATGGATGAAAATCGCAACTTCATTCGGATATGCATCTTCAAATTATGTTTGAACTATTTTCAAAGATGTTTCTCCAAATTTGTACATGGCTGAATTTTTATGAATTTCTTATGTGACTTTAGGGTTTTAACACAAGTGTAATGGCTGAAAACAACCCTGGGAGAATTAAGCTCGACCATGTATCCCAAACCACGTCTATATGACGTTAGACGGTCGTATCTAGGACCATGAGGCCACGAGTTGATGATAACTCATTTGATGGTGCATAATGTCGAGGTTCAAAACCAGTTGGTTAAACTTCTTGTAGTCGCCTGTCTTAAGCCTTTACTTCACGGGGCCACGAGTCCCTAAATGATGAAGCAAAGCCAAATTCCCAGGAGGAGTTCGTTGTTGATGCCCCTTTAGAGAGTTATCATGCAGCCTATTTGACACCTCCTTACTTCATCTCTATGGAGACCATGTTGCTAGGCATGTATGAGAAGGAGAGGTATATTTATTTACACTTTCATTACATATGTTTTAACCTAATTAAATTACAACTGATAATGATATATTTTTTTTAAAAGATCGTCTGTTTTTAAAATCGCTAAATCATGGCAGGAAGATATTGTTTTTGGAACAACCTTATGGTGATTAGTTCAGTAATGATATTTGTTATTCGGGTATTACCGGTTTATATGTTGTTGCGTACATGACCATAAACCATGGCTTGTATGCAACATTTGCAAAGAAATGACATTCAAATATGTCATCTTTCTACCTTCCTATTGGCGAGATAATCATTATCCTAGATGATGTATCATGCCTCCTGTATCTTTCCATTAGGGAAAAATTACTGGACCACGGAAGGCTCGGTCGAAAGGAAGCCACCGAGATCCTGGTTACATATTTGAGGGCTTCCCCAACTAAGGTTGCAAATGAGGTAACTGACACCAAAGGTTCTCATGCTAGATTTAAATTTTCGGAAAAACTCTACAAAGACCACTTGCAGATGGTTATAGATTCTATCAATGATAATATGCAGGTTTAGTACCACTGATAGTATGCATTGAGGTGTTACCTCTTGTTCTTGGTTGACACATTCATGTTTGTGGACAAAAGTACAACCTACGTTGATGTGGTTTATCTTAGATACTTCATCGACTTGATGGTGATTCATGAATACAAGTAGGGGGCTAATGTTTGGTCTACCCATACTCAAAGATGGGCGAGGGCTATCTTTTGAAGACAAAGTAGATAATATGAAGTTGGACGCTACTTATGGTAATTTACTATTACTAATATTTTAATAATTATTTTTTTACACTTCTTATTTATATTTTATCTAAACTATTTTCAGGGATGGGTCATCTCCCCGTTTCCTCACATCACTAGATGGGAACCTGTGCATACCTACATTGAAGATTAGCTACATGTTATCGCATTTGTCATGTATATAAAGAATCATCTGATTAAGCCCTTCTAGGTGTATCTTGATTGTCATGTAGTAGATGACGTTGCCTTCTGTCCATACAGCGGTCACCACAAGACGTGTGTGTTGGACCTCAATTCGTTATACTATGACTGACCAACATGTTGGTCAGGTATTATATATATATATATATATATATATATATATATATATATATGTGTGTGTGTGTGTGTGTGTGTGTGTGTGTGTATTTATATCTGTGAGTGATGAGCTAGTTTGGATATTTGCAAATTCTTCTGAGACACCCCTCAGAGCCTACTCCTTCCACCGTTTTCACATAGATCTTGATGTGATACTTGAGGATTTTGAGATTCGTGTGGTTCTAGAGAAGTATCGTAGTGTGCTTGCTCTTATGCATTGGGCTTATGAAGATGACTACATGACATGATTCTATAGGCTATGACATCTTATTATGACACCAGACGTTCCTGGAAAACCCCCTAAGCCTTCTAATAAGGAGGAGAAGCCAGGGGGTTAGAGACACTCAGTAGGTTATATTTGGTTGTATTAGTTATATTTTTTAGACATACTCAATACTCATAAAATGATACTTTTATTGAGGATGGTGTAGAATACCACTTCACTAATTTTCTTTTATCTTTATGTGTGTTGAATTGTTAAGTCGGCTAGTACGTTTGACTTGTAATAAGTCTCTGGTATTGTAACATCGGGGTCAAGACTCATACTTTTGGATTATTATGTCTGAATTTATGTTCGAACAAGTACTCATATGCAAGAAGCATTTAGGTTATTTTAAGTTGATGTCATACCCTATTTTATCATATGAAATAAATATTCTGTAGATCATGTTTAATGAAAAAAATTGGGGTTTTAGGCTGTCACACGAAGCCCTAAATACTTTAAAGGAAGAGAATTCACCTTACAATGAAGAAAATCCTCAACAAGCTATAGAAAAGGCATACCCACATTAACACCAGACAAATTGCTCTTAGAAAATTTTACTTTGAGGCTTGATGGAAGCTCATAGCTTCTAAGAGCCTCCTTGATTGTGAAAAGGTTTTAAATAAATGGAACCCCAACTAGCACTATATCACCCACACACTAAAGATGAAACATATCTAGCTCGTTTTAACCCACTTTGAATCCTTCAAACACAACAACCGATACCGTCGTTTTTAATATGTATTTTTCTCATCTACCACCAAAAGAAAAAGAAGGGGGGCTAAAGGGTCTTCTTGTTTCAGACCCTTATGGATACTAATCTCCTCAATTAGGCACCCATTCACCAAGACTGTGAGAGTACCATAAAAGACACTTGCTTGAATCCAAGCCCTCCATTGATCATCCAAACCAAATCTCCGTAACATATAATCCTGAAAAGACCAACCAATAGAGTCGTAAGCCTTCTAAAAATCCCTTATAAACACAAAACACACTCTCACTTAGACACCTTAGCAAGATCTAAAATATCATTAAGTGAGACCACTTTATCCATCAATTTTATTCTCTTAGGGTATGTTTGAATTGATGGAATAAAATGGAGTGGGATGAACTAAAATGGCATAAACTAATGTTCCATTGTCTGGATTAATTAAAAATGGATGGAATGGAGTGAAACCATATGTAATATATTCTATTACTTTCCATCATTTCTTGTACCCTCTAATTTTATCTAAATAATAAAATTGTTCTATTTTGTCATAAAATATCCAAACAATGTAATGACATCATTATTCCATTTTGTTCCGCTTCACTCGATTCCACTTTATTTTGCTCTGTTCATTTTACCCTATCCAAACATAGCATTAAAAAAGCAATTGTTATATGTAACACCCTAATTTTTCCCCGAAGTTTGTGTTTGCATATGCATCATTTTGTATACAAACAAGATCACACACTGGTTCCTCGGTTCTTTTTTGTTATAGGTTTGTCTCACAGTGGATTACCATTGCTTTTATTTTCTTTTATTTGTTTATGTTTAATAACCATTAATTAAAACCCAAAAAAATATTTTTATTTTTTCTTTTACAAACATCTTCAGGGGAAGAGCAGTTCAAAAATGCCAAAAATAGCAGTCCCACTGCTCGAATGAATTTCACAAATAAAAAGTCAAAGTTGATCTGCAAACAATTCAAATTTATCTCATCAAGGATTTCCCAAGTTTTAATTGATTTATTTAAGTAATTTCAAGGTTCGTGTGTTTATTTTCATGCCTCATTCGACAAGAAAAAGTATCGAGCCAAAATAACCAAGCAATAAAAAATGAACAAAATATTCAAATTTTGATTTGGTTAACCGGTTAACCAATGTGTTAACCGATTAACCAGTGCGAAATTTGAATAATTTGTTCAAATTTAGCACATCCTAGCCTTTGATCTCACTTGGAATATTCTAGATCCATTCAACTTTTATTCCTCTACATCACTTTGATCATTTCTCACCATAAACCCTCACTAATCACCACTATTTTATGAATTTCCCTCAAAATTTGAATTCCAAGCCAAATTTTGGTTTTCCAAAGCAATCTTCATTCCACCAAATTCTCATACCTAAAGTCTTTAAATAGCACCCTCATTTCATTCATTTCACAAGCTTTTGATAGCCAAAAAATATCTTGCAAAATATCTTCCCAAACCACAAAATTCACCAAAACTCATTTCCCTCTTTTGAAAGTTATCAAGAATTCAAATTGAATTCTTGATTAAATTTGAGCTAAACCTTCATCCTTTTCATTTTTATTCATCAATTTCAATAGATCAAGCTTGCTAGTGGAGTAATTTGATGTTTGTTCTTGGTAATTCATCTTCCTCCATTGTTACACATTCATCATCATCATTCAAGATGTAGATCTTTGGTGCTTTTGATTGTTGATCCTTTGGATCATATATTGTTGTTTGATTGTAGGGATTCTATTGATTCTTCATTTTAAAATTCGTTCCAATTCAGTTCAAGATCATAAGGTGTTTGAAAGTTTTTTTAAAAGAGGATCATGTTGAATTTTTGCCAATTTTTTGCTACTGTACAAGCGTTAACCAATTAACCATTTTCAGTACAAAATGATTAACCGGTTAACCAGTGTAAATTTGGACAAAAATTCAAAATTTAGCTGTGTTAGCCGATTAACCAATTGGTTAACCGGTTAACACAGATTCAGTAGTAATTTTTGGCTTATTTTTTACTTATTTTTTGTTCCTTTTGCTTTTTCTTCTCCATTCTTCTTATTTTTACCTTGAGATACATTTTTGGGACTGACTTCTCTTTAAATTCAATGGACTTTGGGTATATATTAGAGTGGTTAATATTCTTAGTTCAAATCTACCTCTAGGTGAATTATTTAATTCACTTTCGGTACTTTGTATTAGTGAGATATTTTCATACTTGAATCCACCAAAATGAGTGATTGAACTTAAAGATGAAAGAATACCATAAGTGTAACTCAATTTGGTATTCATCTTTATTTTCGTGCGGCATTACGTTCGGATGACGATTTAAATATCGTTTATCTCGCATGTATTAGCACTAATATCGTTAACTTTAATTAGTTTTGGCCGAACTCATTTGTAGGGTAATTACTCCGTAAATTACTCGGAGATTGCTTAACATAGACCTAAATGTGCCACTACTTCGAAATAAAATTCCAATTAGATACTTGTACTTTCGTCAACTGAACTTTGACCAGGCATAACTTTCACATACTTCATCACCAAGTCTCCATCCAAAGCTCATTTTGAAGGAAATTGAATTCCCCACAACTTTGATGTTGAAAGTTAGTTGACTTTTACTAAGGAAACCCTAATTTAGAAACTCCTGATTATTGATGATCTGGAATCTCCTTGATGAATCATGATCAACCCTTAATCAAATGATGAATTTTACTTCATATACTTGATGTTGGCAAAAAATCATGAAGTTTGACTTTGGTTTGACCACAGTTGACCTCAGTTTGATTTTTTAACTGTATTGACTGATTTTGACTTATCTGATCATCTGACTGAGCAAACTTTTGAGAAAAGTCTTGAAACTTGTCATGGAGGTTCTTATACACATATAAGATGTTATGAAACTCACTTGAGGTATTGGAAGTCCACTTAGCCTGATTAAGGTCAAAACCCTAGTTTAGGATGCACTGCTTAGGAGATGCATTGTCTGAGGGAATTGTCAACTCTTTTGACCAATTGTGAACTTTGTGAACCTTGTGAACCTTCATAAAGTGTCTTGTGATACTCATGAGAGGTATTGTGAAGCTTGTGAACCTTGTGAACCTCATGAAGGGGCTTTGTAGGCCTCATGAACCTCAGGGAAGCTTTGTAATCATTGAGAAACTTGTGAACCTTGTGAACCTTCAAGAAGTAACTTGTAGACTTCATGAACCTCATGAAAGGTTATATAAGCATTGAGAAACTTGTGAACCTTGTGAACCTTCAAAAAGCAACTTGTGGGCCTCATGAACCTCATGCAAGGCTATATAAGCATTGTAGAGCTTGTGAACCTTGTGAACCTTCTTAGGACACAAAGTCTTGTATTGTGAGGGCAAATTTTGGGGTGCAACACTATCCTTTGCATTGAAATTGAAGTGTTGGACTTAGATTCTAGGACATCTTCCCTTTGCTTTGATCATCATGGAGTTGATACTTTAGTCTTTATTTGGCCATTTGCTAGCTTATGCTTTTAAGGATGGAACTCTTATGTTTATGCTTGGAAGTATCATCAAGTTCAGTTAGATCTTTCTTCCTCTATCTCGTTTATTTTCTTTTTAGAATAGTCTATTCATCTCCTCCCCTTCTTCAATTTTCAAAACTTCTTTCTTTTTCAAAGGATTCTTGTTTAAAAAAGCCATCACCTCTTTAATAAATAAAATTTCGACTTTTGTCAAGTGACTTTTACCACTTCTTTTCTTTTAATAAATGTCAATGACCTTAATCATCTTGACTTCAATTAAAAAAAAAATCAAACTTATTCATGTTGTTTTGTGCCTTAGTCCATCTTTGTTTGTTTTCTTTACAAGTTTAGATTATGAGTCATTCTTCTCTAGTTTGGTGCAACTCTTTCAATTTCCATGGTTGTAGTTTGATGTAATTGAGTCTCATGTCATTCGTGGGGATTTAGTGGCATACTCGTCGATTTTATCCGAGTTGGAGTCCTCCCCATAATGATGTATGAGTCCATACACTCATTCTCATGGTAGATTTGTGAGACAATTCAGTTGAAAATGACAAATTGTCTTCACTTAATAAAATCAATTAAAACCAACCAATTTTCACTATTTGTACCACGACTTATGTATTTTTGATCTTACATTGTGTAAACACCCCAAATTTGCCCTCACCCATTCACACCATGGCTTGTGATCATTTCATATGCATAAACTCAATCATAGCATCTCATATCACATTTTTGATTCATTGCATTGGTTCAAAGTCATCTGCATCTAGGGTTTGTAATTTGATCAATCCAGGAGTTTTTTTTCCAAAGGGGTCCATGTATGTTCAAGCATCATATTATATCCTCTCAAAGTCAAGAATGTCAAAGAATCACAAGAACTGAGAATGGCATGGAAGCAGAGCCAGGTTTGACTGCACAGATGACCTAAAATTAGGATTTTGGTTTCAGAGGCCATAACTCCAAATTATTTGGTCATTTTTGTTTCTATTGGTTTCTATATGGTATAGGGAGTATGCATATCAATTTTCATGAAGAAATTCCATGGGGAAGTCATCTGATCAAGAGTTGACTTTTCAAGCAAGTCAGTGTAAAATCAGGGCATCTGAGGCCCCCAATGACCCAACCAAAGGGTGTTCTTCATCATTTTGATTGTATATGATCTTTATTTGATCATAGAAGAAGTGGGAAGTTCACAAAATTGAAGAATTTCAAGTCTTTTGCAAAGTTGACTTTTTGGGAAAGTTGACTTTTTAATGAAATTGCCATTTAGGAAACTTTTTCAACCTTTACTTTTTGATCCAAAAATGCTTCAAATAAAAAAAACTTTGGTCATGAAAGTTGTAGAATGGATCATTCCCTTTTCAAAAAGTACAAGAACATGACCTAATTCATTGTGGATCAAAAGTTATGGCTTGTCAAAGTTGGCAAAAATCACAAAATTTCAAAGTTTCCACCAAAGAGGCAAAGTTGCAAATTCACTTCTCAAGGCAAATTAAGTTATCAAATGGACTTCTAAACTTCACAACATGATCATACAAGTCCTAAAAGTCAGATTGCACCAAGGAATCACACATTTTTATGGCTTATGGAGCAAGGTATCTCATAAGAAGCAAAAGTGAACCAACTTGCAAAAACTCACTCAAGTGAAGATCCACTTGCTTGCTGACTTGTTGAACCATCCTAGGGTTCTCCCCACATCATGTTGCGCAGGACATGCCTTTTGTCCTTGGCTAGAATGTAGCCCATGCTTCTCTTACACAACTTTGACATTTTGGCAACTTGAGCCATACCAATCAATAAAGCACACATCACTTCATCTGACCTATCACAATTGTTTATACAAGCCAAAAGCAAGACAAAGCAACAACAACACAGGCCTGAAACACTCTCCATCACAGCATTCTCATCTTCCACTCCATTTGCAAGAGCCTTCGAAACTCTCAGCACAAGCTTCAAACACCCAAACCAACTTCACAAACAATCTCACCATGCTTCATTGAACACAAACCAACCCTTAAAACAGCCTGAAAGCCACTAAATCAAAGATACGATTCTCACCCCACCTTGAGCAGAACCTCTGCCATCTTCCAAACCAGCCACCACAAACTTCTTCTAAGCATCAGGACTTCATCAGGGGCCTAAGAGGAGTGGTTTGCGCAAAGAGAGAGGGTCAGAAAGTTGCAAACTGAGAAAGCTCAAAGCTCAGGTATACCAAGAACTTTTTTTCCAGAAATGAGTTTTTAAGTTTCTAATTTGTTCCTCATGCTTTGCTGATCACTCTGATGTTCTTAGTTTTGAAAATGGTTGAGAAATAAGCATTTAATCTTGTTCTGAAACTTTTTTGCCCTAAACATGTTTGGCTTCGATTCGTTTGATTGATGAAGAATAAATGATGTTTGAATGGGGGTTTTGACTTAGTTTGGCATGGGGATGATTTCTGGGTAGTTAGTTTTCGTTTTCATGAAGTTTTGAAGATTTTGGCAACTTTCAGGTGAGGGTCTTGCCGGAGAAGACGACCGGAAGTCTTCTCCGGCCACCTGAAAGTGATTAGGGCTAATCCCTGTAATTAATGAGAGTTGGAATTCTGAGCGTAGGATGAGTTGACTGGCTTTGACTCCCGCGTGAATGAACGCACCAGATTTGCCACTTAACCCTAATTCAGATTAATTAGTTTAATTAATTAGGTTTAAGTTTGAATTTCCCAGAAGCAATCTCAGCCGTCCACGAGCGCGCGCAGTCTTTCCCTCCATCCTGAGTTTGAATACTGGCCTTGGATTGTGTTGACTTTCATTTTATTCAGTTTTATTTTCATTTTTATTCATTTAATTTGTCCATTTATTTTAAAATAGTAAAACAATTTTAAAAATTCTGAAAATTTTTGTATAGACTTTTATTAATTTTCAGAAACCAAAAACATTTTTATTTTTATTTTTTGCATAGAAAAATATTTTTAAATCATTTAAAAGTTTATTTTTAATTAATTAATGAGAATTAATTAATTAAAAATACTTTTAGGTATTTAAAAATCACCAAAAAATTCATGAAACCTGTAAAATCATTTAGAAACATTGTCCAACCCTCAAACCAAATTTCTTTTTTGATCTTGATGCATTTTGACAATTTTTCCATGGAACTAATTTCATTTCAAAGCATTATTTTGATCCAAACTTCAAAAAATCATTTCTGCCTATCCATTGAGAGTTGGACTTTGATTCTTTTTGCATTGTGTCTTGCATGTCATGTAGTTTATAGGATTAATTTGGCATGAATTGATCTTGTGTTTTCAATTTGTTTGACATTTTTCTTGTCAAGGTACCCTAAAACCCTAGAAATCTTAGGAAATTCATAACCCTAATTAGGTTAAGAGTTAGAACTCCTCCTTTGGGCAGTGAGTTTGTGTAGGGTTAGGGGTCCTTTGAATGTATTTTCAATTTTTTATCTTGATGTTTGCTTCTGGTTTTGGTTTTTGTTTGATGCATTGATCATAAACCCTAATTTGGGCTTCCATATGCATCCATCTTGCATTTGCTTGCATACCATGACTTGCCATAGCATTTTGTGCATCCATTTGATCCATTTGACATCTTAAGACATGTTAGAATCATGTTTGATCATTGCATCTTTCATTTGCCATGTTGTATGTCATTTTCATTTCATAACTTTTCATGTATGATTATGGTTCTTAACTTGCTTCATTTGCATCCATATGTTTGTATGATCATTCTCATGCCTTGTTTCATGTTTGCATCATCCCATAGCATCATTAACATCACACACATGCTTCTGGTTTTGACTTGCATCATGTCATTTCATCTCATCTTGCATTGTATTTCATTTCTTTCACTAACTTTTCAGGTGGTAAGTAACTTTGAGAAGTGAATTTGCCTTCACTTCTCACAATTTCTTTTCATCCCTCTTATGCATCATTGCTGCATTTTGTTTTGTGTTTGAGATTGAGCTTGCTCATTCTTCTTCTTCTTACTTTCTTTCTTCAAGTGACTTGACTTCTTAAATGAAGCAAGTTACTTTGCTTCTCTTTGCTCTTTTCATCTGCCTCCTGGTGGTTCCTCTGAAGATTTCTCTTGTAAACCTCACAAACCTTAAGAACAACCAAGCATGACAATGATTAGGGTTTTGATTAGTCCCCCCACTTGGTTTAACCTTTGTGTCTCATTGAGTCTTCTCTTCTCATCTCATAATCAAGGACTAAACCCTAAAGGCTTTAAGGCTTTGTGATTAAGGATATGCCTGCATCCTTCTATTAGGATGGAGTGTATAACTTTAATCCTAAGTGTTAAACCCTTAATGTGTTTAACTCCTTTAATAAATTCACTTAATAACTATCAAGACATCACACTTGTAACTTGGGCCTTGCATTAGGGTTCTAATTCTTCCTTGATTGGTTAAGAAGGACTAACCCTAGTGTTAATGGACAAGTCCCCCTCAAGTTGTCTTACAAACCATAAAACCCACTTCTTCATCATACCTAAAATAAAATCCACTTAATAAAGGATTTGTTTTGTCATGAGTTTAATCCCTAATCATGGATTAAGTTAAGGAGCTTTCCTCAACTTAAACATTCTCATCTATTATCCTTCTATTAGGATGGTGTAATGAGTCTGTTTAATCTTTGATTATGGCTTAATCTCATTACTCAACACTAAACAAAAACAACAAAAACATCTAAATAAACACAAGTGGGTTAATGATCGTAATCCTGCACCATGGTGATTAAGTGTGAGAAGCTGACTTCACACTTAAGGTATTCTCATTACCCCTAATCAGAGGGAAGATGTGATGAGTTTACTAACCCATTGGTTTAGGCTTAAGCTCATTAACTTATGACAAACTTTCAAAAGCAATAAAAGACTGAAAACATCAAAAACAAACAATAATCGTCTCCTCCGGGATTCTTTTCTCATCTCATTCACTCATAAACGAGAACTCGCTTCTCCCGTCTAATGCAAGACAGTTTGCACCTGAGCCAGACAGGTCATACACTTGAGCATAGACAAGCAAGAAGTTCACAGGTCAATTCATCTTTCAGTCTCTTTGGGTCGAACTACGGTGTTCTGACTTCCTCATTGCACGAGAGGATACGTAGGCATAACTTAACTGTTATCGAACAAAAGTCTCTGTATATTCCCCCTCCTTCTAGCCTTATTCTTTAGCCTCATTATCATGAGCATTTCACTCTTGTCCTTACACTGACACTGTATATATATTACACTTCACACTTCCTTTACACTGGCACCTGTATATCCTTTTCCAGCTCCTTTATACACAAATTGCACTGACACTACCCCTTTAAAACACAAATCTTCTAAGCGTAGATCCCGTCGAGTACGGCGGACAATCTGGGTGCTAATACCTTCCCAGGTTGTAACCAACCCCCTTTCTCAGTATCTCTGGTTCGCAACCGTCTTATCCATCTTTTCCTAGGTCTATGCAGCATTACCTTTCCTCCGGGATAAAAATGCCTAGCTGGCGACTCTATTCATTCCCTGTGAGTTCACTCCTGTGTGTTCTCACATCCTCCTCTCGCCGACCGTTCGCGTATGTACCTTCATTTGGGCCGGTCCCATTTGTCGGGAGCGACAGCTTGGCGACTCTGCTGGGGACCCTTATACTGTAACAAGGGCTTCTGGTTCTTTTTGTGGGTTCCTCCTAGCGCTTGTTTGATTTGTGTTTACTGGGGTGTTATGTGCTCTTTGTGTTTATATAGTTGCTTTATTTACTGCTTTATGTACAGTTGTTTTATTGCTTTCTTTATAGCTTTATATACATCATACTGTCATATTGTGTTGGCTGGATCTGGTTTTTGCTTTGGTGGGTGGGGTTCTATTGAGAGTTTAAGGTCCTATACCTGGGACCTGAGTGACACCTAGGCTAGAGTGGTTCATGTTCTTTCCCATTCCATTTCGGTCTGGTGCGGGAATATGAAACACGGTTCAGATATGGGTTTCTTCTTGAGAACTCTGTGCTATAGATTTCCTGTAGTGCTAGGGCTATCTGGGAAGCCTGCTAAGTCTGGATGACCTTTAGTATTGACCTTCAGAAACTGAGGTGAATTAGAGGAGGATCTTTTATGGTTATTGTAAACATTGTACCTCCGGGTTAGAAGTGTTTACACTTCTCATAACTGATCCAAGTCTGAGGATCCTTGTTTTAGAACATCACCTGTGAGGGGGTTGGGCTGTTTACAGGTTTGCAGGTACCCTTGACCTCAGCATACCCTGTTACTTTGTTTGATTAAAAGTACTCCATTTTGGAACAGTTCTTGTGATTTTAACCCTGGACATGTGACTCTTTATTTGAGTCCCCCACCTTGGTTACTGGACTTATGAACCTCCATCTGGATTTCTTGAATATACATGGACCTATATCAAGGCAGTCAATCAGATCCAGATTGATCACAAACCCTTGCATATCATTTGCATACATCATCATTGCATCATTTGACATTTGCTTATTTGTTTTTCAGGGTGTCCATACTACATGTTGGCTTGGTTTTGACCCCTTCATCTGCATAGACCTATTTTCACCAGTATCTGCTTCAGCTGTTCCTCATCAGCTACCTGCTTCAGTCACCTGCATCACCAGTCTCAGCCTGTCAGTGGCCCATCTTCAGTGTTATTCTCAGCATCTGTCTCAGCTCTTCCTCAGCAACATGGCACCTAAGAAGAGCAACGTCTCCTATCATTTCTTTGAGCCTGAGCTAGCTAGTATCAGGAAGGTCCAGACCCTGATTACTCCAGACCATATACCACTATTCAGAGAACATTATGGAGGCATACTTGATGTGGTTATGGATTTGGACCCTTCACAGAGGAGCTTGATTCATACTTTCTTGCAGTTCTATGATCCCCCTCTGAGGTGCTTCACCTTCCAAAATTTTCAGTTGGGACCTTTGTTGGAAGAGTATTCATCACTGATTGGTGTACCTATCAGGGGTGGAGTCCCCTTCAACCCTGAGATGGCTTTCCCTAGTAATGAAGAGGTGGCAAAGGCATTGTATCTGGAACCAGTTCTGATTGGGAAGAACATGACAGCAAAGGCTGGAATCTCTGGTCTACACTTGGACTTCTTGACCTCTCAGGCTATTCTGAAGGCCTCCTTGGGGGAGTGGAAGGCAGTCTGTGCATTATTAGCCCTTAGCATATATGGGGTTATATTGTTTGCAGATGAGCCTAAGTTTATTAGCAAGAATGCAATCCATCTTTTCATCCTGAGGAACCCAGTGCCCACCTTATTGGGAGATTTCTACTACTCTGTTCACCAAAGGAATGAAAAGCAAAGGGGAAGATTGGTGAGATGTTGTGCTCCCCTGTTCCATACCTGGCTGCTCAAACATTTGCCAAAAACTGATGCATTCTTGAACCCTCACCAGCAAAGGAATTGGGCTAGGAGGCTTGTTGCTCTGACCTCAGATGATATCAGGTGGTGCACTCAGAGCACCAAGGGCAGAGACATCATTACTAGTTGTGGGCAATTTCCCAATGTACCTCTGATAGGAGTGAAGGGTTGCATTAACTACAACCCTCTGCTATTCAAAAGACAACTGGGCTATGCATTGGTCCACCCTCCTAGAGTACAAGATCTAGCTGAGACCCTTTATTCTGAAGTCAAGCCTAATCTGGCTATTGTCAGGCAAGCATCCTGGGCTTGGGACAATGTCCAGACTAAAGGGGTAACCATTCTTGGGAGATGCAACAATGTGGCCTCAGCACAGTACTATGAGTGGTCTCATGCCAGGGCTCAAATTTCTGGGATGCCCTTCACCATTGAGGATGCACCTGGACCCTCCACAGCACCACCTCCAGCCACTGTCAGCTTGGAAGAGTTTGAGAAGCTCAAAGAGAGGAATGAGAATTTTTCTGAAGCCTTGAAGAGAACCCTCTGGGAGAGGAGTGATGGACGTCTGGACATTGAAAGGTTAGAAAAGCTAAAGGTGGAGCATCTAGCCAAGATTGAAAAGTCAGAGGACTACATCAAGAAGTCAAGGGCTGGGGAACAAATTTTGAAGAATGCCTGCAAGGAGGCACAGTTCCAGAGGGCTAGGACTGACCTCTATCTGAAGGGGAGCCAAGCTAGGTGTGTCAGGATCACTAAAGCTCGCACTCAGGAGGATAAGAGAACTCAGGACAAGATTGAGAAGTTGGAGGCTGATGCAAAGGAGCAACAGGAAGCCCTGCTAGCAGCCCAGAGAGAGATCTCAGAGTTGAAGATCAGAGCTAGTGTGAAGAGGTCAAAGGACCAGAGTCAACACAAAAAGCTAACTGCAGCTGTTACTACCAGGAATCTCCTTATCAGGAACCTTACAGAGCGTCCAGCTGATCCTGTGACTGAAGCACTTCTAAAGGAAGTTCAGGAGGATGAGTTTGGTCTTGGTGTCTGACTTTTGCTTGATTGTTGCTTTCATTTCATTGTACTTTTCCTTTTTTTGGTTGTATTTTGACCCCTCAGAGGGCGTGTATTGTAAAAAACAAACTATGTATCATTTACTTTTTTGTAATATATGTGTTGGTTTGTTTTATCTGAGTCTTTTCAAGCAACATCACAAGCATCTTCTTCAGGGATCTGGAAAGGTCAAAACCAAATGCCAAGCAGGATACCTTGGAAACAAATAAGCATACTGCATTGCATACTAACCTTTTTGTTTTGTTTTGTAGGTTTTTGTTTTGTTGTTACTAACTCTGTTGTGATCTCAGGAACTATTGCTCGACGACGGGTGTTCCCACTCAACCGTCCACACAGATATCCCACTCGCAACAACCTCCCGGGTATACAAATGGACCAAGTACAGCAGGACCTTACAGAGGTCAGGACTCAAATGGCCAACGAGAGGTTGGAAATGAGAAATCAGATGACACAATTTATGGAGGTGATGAATGGTTTAGCTCAGAGCCAAGAGAGATTGAGGGCTTTAGTAGAGAGGCAGACTCAGGAAGACCCCCATCTAGGGACTGGTGGGACAAGCAACAATGAGAGGGTTCAGCCTCATGTCAACCCACCTGTGTATGGACCCCACCTTCATCCAGAGATCAATATCCCTGCTAATGTACAAGGGAATGCTACTACAGGTAGAGTGCTGCAAGAAGACCCCCAGGAAGATCAATTTACCGTGATGGGGGCTGGGGATGAAGCCTATGACAGAAGGCTAGATGAGATTGCTGAGAAACTAAGATCCCTGGAGTCTCAGAATTCCTTGGGCTTTGATGTTATGGACATGGGTTTAGTGGACGGGGTCAGGATTCCCCACAAATTTAAACCTCCGTGCTTTGAAAAGTACAACGGGACTTCCTGTCCCCGAACCCATTTACAATCCTTTCTGGGGAGGCTGAAGGCATATACCATGGATGAAAAGCTATGGATGTTTTATTTCGAAGATAGCTTAACATGGGCTTCAAGGGAATGGTACTCTCACTTAACTAGAGCAACCATTAGATGCTGGAAGGACCTGGCTGAGGCCTTTATCAGACAATATCAGTACAACTTGGATATGGCTCCTAACAGGACCCTCCTGATGGGAATGTCTCAATCATCCAGGGAAAGCTTCCGGGAGTACGCTCAGAGGTGGAGACAGCTTGCTGCTGCTGTCCAACCACCCATGTCAGAAAGGGAGATGGCTGATATGTTTATGAACACCCTCCAAGGGACATACATTAACAGGCTAGCTGCCTTTTCTTCCACTAGCTTTGCAGATGTAGTCATAGTCGGGGAAAGAATTGAGAGCCTATTAAAGATGGGCAAGATTTCTGACAACGGTGCAAGCTCGTCTAGCAACACCAGAAAGCCTTTTGTAGGTCCAAGAAGAACCGGTGAGACCAATGCTATTCAGGCCAGCAGGGGCAGACCCCAATATGTTCATAGGTCTGTGGCAGCAGTCACCATTCCCGCTCCAATTCATCCTCAACCAGCTTATCAACCACAGCAACAACCCCATTACCAGCAACAAACTCAGTATCCACCTCAGAGAAATTATAACAACAACAACACCAACAACAACAATCAGCAAAGACCGTATCAACAGAGACCTTCTCAGGCCAATAGGGTGATTGATCCGATCCCTATGCCATATGCCACATTATTGCCACAACTCCTGAAACTCAACCTGGTTGAGCTAAGGACATTGGCACCTCCAGATCCTGCTAGTCTACCCAGAAATTATGACGCCAGTGCCAGATGTGTTTTTCACTCAAATGCACCTGGCCACAGTACAGAGAAGTGCAGAGCTTTGCACATGAAAGTGCAGGATCTAGTGGATTCCAAAGCTCTAAACTTTGCACCACCACCAAATGTTAACAAGAACCCTATGCCAAACCACGGGGGACCCTGAATCAATGCTATTGAAGAGGATAAGCCGTCTTACTTGATAACCAGTGTGGGTCAGATTCGGACACCCTTGGTGGAAATTAAAGCTCAACTCCTTGAATGTCGAATGTTCCCTGGATGTGAGCTAGGATGTGCTTATTGCAACATTTCAGTGAATGGGTGTGATAACTTGAGAGATGGCATAGATGGTCTCATCCAGAGTGGCCTGCTTCAAATCACAACATCAATACCTACCAATCCAGCAATTTCCTTAACAACAATGCCCGAGTCTTCTACAACTGCAACAACCATTGTTCCAAACAACTCTTCAATCTCATCAACAAATGCTTCATCTGTTACTTCAACAGACCAAATATCAACAAACATCCCTTCTACAACTTCAGCACCCCTTCATTCAGAATCTCCTATAACAGCAACACTCATCCATTCAACAGTACCTCCTACAACATCCACAGCAAACAATGAAAGCGTCTCAACAGTTACAATTTATTATGATCCTGCAAATGATTCCGCCTACAACTCACAAAGTGCCACTCCTATCAGAGCACCAGTCACAATATACTATGATCCACATACTATCACGGTCCCTTCTGCAGCTGCTATCAGTCCAGTCACTATCACGGTGCCTGGGCCAGTACCTTACGAAAGCAGTAATGCCATCCCTTGGCATTACGGCTCCGATCTGTACTGCGAAGGACAGAAAATCACTTTGGAATCATCAACTTCTTCACCACAAATAGACAATGTGGGGGGAGGCGGAGGCTTCACTCGAAGCGGACGTCTCTTTGCCCCACAAATTCCAAGACCCAGTGCCGAAGCGGAAGCTGCTGCCAAGGCAAAAGGGAAGAGCATGGTGCAAGAAGATCAGGTTGCTAGAGAAGCTTTGAAAACCCCTTTTGATCAAGAGGTTGATGAATTCATGAGAATCATCAAGAAAAGTGATTACAAGATAGTGGACCAGCTTCACCAGACACCTTCCAAGATCTCCATTCTATCATTGTTAATGTGCTCCGAGGCTCACCGGAATGCACTACTAAAAGTCTTGCACGCAGCTTATGTGTCAGAGGAGATTACCGTCAATCAATTGGAAGCTGTAGTTGGAAATGTTAACGCTAGTCATGGACTAGGATTCACCAACACTGGTTTGACAACGGAAGGCCACAATCACAACAAGGCTTTGCACATTACCATGGAGTGTAAGGGTGCATTTCTTTCTCATGTACTGGTAGACACAGGATCATCCCTCAATGTCTTACCTAAAAAAGCCCTTGTGAAGCTGGAGTATGAAGGATTGGCATTACGTCCCAACAACTTGGTAGTGAGAGCCTTCGACGGCTCTAAGAGATCAGTTCTGGGAGAAATTGAGTTGCCTATAACGATTGGCCCACAGACTTTCAAAACGACCTTCTACGTGATGGATATACAGCCTGCCTACAGCTGTCTATTGGGTAGACCATGGATACACGCCGCTGGCGCCGTGACCTCCACCCTTCACCAGAAGTTAAAATTCTAGTGGGAGGGCCAAGTCGTTACTATTTGTGGAGAGGAGGATATTTTTGTTAGCCATCTGGCTACATACAAATATATTGAGATGGATGGGGAGATCCACGAGACCATGAGTCAGGGATTTGAGGCCCTGAACATCAATGAAACATCTGCTATATTTGGGACTTCCATGACATCCTACCAGCAAGCCAAGAAGGTTGTTGAGGAGGGGAATGCTCAAGGCTGGGGCAAGTTGCTTCCCGTAGAGAAGAAAGAAGACCGATTTGGGTTGGGTTACAAACCAACTCAACAAGATCAAGCAGAGGCTTCTGAGGAGCCCAGTTTCGTTAGTGGGGGGATGCTCACCCCTGATGCTGTAAACAACTTGGAAGATGAGTCGGAAGATGAGCGCAACCTGGAGAGCTGGATACGTCCAAGGATCCCGGGGAGCCGTATCTCAAACTGGTCTTCCCAGGAAATTATAAGGGTTACTCCTGCAGAGTAATTATTATTTCCTGTATATTTTAAGCATGCATCAAGTCTTGCATCTTGCCCAAGATGACAAGACTCATTTTGTAATCGGGCCATCTGTAATTTTGTGCAAACAGATTAATCAATGATAATCAGACATCTTTTGCAAATGAGTCTTTTTCTTTTCCGCTCACTGTTTTTCCATTTTTCTTTTTGTACAAAAATAAATGGCAATGTTTTCAAAATGATAACTTCATTTCACTTTTTCTAAGCAAGATTAAAATCAATCACTAAAATGAACAAACTGAACCCTTGTAGAGAGTGCCTTCCAGACTGCACCGACAACAGTACAGCTATGGCTTCGTATGACTTTGACAATCCAATCATTCAAGCCGATGAAGGGGTTGAAGAAGACTTTGAGCTTCCTGAAGAGCTAGCCAGGTTGTTAAGGCAAGAGGAAAAGGTTATCACTCCTCATCAGGAGGAGATTGAAACAGTTAATCTTGGTACAGATGAAGAGGTGAAAGAAGTCAAGATCGGGGCCTGCTTACAAGACTCAGTGAAAGAGCAACTGATTGATCTGCTTCGAGAGTACGCGGATGTGTTTGCTTGGTCTTACCAGGACATGCCAGGGTTGGACACCGATATCGTCATGCACAAGCTGCCATTAAAAGAAGACTGCCCACCAGTTAAACAGAAGTTGCGCCGTACTCGCCCGGATATGGCAATGAAGATAAAGGAAGAGGTACAAAAGCAGTGGAACGCCGGGTTCCTTGCTGTAACTAGCTATCCACCGTGGGTTGCTAATATCGTACCTGTGCCTAAGAAGGATGGCAAAGTGAGAATGTGCGTTGATTACCGGGATCTGAACAGAGCCAGCCCGAAAGATGACTTCCCATTACCTCACATTGATGTACTGGTGGACAATACAGCTCAGTTCTCGGTATTTTCCTTCATGGACGGATTTTCAGGATACAATCAGATCAAGATGTCACCTGAAGACATGGAGAAGACAACTTTCATTACAACTTGGGGCACGTTCTGTTATAAGGTGATGCCATTTGGGCTGAAGAACGCTGGTGCAACATATCAACGGACCATGGTAACATTATTCCACGATATAATCCATAAAGAAATCGAATGTTATGTGGATGACATGATTGCCAAGTCCCTTACAGAAGAAGACCACCTGGTGAATCTGTTGAAGCTATTCAAGCGTCTGAGGAAGTACCAACTGAAATTGAACCCCAACAAATGCACATTCGGGGTGCGATCTGGTAAGCTGCTGGGCTTTATTGTAAGCGAGAAAGGGATTGAAGTTGACCCTGATAAATTTAAGGCCATTCAAGAAATGCCTGCACCGAAAACTGAGAAAGAATTTCGAGGTTTCTTAGGTAGATTGAACTACATTTCACGGTTCATATCTCACCTTACAGCGACCTGTGAACCCTTGTTCAAGCTGTTAAGAAAAGAACAGACGGTCAGGTGGAACGAAGACTGCCAGAGGGCTTTTGAGAAGATCAAAGAATACCTGCAAGAACCACTAATCCTTATGCCTCCAGTTGAAGGAAGACCTCTGATAATGTATTTTACAGTATTAGAAGAGTCAATGGGGTGTGTGCTGGGCCAGCATGGCGAGTCTGGTCGAAAAGAGTATGCAATATACTACCTGAGCAAAAGGTTTACCGACTGTGAACAGCGTTATTCACTGCTCGAGAAAACTTGTTGTGCTTTAGCGTGGGCTGCTCGCCGACTGAGACAGTATATGTTGACCCACACCATTTTATTGATATCAAAGATGGACCCAGTCAAGTACATTTTCGAGAAGCCAGCTCTTACCGGACGGGTTGCAAGATGGCAAATGATCCTTACAGAATATGACATCCAGTACACATCTCAGAAAGCCATCAAGGGCAGTGTATTGTCTGAATATCTTGCTGAGCAACCCATTGATGATTACCAGCCTATGAGATTTGACTTCCCTGATGAGGACATCATGTTCATAAAAGCAAAAGATCATGAAGAGCCTATTCACACTGAAGGGCTTGACCCGGAAGAAGAATGGACTATGATGTTTGACGGGGCTGTTAATATGAATGGCCGTGGTGTTGGTGCAGTACTCATTACACCTAAGGGAGTTCACATGCATTTTTCGGCAAAACTAACCTTTAACTGCACTAAAAACGAAGCTGAATACGAAGCTTGCATTATGGGTCTTGAGGAAGCCATTGACCTCAGGATCAAGACTTTGACTGTATTCGGAGATTCAGCTCTGGTAATCAATCAGACCAACGGCAAATGGTACACCCACCAGGATCATCTGATACCTTACAGGGATTATACAAGGAGGTTATTGACTTTCTTTACAATGGTCAAGCTTGAGTATATCCCTCGGGACGAGAATCAGTTTGCAGATGCTCTGGCTACCATTTCATCCATGATCAAAGTTCAAGCTGCCAACTTTGTACCTCAGATTTCAGTGTCCAGACTTGACAGACCAGCATATGTATTTGCAGCAAATGTTGTCAAAGATGATAAGCCTTGGTTCCATGACATTAAGTGCTTCTTGGAGGATCAAACATACCCACCTGGGGCATCTTCCAATGATAAGAAGACTTTAAGAAGGCTTGCTGGTAGTTTCTTTCTGAACACTGATGGTTCCCTGTACAAGAGAAACTTTGATATGGTACTCCTCAGATGCGTCGATAGAACAGAAGCAGACTTGTTGATGCACGAGGTGCACGAAGGATCCTTTGGTACCCATGCAGGAGGGCATGCCATGGCTAAGAAGCTACTAAGATCAGGTTATTACTGGATCACAATGGATGTCGATTGTTGTGCCTATGCCAGAAAATGCCATAAATGCCAGATCTATGCGGATAAGGTGCATGTGCCTCCCAATCCTCTGAATGTGATGTCTTCACCCTGGCCCTTTGCTATGTGGGGAATTGACATGATTGGCAAGATTGAACCGACTGCCTCGAACGGCCACAGATTCATCTTGGTTGCCATTGACTATTTCACCAAGTGGGTCGAAGCAGCTTCATATGCCAATGTTACGAGGCAAGTGGTAGCCCGATTTCTGAAGAGAGATATCATCTGTCGGTACGGAGTTCCCGAGCGAATCATTACTGACAATGGTTCCAACTTAAACAACAAAATGATGGCAGAGCTATGTCGGGACTTCAAGATCCAACACCACAATTCTTCTCCTTACAGGCCAAAGATGAATGGCGCTGTTGAGGCAGCTAATAAGAATATCAAGAAGATTGTGCAGAAGATGGTAGTCACCTACAAAGACTGGCATGAGATGCTACCGTTTGCCCTGCATGGGTACCACACGTCAATCAGAACATCCACTGGGGCAACACCGTATCAGCTTGTGTATGGTATGGAAGCAGTCCTACCGGTTGAAGTTGAACTACCCTCCTTACGGGTATTGATGGATGTTAAGCTGAACGAAGCAGAATGGGTCTGATCCCGATACGAACAACTGAGTCTGATCGAAGAGAAAAGATTGGCTGCAATCTGTCATGGACAACTATATCAGAAAAGAATGAAGAAAGCCTTCGACCAGAAAGTTAGGCACCGAGAGTACCAAGTAGGGGATCTTGTGCTGAAAAGAATCCTCCCTCCTCATACAGACCACAGGGGCAAGTGGACTCCGAACTATGAAGGACCATTCGTAGTAAAGAAAGTTTTCTCCGGTGGAGCACTGATGCTCAGCACCATGGATGGTGAAGGCTTCCCATCCCCTGTGAATTCAGATGCAGTTAAAAAGTACTTCGCATAAAAATGACCCGCTGGACATAAAAACAGAATGTAAGTCCAGGCAAAAATAGGGCATCCCGGCGAGTCAAAAACAGAATAAGAGACTCGGGCAAAAATGAGGGAAAATAAACAAAAAAATGTATACCCGCTGAGTTGAAAAGCCGCATTGGACAGCTCAGGCAAAAATGGGTATCCCGATGGATTGAAAACCCGAAAGGGCGATCCATGCAAAATAAGGGAATAAGCGAACAACTGCATTCTGAATTCATCTGTATCACTTACAACTTGGTAAGCTTCAAAAAGATCAAGCGTCGGTCAGAATCAACCTTCTTCAGAAAGCTAGACGAGAAGAACGTCAAATGTCATACGAGTCATAGCAAAGGGAAGCTCCTCAAAGCATCGTCAACATTGCCAGCCTTTTGTTTCTCAATTTGTAACAATCTCCTCATTTTAGGGGATATGTTTCTTTGACTGTATCTTGCCAATTCAGGGCATACGAATTAATGAAATCAGATTTTCAGTCATGTCTCGTCTCGTACATTTTATTTTCATTTGCAAAATGTCTGATGTCTATAAGATGCTGATTACATAAAATACAGATGCTTCTCTTAAAACACGTGCTTGCAGGAAATATGTTTACTCCCGGGAGTGTCTGAGCTCTTATGATGGAACCCGGTAAGGGATACCTCGAGATTACTTGCGCGTTTCTATCTTTGCAGGATTGCAGGCATTCAGAGCACAGCATGGGGCATGAAAGCTTCGCCCCCAGCAAGTTGGCAAATCAACACTCACTCAGTCTTAGCACCCAAAGTGTTTTCTCCCTAGCTGAGTTACCACTTGTCATTTCTCCCCCAGCCGAGGTGCCAATAATTCTTCCTCAGCTAAGCACAAAAGCCAGGGAACCATCTTCCTCACAGAGTCTCAGCCTCTATCCAGAAGAGCAGCACACGAAGGAATCACAACAGAGCGACGAGAGCTTCTACAAACCCCATCTGGGTCCTCCATTTACTGGAATAGGTCTATCGTTGACCCATTTCCCCAAGCAGAATCATCTCATCAGATCTACCGGTGATCTCATCCCCAGCAGGGATGTCCACTTCAAACAGATCGACCAGAGATCTTCGTGGCAACGGGATCCGCATCCCGGATCGGTATCTTTTGCATAATCATAGCATTCGCATCATATTTCACCCCACAAAGCGTAGCATTCCGTCTAATACGGAGCATTACGGCAAAAATCAAACATATTGCATAATCATAAGTCATGGTCTGAATCAAACACTTGTAAATATTGACAACCCATCACCAATATACAGAGAAACTCTCCAAATTCCCCGGCAGAGAGCCAAGGCACTTTCCCTAGAGACACGGATGCATCCTGACACTCGTCTGTGTCACATCCCCAGCGGAGAGAGAAAGCTAAATCATTTGCCATACACACTCCTTTTGACACCCGTCCGTGTCATCATTCCCCAGTAAAGTCGCCTGAGCCTTCTTTACGAACAAACACTTATATATATCACAGATACCCATTGTGGCACCCGTTCGTGTCACATCCCCAGCAGAAAGCCAAAGTATCCCTTTTGCACTCACAAATACATATATATAATTTTCTTGACACTCGTCCGTGTCACCTTCTCCGGCATAATCACCCAAACACTTTATCATATACTTGTTTATACTATACTTTTCTCCTTTTGACACTCGTCCGTGTCACTCTCCCCAGCTGGCTAAACACTCTCCTGTACACCCTTTTATTACTTATTTCACCCTTATACAGATACTCATTTATATCTTGTATATATCACTCAAATCCCCACAGATTCATCACTCGTCTGTGTTCTTTGTTAACCAGTTGGTACTCTTCCGTACCATCATCTCAGAGCATGCATCAAGCGTTTGTTTCTACCTGATACTCGTCCGTATCATAGTCTTAAGGATGCTCGTCCGCATCTTTAATCCATACACTGTGTCAAATACTCATGTCTTCTTGAATTTAGACACTCGTCTGGTGTCTACTATTCCCTAGAAGAGTCCTTTCAGATTCAGCACTCGTACGTGTTCTTTGTTAACCAGTTGGTACTCGTCCGTACCATCATCTCTGAACGCGTGTCAGTATTTGTTTCTACCCGATACTCGTCCGTATCGTAGTCTTAGGGATGCTCGTCCGCATCTTTAATCTATACACAACGTCAAAACACTTATACCTTTTATTTCTTGGAAGTAAACACTCGTCCGTGTTTTCTATTCCCCAGTAAATAGCAAAGCAATTTCTTTATCTGACATTCGTCCTATGTCATGATAAGCCTTGAGAGCAGCCGTACCCTGCTAAGTGATCGTCCTTCACCTCTTGATGATCGTCCTTCATCATGCTCGTCCGATGGCCGTCCCCATCGTTGACCTTTTTATCCGACATTCGTCCTATGTCGTGATATATTTAGCAGTCGTCCCCTGCTAGGTGATCGTCCTTCACCTTTTGATGACCGTCCCTCATCATTTTATCCAATGGCCGTCCCCATTGTTGATTTTGGTTATCTGACATTCATCCTATGTCATGATAAGCCTGGAGAGCAGCCGTCCCCTGCTAGGTGGTCGTCCTCCACCTCTTGATGATCGTCCTTCATCATGCTCGTCCGATGGCCGTCCCCATCGTTGACCTTTTATCCGGCATTCGTCCTATGTCGCGATATTTTCGGCAGCCGTACCCTGCCAGGTGATCGTCCTTCACCTTAGATGACCGTCCCTCATCTTATCCCCAACAGAGCAGCCGTCCCCTGCTAGGTGATCGTCCTTCACCTTTGATAACCGTACCTCATCATCTGTTTATTTCATTTATTCTTTAACCTGATGGCCTTCCCCGTCGTGGTCCCTTTTCTTTTTAACCTGATGGCCGTCCCCGTCGTGGTCCCTTTTCTTTTTAGCCTGATGGCCGTCCCCATCGTTGCTTGCATTACTTTATGAACTTGATGGTCGTCCCCATCATTTTTCATTAATCCCCAGAGAATCATATAGCTTTACTTGATGACCGTCCCCATCATAATCTCTTATTTCCCCCAGCAAGTCGGCCATCCCCATTTTTGCTTTATCTCCCATATCCCCAGCATGATGGCCGTCCCCGTCATTGCTTTACTTCACATACTTTCTCCAGCATGTCGGCCGTCCCCGTCATTGCTCTTTCCCCAGCAATCGTCCTCTGCTCGACGGTCATCCTCCGTCGCCCATACTTTATAATATACTTTATTTTCTTTTACAATCTATATCCCTTTTCTTCTTCATTCCGTGAGTGCAAATTTTGGACTGTCTTTGGTATTCAACCACAAGTTATCTTGTTTGCCTGATAAGTCGTCGCTTACATCCTGCATAGCTAACTCATGTTTGAATAGGGGCAGCTGTAAACACCCCAAATTTGCCCTCACTCATTCACACCATGGCTTGTGATCATTTCATATGCATAAACTCAATCATAGCATCTCATATCACATTTTTGATTCATTGCATTGGTTCAAAGTCATATGCATCTAGGGTTTGTAATTTGATCAATCCAGGAGTTTTTTTTCCAAAGGGGTCCATGTATGTTCAAGCATCATATTATATCCTCTCAAAGTCAAGAATGTCAAAGAATCACAAGAACTGAGAATGGCATGGAAGCAGAGCCAGGTTTGACTGCACAGATGACCTAAAATTAGGGTTTTGGTTTCAGAGGCCATAACTCCAAATTATTTGGTCATTTTTGTTTCTATTGGTTTCTATATGGTATAGGGAGTATGCATATCAATTTTCATGAAGAAATTCCATGGGGAAGTCATTTGATCAAGAGTTGACTTTTCAAGCAAGTCAGTGTAAAATCAGGGCATCTGAGGCCCCCAATGACCCAACCAAAGGGTGTTCTTCATCACTTTGATTGTATATGATCTTTATTTGATCATAGAAGAAGTGGGAAGTTCACAAAATTGAAGAATTTCAAGTCTTTTGCAAAGTTGACTTTTTGGGAAAGTTGACTTTTTAATGAAATTGCCATTTTAGGAAACTTTTTCAACCTTTACTTTTTGATCCAAAAATGCTTCAAATAAAAAAAACTTTGGTCATGAAAGTTGTAGAATGGATCATTCCCTTTTCAAAAAGTACAAGAACATGACCTAATTCATTGTGGATCAAAAGTTATGGCTTGTCAAAGTTGGCAAAAATCACAAAATTTCAAAGTTTCCACCAAAGAGGCAAAGTTGCAAATTCACTTCTCAAGGCAAATTAAGTTATCAAATGGACTTCTAAACTTCACAACATGATCATACAAGTCCTAAAAGTCAGATTGCACCAAGGAATCACACATTTTTATGGCTTATGGAGCAAGGTATCTCATAAGAAGCAAAAGTGAACCAACTTGCAAAAACTCACTCAAGTGAAGATCCACTTGCTTGCTGACTTGCTGAACCATCCTAGGGTTCTCCCCACATCATGTTGCGCAGGACATGCCTTTTGTCCTTGGCTAGAATGTAGCCCATGCTTCTCTTACACAACTTTGACATTTTGGCAACTTGAGCCATACCAATCAATAAAGCACACATCACTTCATCTGACCTATCACAATTGTTTATACAAGCCAAAAGCAAGACAAAGCAACAACAACACAGGCCTGAAACACTCTCCATCACAGCATTCTCATCTTCCACTCCATTTGCAAGAGCCTTCGAAACTCTCAGCACAAGCTTCAAACACCCAAACCAACTTCACAAACAATCTCACCATGCTTCATTGAACACAAACCAACCCTTAAAACAGCCTGAAAGCCACTGAATCAAAGATACGATTCTCACCCCACCTTGAGCAGAACCTCTGCCATCTTCCAAACCAGCCACCACAAACTTCTTCTAAGCATCAGGACTTCATCAGGGGCTTAAGAGGAGTGGTTTGCGCAAAGAGAGAGGGTCAGAAAGTTGCAAACTGAGAAAGCTCAAAGCTCAGGTATACCAAGAAATTTTTTTCCAGAAATGAGTTTTTAAGTTTCTAATTTGTTCCTCATGCTTTGCTGATCACTCTGATGTTCTTAGTTTTGAAAATGGTTGAGAAATAAGCATTTAATCTTGTTCTGAAACTTTTTTGCCCTAAACATGTTTGGCTTCGATTCGTTTGATTGATGAAGAATAAATGATGTTTGAATGGGGGTTTTGACTTAGTTTGGCATGGGGATGATTTCTGGGTAGTTAGTTTTCGTTTTCATGAAGTTTTGAAGATTTTGGCAACTTTCAGGTGAGGGTCTTGCCGGAGAAGACGACCGGAAGTCTTCTCCGGCCACCTGAAAGTGATTAGGGCTAATCCCTGTAATTAATGAGAGTTGGAATTCTGAGCGTAGGATGAGTTGACTGGCTTTGACTCCCGCGTGAATGAACGCACCAGATTTGCCACTTAACCCTAATTCAGATTAATTAGTTTAATTAATTAGGTTTAAGTTTGAATTTCCCAGAATCAATCTCAGTCGTCCACGAGCGCGCGCAGTCTTTCCCTCCATCCTGAGTTTGAATACTGGCCTTGGATTGTGTTGACTTTCATTTTATTCAGTTTTATTTTCATTTTTATTCATTTAATTTGTCCATTTATTTTAAAATAGTAAAACAATTTTAAAAATTCTGAAAATATTTGTATAGACTTTTATTAATTTTCAGAAACCAAAAACATTTTTATTTTAATTTTTTCATTGAAAAATATTTTTAAATCATAAAAAAAGTTTATTTTTAATTAATTAATGAGAATTAATTAATTAAAAATACTTTTAGGTATTTAAAAATCACCAAAAAATTCATGAAACCTGTAAAATCATTTAGAAACATTGTCCAACCCTCAAACCAAATTTCTTTTTTGATCTTGATGCATTTTGACAATTTTTCCATGGAATTAATTTCATTTCAAAGCATTATTTTGATCCAAACTTCAAAAAATCATTTCTGCCTATCCATTGAGAGCTGGACTTTGATTCTTTTTTCATTGTGTCTTGCATGTCATGTAGTTTATAGGATTAATTTGGCATGAATTGATCTTGTGTTTTCAATTTGTTTGACATTTTTCTTGTCAAGGTACCCTAAAACCCTAGAAATCTTAGGAAATTCATAACCCTAATTAGGTTAAGAGTTAGAACTCCTCCTTTGGACAGTGAGTTTGTGTAGGGTTAGGGGTCCTTTGAATGTATTTTCAATTTTTTATCTTGATGTTTGCTTCTGGTTTTGGTTTTTGTTTGATGCATTGATCATAAATCCTAATTTGGGCTTCCATATGCATCCATCTTGCATTTGCTTGCATACCATGACTTGCCATAGCATTTTGTGCATCCATTTGACATCTTAAGACATGTTAGAATCATGTTTGATCATTGCATCTTTCATTTGCCATGTTGTATGTCATTTGCATTTCATAACTTTTCATGTATGATTATGGTTCTTAACTTGCTTCATTTGCATCCATATGTTTGTATGATCATTCTCATGCCTTGTTTCATGTTTGCATCATCCCATAGCATCATTAACATCACACACATGCTTCTGGTTTTGACTTGCATCATGTCATTTCATCTCATCTTGCATTGTATTGCATTTCTTTCACTAACTTTTCAGGTGGTAAGTAACTTTGAGAAGTGAATTTGCCTTCACTTCTCACAATTTCTTTTCATCCATCTTATGCATCATTGCTGCATTTTGTTTTGTGTTTGAGATTGAGCTTGCTCATTCTTATTCTTCTTACTTTCTTTCTTCAAGTGACTTGACTTCTTAAATGAAGCAAGTTACTTTGCTTCTCTTTGCTCTTTTCATCTGCTTCCTGGTGGTTCCTCTGAAGATTTCTCTTGTAAACCTCACAAACCTTAAGAACAACCAAGCATGACAATGATTAGGGTTTTGATTAGTCCCCCCACTTGGTTTAACCTTTGTGTCTCATTGAGTCTTCTCTTCTCATCTCATAATCAAGGACTAAACCCTAAAGGCTTTAAGGCTTTGTGATTAAGGCTATGCCTGCATCCTTCTATTAGGATGGAGTGTATAACTTTAATCCTAAGTGTTAAACCCTTAATGTGTTTAACTCCTTTAATCAATTCACTTAATAACTATCAAGACATCACACTTGTAACTTGGGCCTTGCATTAGGGTTCTAATTCTTCCTTGATTGGTTAAGAAGGACTAACCCTAGTGTTAATGGACAAGTCCCCCTCAAGTTGTCTTACAAACCATAAAACCCACTTCTTCATCATACCTAAAATAAAATCCACTTAATAAAGGATTTGTTTTGTCATGAGTTTAATCCCTAATCATGGATTAAGTTGAGGAGCTTTCCTCAGCTTAAACATTCTCATCTATTATCCTTCTATTAGGATGGTGTAATGAGTCTGTTTAATCTTTGATTATGGCTTAATCTCATTACTCAACACTAAACAAAAACAACAAAAACATCTAAATAAACACAAGTGGGTTAATGATCCTAATCCTGCACCATGGTGATTAAGTGTGAGAAGCTGACTTCACACTTAAGGTATTCTCATTACCCCTAATCAGAGGGAAGATGTGATGAGTTTACTAACCCATTGGTTTAGGCTTAAGCTCATTAACTTATGACAAACTTTCAAAAGCAATAAAAGACTGAAAACATCAAAAACAAACAATAATCGTCTCCTCCGGGATTCTTTTCTCATCTCATTCACTCATAAACGAGAACTCGCTTCTCCCGTCTAATGCAAGACAGTTTGCACCTGAGCCAGACAGGTCATACACTTGAGCATAGACAAGCAAGCAGTTCACAGGTCAATTCATCTTTCAGTCTCTTTGGTCGAAATACGGTGTTCTGACTTCCTCATTGCACGAGAGGATACGTAGGCATAACTTAACTGTTATCGAACAAAAGTCTTTGTATATTCCCCCTCCTTCTAGCCTTATTCTTTAGCCTCATTATCATGAGCATTTCACTTTTGTCCTTACACTGACACTGTATATATATTACACTTCACACTTCCTTTACACTAGCACCTGTATATCCTTTTCCAGCTCCTTTATACACAAATTGCACTGACACTACCCCTTTAAAACATAAATCTTCTAAGCGTGGATCTCGTCGAGTACGGCGGACAATCTGGGTGCTAATACCTTCCCAGGTTGTAACCAACCCCCTTTCTCAGTCTCTCTAGTTCGCAACCGTCTTATCCATCTTTTCCTAGGTCTATGCAGCATTACCTTTCCTCCGGGATAAAAATGCCTAGCTGGCGACTCTATTCATTCCCTGTGAGTTCACTCCTGTGTGTTCTCACATCCTCCTCTCGCCGACCGTTCGCGTCTGTACCTTCATTTGGGTCGGTCCCATTTGTCGGGAGCGACACATTGCACATTGTGGGTACGTAAGCATGATGTGGTAAACCTCTCCAAACACAAAAACATTTAAAATTAACTCTTCTCTCATCCTCATTCTTATTTAAACAAACCATTTTCAAACCAAAAACAATAAATTTTTCAAAAGGCTCCCGTGGAGTACCACATATATTTTGGGTGCTTAAAATCTTTTCATTTTGTAACATATCCCTTATCCTCTATCTGTTTGTTTCTTTAACTTTTTTGCTTTTAGATTCATTTGGATTTATTCGCTATTTTTTTCATTTTCCTCTTGGAATAAAATAAAAATACGATGGCGACTCTGCTTACTTTGAATTAAGTTAATTGATAGCTTACACTCATGATTTCCCCGTTATACTATAAAAAGATAAGCTCCCCACAGTACGACGAGCCTAGCAGCCAACACCTTAACCATCAACTTATAAATAAATAAATAAATAAAATCAAGAGATTAAGTGTATTTCTCGTACTTTTTAAATTATTTTCCTTTTTATCCGATGTAACACTTCTTTCTTCCACATTCACACAAATTGACAAACCATGGTCCCAATTAAGCACTTATCTTAATCCACATAAAACGCACAAACGTGCACTTTATAGCAGCATAAAACTAAATCAACATCTTATAATTCTTCGATCAGAACCAAGACACGGCTCTCATAATTGAGGGGATGCATTTTAACAAAAAGTGATTTTGTTTAGAATAATTGTTGCAAGCATGAATCGTATTAGACATTTTCATGCGAACATGCATGTATGCATCACACCTTTACCATGAAGTGAGAGTTCTATCATTAGGAGAACCATCTCTTTATATAGAAAATATAATTCAGCTAAAAAGTTCAATAAGAATCAAACAAATATCAATCAAATCAAATATTTAATAAATGAAATCTTTTAATAAAACAAATCCAATAAAATCTTCTTCATGCAGAATTTGATTGAATTAAATATTTTCCACACTTAGTTAAATTAAGAAATCATTTCCAAATGATTTTTTAATTTTTTTGCAAAAGGTGAATCAATTTTTTATTGACATAAATATGTAACAAATCTTCTAATAAATAAATGCTAGAAGCAAACACACAACTTTCTAAACAACATGATCCGATAAGAATAGAGAAAAATAGAGACAACATGTCTCACCATTAATCAAGACACATTGCTTAATAAATTGTCTATAAAAATATGTCAATCAATCACATGTAACAACAAATTCTTACTTTGACTATTTTTTTTAGGCAAAGCAATGATGCTAATATTTTCTCATATCTTCTATATCATATATATTATAGTTAGAGGTGTCAATTTAAGGGACCAATTAATTTAAACCCTAACTCCTATAATAATCCTATAATAATAAGGCCTAAAAAAAAAAGTTAAGAATAGTTGACCCTCAAATTTATAGGCCCCAAAGTTGGCAAACTTAATTTTAAATAATAAAATAAAAAAATTAAATAATTTTTTTTAAAAGTAAAAGAAATTCTATAAATTAAAAAAAGTTTAAAAAGTTTTTTCAAAAAAAAGAAAAGAAAATTCTATTAAAAATAATTCTAAAAATAAATAAAAAACAACTTTAAAAAAAATCCAAAAATTAAAAAACAACTTTAAAAAAAAAGTTGGACTTTATATTCTTTCTTCAACAACAATTTATGTATCTCGATTTAGAAAAAATATCTTGTAAACATATGTTTCCAAGAAGAAAAAATGTCATCTTCTTCACTTACAACAAGACCATTACAGTTCATAAACATATTACTGAAAGATATATGTCAATACTTTTAACATTCGACATTTGAAATTGAAGAAAATCAATACAAACATGAAAAAAAAATATCACAAAAACAAAGAAACTAATCCAACAAAAAAAAATATGAAAACATAAATTCAACAAACACAATAAAGTATATGACACTAAAATTAGTTCTTCACTTCAATCTTGCAATCAAAATGTGTTAAGTCATCGTCACCTCAGTGTTGTCTTCATCATTAGTGTTAATATCTTCCTCATCTTAAAAACCCAATAAATCATACTTAGGTGCAGATTCAACAAAACAATGACATTACTATATCATAAACATAAACAAATAAAAATCAATAAAATACAAAGTATTATTACCATTCATATTTTCTGAAAATCCATACAACCAGCTTCGAGTACAAATCAACATTTAAATGTGTTCTGGAAGAGTAGAACTTTTGTATTTGGGAACATGTCCATCGATACTGAAAGAAGACTCATAAGCTATAGTCGTGATAGGAATGCTAAGCACATCACGCGCCATTATGGAAAGTATTAGAAACTTTTTCTCATTAAACTTCCAATAATGAAGTACATCAGAATCTTCAGAGTGTTCTTCATTGAGGTCCATTAATTCTTCATCAAAGTATATATCTAATTCACTCTTTCCTGGGGCAAAGCTACTCTCAATTGAGTTCCATGTTTTAAAATCCTGCAAGATAGACTTTTCACTTCCAAAATAACAAAAGAAAATAGACTTTTCAAAAGACACGTACATGAAGCATTCACAAGCAACCAATTTAAAGCACTAAAACAATTTGAGAACTATGATTCAAGAACCAAATACAATACTAAATATTCATCCACATAAACAGAATAATGAACCTTACTATTCTAACAAATATTCATCCACATAACCTCAACTAAATAACTAATTCAATTGATTGTCCTTTACATGAATTGAACTTCTTACCAACACTTATAGAATAAATAACTAGATTAAACAATATTTGAATAAAAAAGAGAATTTCCTTTATATGAATGGAACTTCCTTTATATGAATAAAAAAAAGAATTTTCTTTATATGAATGGAACTTCCAAAATATAATGTATTATTCCAATATGTTCTCTATGAATGGAATTTCCTTCATAGTTATTTTTAAGGTGATGTATTGTGGTAAATTCCATATAAGTAAAAAAAAATGTTGGAAAATATGCTAAATAGAAAACTCAATTTGTTCACATGCTGATCCAAAAGCAGCCTTGATAAGAGTAAAAACTTAATAATTTCCATGAAATGAAATTTAAACTATGTTAATTAGATAATCATTTAGAACTAACAAATGTCATTATTAGGATTAATACTAACCATGTTGTCATATTGCCTAGGATAATTCCATTTTACTAAAGACAAACAACTTTTTTAATAAAGTCATGTTAATATAAAAACATTTTATCATTCTACAATTCATTTATATAATATAAAAACAAAAAGAAATGGGTGAAATAAATATGTTATTATAAAAAACTTACACTTATAATTTTTGACCTTTTGACTTTATTCTCTTCTCTAGGTAACTTAGCCAATAAGTTGAACTCCTGAAATTATTGAGAAAAAGAAAGACTATGATTGGTAGAAAAACTCACATGTTCTTCATATAGCCCTTTGAATTTAGCCTTCACATTCTTAAGTTTCTCTTCAGAGGTTGAGGTATCAAATGTAGTGTAGCAAAAATTCAAAAATTTATCCTTTATGCCTGTATCAAGAATAGCTCCAAATGCTAGCATAACACTATAATTTTTCCAATACTTGTCAAATTTCACTTTCATATGATTAGACATATCCCTTATAACCTTATAAACACTTTTTTGATGTTTCTCTAAAATGCATTGGACTTTCCACACTTGCATGAAATACAGATTTGCAGTTGGATAAGATGAACCAGAAATCAAATTGGTAATTTCATAAAAAGGTTCTAAAAACTCACAAATTCTTTCCCCTCTTTCCCATTCATCATCAAATGGACAATATTTATAGCTTCTATCTGCCACCTTATAAAGCTCAAAAGCTTTTCTATATTGCAAAGTACTTTCAAGCATCAAATAAGTATTATTCCATCTAGTAGATACATCAAATCTTAAGCCACCACTAACATTTATCCCTGCATCCTCGACACAATCTTTAAACTTAAGCATCCTTCCATCAGATCCTTTAATATGTTTTACACTCTCTCTAATTTTATGGAGGGTTTCACTAGCAGTTTTTAAACCCTCTTGGACAATTAAGTTGAGTACATGGGCCGAACAACGGATATGAAAATATTCACCATCACACATCAAATTTCCTTGCACTCGAAGATGAGTTTTCAAAGGGTCTTGCATGTTGTCATTGGCAGAGGCGTTATTCAGCCTAATAGTAAATATTTTCTTATCTATTCCCCATTATTTCAAGCAATCAAATAAAGTAGCTTCCAATGCAATACCCGTGTGGGGGCTTCATTCGAAGAAAGTTGAGAACACAACTAACTAACTTCCAATTTTCATCAACAAAATGAGCAGTCAAATAGATATAACCCTCACTAGTAGATGTTGTCCAAACATCCGATGTTAGACAAATTTTATTTGGAATCCTACCCATGATTTCCTTAAGCTTGATCCTTTCTTTATCATATATCTTTTCAATATCTAACACCATGGTATTCCTAGAGATCATTTCAACACATGGATTCAAATATTTCACCCAGACTCGAATTTTTTCATACTCAACAAAGCTAAAAGGAAGATCATGTGCAATAATGGCTTCTCCAAGTAATTCACGATGTGTGTTTTGGTTGATTGGGGTTAGGCTTGAAGATTCCTCTAGACTAAGAAGGCTCAACTGAAAACTCTTACAAATAAATACATGACGACTTATATATGAAGTTCCATAACTTTGATCAGACTTAGGGTTTTTTCCGATGGAAAAATCAGTACTATAAAAATTGCATGCAGCTCTTTCAACTCCATCTTTTCCTTTTTCGATTTTAGTGAAGATACAAATAAAGAGTTATTACACAATTACATAAATTTTCTATAGTGTTAAGTGTTCATGAAAAATGAATTTGTCAAAGTCAACATAAGAAACAACTTGGAATCATAGAGAATGAAATAACAATTGGTAACACCCAACGCGACTAAATTCATAAATACACAGTTAAATAGTACTTGGTCAACACTGTGGAAGCATTTGACAAATTAAATAGAGGCTGGTTATTTGGAATTGTGAATCTATGACCTAGTGTAATGGAATTTAACGTTGGTTGGATGAAGAAACTTGACACTGAGATGTAGCAATATAATTATAGGTCTTTTCCTATAGAGTTTATATGGGAGTTCAATGATGATACACCAAAGGGTCATTTACCTTTGACAAATGCACTTAGAGGAACACATTTTTTGAGTAATATTTTTATCCATCCAGATTTTGATGCAAATCAAGATGAAGTTGAAATTTCATTTCGTGGAAATGGAGGATTCAAAGGGTTAAAAGATTCATCAAAGACATCAGCTCAGAATATCCTCAAAACGGACTATAGTTTCTGATATAGTTCAGGACAAAGTTTACTATAATAAGCCTATTTAATGCATATAGAAGAATGTTAATTAATTTGTTTTTTCATTTTTAAGTATAAACCTAGTAATTATTGATTCATCATCATCAAGAGATGAAGGTAGTTGCTTGAATTGTATTTTCTTACTTTAATAAGGATAAATGCATTCTAGAAACTCTTTAAACGGAAGGTTCATATGTTCAACAATTTGTGCATTTTCTATAGATTATTTACTTAAAGAGTCTCTCCCTTTGGTTTTCCCTCCATAGTTCCATTTCTCTATTCCATTCCCTCTCATCGCACCAAATTAAAACCTAATAAACGCCTTCATTCCAATTTTTTTTAAAGTTATACTTTTGCTAGTTACTTTAGAGTGTTATTAATCAAGAATAATGCTAATGCAACATTTTTATAGTACACATGAAGTAGTTACTAATGAGAGAAAAATGAAGCAAAACCAAATGTTGCTAGTGGAAAATTACATGCACACTTATCTCAAATGTCTTTGTAGCTTTTATCATCTAAATTGTACTTATAGGGGGATGTATATGCAAGTTTATAAGTTATGCTATTGTTTTATAATTAATGGGGTATTGAAAGGTTTATTAAAGATAAGAGAGCACAAATTTCCCCATTTCTCTTCATTCTCCCTTTCAACTTTCATGCCTCACCAAACTAAAGCAATCACTAAAGGAGAATACATCTTAGTGTCAAGTTTCTTCATGCATTCAGCCACATTTTGACGTTCATATTAAGATCCTGACCACGATTTCAATGCCGATTTTGATTTTGTTAAAAGAATGTAAAATAACGAATTTGAAATCTGATCGGATCATCAAAATATGGCTAAAGGCTTCCTTATATAATTTTCTCTGTCTTCCACTTTGATGGCATGATCAAGGAAAAATTGCTTAAAGAATGTAAAACAACAAAGTCTTTGCTTTTGTCTTAAAACCAAACATACTATGAAAGAATCCTCATTATTCTAGAAGAAGGATGGAATATCATGCAAAATTCCATCAACGACATTCTACAAGACTTGCCCAACCCTTAAATCACCTCCAAGGAGTCTCTCAATGCTAAAAATGCATACTAAGTGTATTTAAGATATTCTACATCACACCATGTGTTCTAGTAACATAAGTAACATATTTGACCTTTGAAATATGGCCATAACGTGAAACTTAAAGGGAGAGTATTTCATAGAGGCATTTTCACAAACAAATTGAGTTCATAGAGAGTGATGGAGAAAGATGAATACCTCAAAAGGAGAATTAAGGAAGGAAAGAGAGGAGAGTGAAAAGAAGACAGTGACGGTGCACAAGCTGGATGGCAGTGGCAGTGCAACAACGACGACCGCGCACGACGACACAAATGGTGAACGTGAATGTGAGATTCACTGTGATAAGTGATGGAAATTGGAAATAAAATATTGTAAAGGGGAAATATTTTTTAATAAAATAAGGTCCTCTTAATAGGGCTAAAAAATAATATAATAATTAAGGGGCCTAAAATTATGGGGCCCAAAAAAATTCTTATAAATAAAGGGCTTGATATAGTGGGGCTATATTGGGGCTAAATAATTGGGGTTGTTAAATATTGGGCTTATTTGACAGCTCTAATCATAGCACATAAAGGATTTTTTTTCCAACATTCATCAAACATACACCGAAACAAAGTAGAAGTGTGCTATGTACCATTTCTTCCCCTATTTTTTTCACAAGGGTCAAAGGCAAGAGAATCCAGTGTCAAAATAACCTCATCACCAAAAAGATTAAAAAAACTCAGCCATAACAAATCAAGCCTCATAAAAAACAACAAACCAACAAAACATAAATGAAAATCAAAGAGACGGAGAAATAGAAACACTAGCAGAGGAAGTTTCATCCAATTTATCATCATCATATTCGTTTTCATTAATAGACACATCTTCAATCTAATCCATATGTGTTTACCAATGAAATTAGTAAACAAGCACTAGTCTTCAAAATCTTATGTTTTGGTTACTTAGAGAATCAATTAAATTGATTCTAGGACATGTGCTTTTGTTTTATTTTAGGTTTTCTTGCCTATGAACATTTCGACAATGTTCTTATTGTTAAAAGGAATGTTTAACATTTGAAAGTAAATGCAGACGTAAAAAGACTTTCAAAGTAAATTTGCAATGAAGATAAATGATGAAATTGTAAAATATTTGATAAAGATATAAAAGTATGGTGATCACACGTGCATTCTCTCAGAAACTCGTTTCTCAATACACAAATACTTAGAGTAAATTTGTGAGTTTGTACAAAATGGAACACACCCAATCATAAACACAAAGACTCATATTTATACTAAATCGAAAATAACTGAAACAAACGATCTTTTCTCCAAAAAAAATGACACATATTCTTCTGCATGCCCTTCGTTATCCATATATTTCCATATGTTTCTTTAAAGAAACAGATAAGGCCAAAAAAACGGTTACCAATGTTTATTTGAATTACGCATTCATTCAAACGTTTCTCCATAATGAAATGTCTTTGTCGAAAACTAATCTTAGAAAAAAATAATTTTAAGTCCAAAACTAACATATCCCTCTATGAAGAGGGGAATCATCGATTATGCTTCTCATAAACTTCATGTCGAAAACATTATATTATTTTTAGAATATTTCCTTTATCTTCCAATTGCTCGTCAAATATTATTAAGCGTCGAAATTCCAGGTAACAAATTGCCCCTAAAAAATGTTGTTTTCGACTGTATGGAGAAAAAGACATTTTTTGAAAAAGTTTCGACGCAACAACATCTTTTTTACTGTTTTGACGTCATGATCATCATGACCACCTTTCCTCAACCATTTCTTCGAGATGTAGGTGAATCCCACTTTAATTATCACACTCTTATTTCCTATGAGATCCTGGGCCACACCAACTTCCACCGTCCAATCCATCACTCTCTAATCAACACGTGTCCCACAATCATCAACAATCGTCAGCATGTTGAAGTGAAGAGTCTTCTCCATCCCACTATAAACCCTATTTCATCTTCTTTCTCATTTTTTCAACTCTTCTGAACCCTTTCCACACTCTTAAGCACGAGAAAAACCTTTCATATCTTCTCAACAAAACTCAAATCAAAATCCAAATTTCTTTCATCTGTCTTCATCAATGGCGTCGACAGTCAAAAGCTCTAAATATGCTAAAAAGCAAATAACCATTATTCCGGTTCACAAGATTCTTGGTCCAAAAGTTGTAGGAAACTAATAGTATATCCCAGAACCTCCTCTTGAAGAAGAGAAACACCTCATCTATCAATCCCAGGTATTAATCCTTTTTTCTATCTTTGGTAAGACACATATAATTCTAGTTCCTTTACTAAATTTAAACGTTAATCCTGCAAAACTTACAAAATTCATCCCAACTTACCACCAGAACAAGACTGTCCTTCGATGAAAGCTTGTTCAAGAAACACCTCCAACCAAATGCTTTGATTTTCAAAGGGACCAACACTTTCCAAATCAAATTGAAAACCGAGTCATCTCGATTTCTCGGACCATAAGGAACGCGATAAGAATCCTTTAAAGCATAACACGAGCTAACCGAGAAAGATTCGCTGACATCCCAAATAACCTTATCTCTGAAGTTTAAGGAAGGTTTGTTACTGCATAAAATCGGGCGCATGTCCGTTAGTTCTTCCAGGGCCTTAATCGATAAAGGACCTGGTGTAGCCGCAACCCTGCTACTGTAAGATTGAGCAATCTCCCCTGCTATTCTACTCGCAGACTACAAAAACAATTCCTACTGAACGGACTGGATGTTCGAAACAGAACCAGAGAGATGCAAAATTTTGTTCGCAAAAACCTCTGCAGACCACCTGCTACTGCTGTTCGAAGAAGCCGCAATGTGATCGTGGATCCCCTGATGGTGAAGTTCCTGAACCGAACTAGAATAATGTAAACCATAATGAGATTGGTTTGGATGAGCATAAACAGAATTAGCTTCTCCATTACATGTAGAAAACAAAGTGTTAGTTAAAAACAAAGCTCCTCCCTCATATGTTGTTGACTCCACGGGAAAATTTCCAACCAAGTGAGACCTAACACCAAAGTCTCCCCACCTCCACTCGTCTCCCATTCAACCTCCCATTCTTCTCACCGAAACATCTTTTAGAACAGAACAAGAATGTAACTCCGGATACCTCCTATCAAACCTTCCCTTACCCGACCAGTTGACGTTCCAAAAATGAGTATTGAAACCGTTTCCCACTTGAAACTTACAATTACTAATAAACTCATCTTCCGTGTAAGTCTTACTAATAGAAACTAGATCTATCCACCACGCCAAGCAAGATGACCAATTAGACCGATTAACACTACTACCCGAAACATGAAGACAAATGTCACCATATCTAGCTTTCAACATTTTGAACCAAAACTCCTCCAAACCTCCTAAATTTCTCCATCTCCACTTTTGGAGCAAGGCTGCATTAAAATCCTCCATTATTTTCAAGTTTAATCCACCACTTTCTTTAGGAAGGCATAGAAAGTCTCAATTAATCCAATGAACCCTTCTCTTTTCCTTCGAGCTACCCCATAGGAAATCGCTTTGAAGTCTATTAATCTCCTTCTGAATCTTCATTGGAACCTTGTAAAAAGAATGTTGGAAAATAGGGAGACTAGAAAGCACCAATTTAAGAAGAGTTAATCTTCCTCTAAAACTCAAAAATCTACATTACCAACTCAAAAGTCTTATTTCCAACTTAGCGATTAGAGGGGTCCAAGTAGATAACTTTCTCAGAGTGAAACCTATCCGAATACCAAGAAAATGAAAGTCTTTGTTCTCGGTCCTACCAGCTAGGGATAAAGTCGCAGCTTCAAGGAACGGAGGCGGGACATTTATACCGATCAATTTTCTTTTATGGAAATTCATACCAAGACCCGAGACCATTTCAAAACCCCTTAGCACCGCTTTGATCGCCCAAATATGTCTCCAACTACCATCTTCAATCATGAGAGTATCGTCCACAAATTGAAGGATATCAATAAAGCACTTTGCATTAATATTAAAACTCGCAAAACCTCCCGAGCGCATCGAATTCCTAACCAATCCCGTTAAGCCTTTCGCCACAATGACAAAAAGAAAAGGCGAGAGAGGATCACCTTGTCTCAATCTTCTATTCACAATGAATTCCTTAGTCGGACTACCATTAACCAAAACAGACATCTTACTAGTGAATATTATTGCTTCCATCCATCTCATCCAACGACCACCGAACCCCAACCTCGACATCATGTATCTAAGAAAATTCCAACTAACCTTGTCATAGGCCTTCTCGAAATCAAATTTAAAAAGAGACACCACCTTCTTTTCTTTATTAGCAAAGTCCATTGATTCATTAGCCACCAAGACACCATCAAGAAGTTGCCTATTGGGAAAAAAATCACTTTGGCAACTTGAAATAATGGTATTCAAAACCTTCTTTAATCTAGACGCCAAAAGTTTAGCCAAGGCTTTATACAAACAACCTACTAAATAAATGGGCCTATATTCATCAAGTCCCAAAGGATTGGAATTCTTGGGAATAAGGGTAAAAATAAGATGAAACAATTGCTTTTGAAAGCAACGCCCCACTATGAAATTAATTAAAGAAACAGTAGAAATCCCATTTAATGATTTCCCAAAATTTCCTAATGAATAAGAAAGAAAAGCCATCGGGACCCAGACTTTTAGATCCATCGCAATCCCAAACCTCCTTCTTAATCTCTTCCTCCGTAAATGGGATCTCTAAATTCTCTTTCTCGTTGCTACTAAGAGAGTTGAAAGGCACCCCATCCAGTAAGGGTCTATGCAAATTTGGTTCGATAAACTTCCTAGCAAAATGATTTTACACTTCCTCTTTAACCTCCTCCACCGTATCCAACAAGCCTATACTAGAATTAATGAATCCAATATAGTTACGCCTTCTTCTTTCCTTCATGACACTATGGAAGTATCTACTATTGTTGTCGCCATCATTTAGCCCCTTTATCTTCTCCTTTTGAATTAAAATATTCTCTTTGATTCTCAAATTCATCCAAAATTACTAGTCACCTCCTTCCTAGTCGCCACATCCTCCTCTGACAAAGGACCAACTATAGATTCGGCTTCCATAACCCCATCGTTAATCTCATCCACACACGCCTCGACATCCATATCAAATTTCCCAAACACCTCCTTGCTCCACTTCCTAAGACTCCCTTTAAGTAATCTCAATTTCTCCTTTAAAATATAATCGCTTCTCCCCTCAACTAGAAATTTGTTCCACTCCTTCTCTACAAACGAAATGAAGCCCTTATCATTAAACCACTCATTATTGAATCTAAAAGGTTTGGGACCCCAATTAGACTTATCCACAACCAACCACACCGGACAATGATCAGAAACATCCCTCTTACCTATATATTGGCCAACCACTCCCACTCCTTTATTTCTCCCTCCGAAAGGATGAAATAGTCGATTCTACTCATTGAAGACCCATCCCCTCTATACCAAGTATACTTTTTTACCTTTGCAAGGAATATCCACCAAACCACAATCCTCTATGAATTCCGAAAACTCCTTTATTTCCGCTCAACGATTATCTTCCCTTCTCCCTTTCTTTTCCTTTAAGTTGGTGATCGCATTAAAGTCTCTGCCTATACACCACTCCCCATCCGAAAAATTTGCTTTCAAGTTAATAAGATCTCTCCAAAGTCTTCTCTTAGAATTCATCTCACAAGAAGAATACACATTGACAATATAATAAATTTTCTCCATCCAACAAACTTTAACTCCTACAATGCCTTCTCCTTTGAAACTACAAATGACTTCCATTATTCCCACCTTCCACAAAATGATTAATCCTCCAGAAGAACTAGAAGCATTAGAAATAGTCCAACCAATATCCTCCTTAGACTAAAGGCTTCTAACCACCTTCTCCGCCAAATCAGAAAATTTGAATTCTTGAAGTAAGAACATATCCGCGTTACCCTTCTTTATAATTCGACTTATTCTTTTCTTCTTCATCAAATCACCCCCCCTCTAATATTAAAGGTTCCTATAATCATGTTTTACCATTTTTTGACTCCTTCTCGCCCACCCTTTTCAATTTATCACTCTTTTTTTTCTCGTTCAATCTACTCATATAGTCCTTTTGTATGTCTGCCACAACTACTCCTAAATTCGAAATAGCTTTCCAAAGTTTTCCCCCCACCATTGATTCCAAGTTTTCCCACAAACAATTGTTATTCCGAATAATATCGGATTCAGCTGAATTATTACCGTAGAATGTAGTGCCATCTGTATCCAGAGCAAAATCCCCAACCAAATCTCTCCTTTGCCTTGCAACTTGATTAAGTCCTGCCTCTTTACGTTTAGAAACATTCTTCTTCCCGTAAGAAAAAGTGCCACTTTTTCCCCACCTTCATAACCGTACTAGTTTTAGAGACTTGTGAAATAGGCCCATCCAAAGCTTTAAATTTTACTAGTTTGGCTTTGGGAATATAAGAAAAATTATTTTCGTTGCCCCCACCGGGAAAATGCGCCCCACGAGAAACCTTTGTACTCACAGGAAAAGGTCTCATCATTCCTTCCACTAATTATATTGTGTCATTACTTGCTTCCCTAATTTTCTCTAATGATGTTGACTTTGATGTGTCCAAATTGCATTGAACAACTGTTATATCGAAACATCTTTCTTGTAGAGGAAAAACCTGCTCATGAAAACTACTTTTCCCTACTACACCTGTCCTTTCGCTATCAACTTTATTACACGTTTTCCCACATTCATGGGATTTGCCATCGACCTCCGTACCCTTCGCTACACCCTATGTCTCCCTCGCCTGAGTTTCCCCTTCCTCACTCAAAACTCCATCCCTAACCACCGACTCGTCGGACACCCAGACCTCCTCCTCTGTGCTCGGAAAAAAACACTACTCTGTCGTATTCCTGAGTTCGACCACACCATCACTTCTCTGTCTTCTCTCAGAATGCATTTGAACATAACATCATCTATACAAACCTCCAAAGTTTTCGGCAGACTAAAATCCCAAGGGATTCTTACCATTACTCTACCGACCTCCATTGAAAACCCTTGCTGAGTAGAATCGTCCATACACATGTACTCACCGAAGGATTTTGCTACAGTTTCGAAAAATTCAAAGCTCCAAGCATGGCATGGAACTCCAAAAATGCTTACCCAAATTGTTCTTTCCTCATCTCTATCGGTCTCCTTCCCCCTTCGAATTTCAACGAACCATTCATTCCACCATGTTGAACCTTCCTCCAACAACCCTTCCACTGCGCCATTCTCAAAATCTTCAAGCAAACACAGAAATGACCCCAACACCGTAACTTTGATATTAAACACCCCTTCAAGGTCAAAATTTCTCTGCATGTTGTTAGTTGTTCCAGTTATCAATGTGCTTCCAACGAAAGCTTTTCTCATCCTCTCGTTTACAGATGTTAGAGAGGAAAAGGAGACCACTTTATTTTCTGTAACGTCCCAATCTTTTTTCCCCAACACCTCTGCAAATGAGATTGAAAGGTTGAAGAATCTCTGAACCGCCCCATTCCTCTTTCGACCTTCTCCCTACTCGATCCTTCCCCTGAATCCTTTCGAACGACTCCCCCTCTTTCGAAAACGCGGTAAGTTCGCATGAATCTTACAACCATCGATCATGACATTGTCCAATTTCACCCCAAGGCTCCTCGAATCGTTAACCTCCGCGAATCTCGCAAAACCGAAATTCCTTCCTTGAGCGTTCTTCCTTGGCGATACAACTACCTCCACCACATCCCCGATACATCCAAACAATGTGAATAAATCCCTAACAGAAACTCTTGCCGGAAAATGAGATATGTAGAAAGATTGTAGTTTAACATCCACCCTAGCTTTTAAGGCTCCTCCGTAAGGGAAGATGTCTCACTTTTTAATTAACTCGTTCGTTCTCCTATTACCCATCATATGCCACGCCATCGGAAAACTAAGAACCGAAGGATAAAACTATGTCCTGTCTAGAGAGAGGAAGACATACATTTCATTCTTTCTAGTGTTTTTATTTAGTGTTTATTTAGTTTTTTAGATCTTATTTTACATTATTTTATAGAATTAAACCAATAAAAAATCGTTTTCCTATGGTAATACAGTTCTAGTTCACTATGCTTATAATGTTATATATATATATATATATATATATATATATATATATATATATATATATATATATATATATATATATATATATATATATATATATATATATATATATATGATGAGCTGCCAAGCGATTATGAAACGAAATATAGGATCTATAATAAGATATAATTAAGCTGGGGTTGGAAGCGCATGGACACAAATTGATATATAATTAAATTTTGGTCTCTCGTTGGAATTGACGGAGCCATATCTACAACTTGACTTAGCTGTATTCAAAGTTGTAATATAAAACTATAAAATATGGATTTGAAAACTTAGAGAACTCATTTCATCAACGATTGATTAAACTAATTCTAGTTGTTGACGTAAAGTATATATCCAGTTCATTGATACATTGAACCATTCGAAAAAACTTGATGTTTTCAGACCCTTAACATCATTACTGTTTTTTGTTTTTAATTGTCTAGTAGATATGATTCCAATTTCCAAACCTCTAACTCATATATCATGCTATATGAATAAACCACTGAAGTTGTTGGTTTTTTTATTCTCCAATATATTGATCTTTTAAGACATGAAACTAAGATGCTATTGTTTTTAATTTGTATCAAAATTAACTTACAATTTTTAATATATTTCTTAACTTTTTGAAACGTCATTTGGCTATTAAGCGTGTCATTTGTGAGTGTTCTTAAAAAAAATTAGGTAATGTGACAAATATTTGAAAAGCTTATCTAAACACATTAAATATATAAATAAATCTATCCACCAAGATTACAATTAATTTAAAACTTAGAAATTAAATTGGTTTGAAAAACAATTCGTTAATTTTGGTTTAATATTTGTTATATGTGTAGAAAGTTTTTCAATAGATTATATGTAATATATTATTTAAAAAGACTAAGAACTTTCTAATTCTAGTTAATGGTCGTCTTGTCAGATATCACACTATAAACTGTTGATGTTGTTGTGATGTCAGACAAGATGTATTGACACTATGTCTAAGTTTCTCTTAGAGGATCTTGTTGTTGGGGGGGGGGGGGGGGGGGGGGGGTTATTTTTCTCCAAGGAATATTTTTCTCCAAGGAATCGCTAGTGTGTTTAATTGTGGTTTTCTAGTATTTCATACAAGATTGTTTCAAACAACTAAAGTTGCCAACGATACTTGAGTTTTATTTCTCCAGTCCACTATTAAAGGCACTATAGTGTGAGGTTGATATACTCTTCAAGAAATCTGTTGAAGAAAGGATAGAGCCATTTATTTTTGTCTCTAAAAGAGTCTTCCTAAGTCTTGACCTAATTAGCAAAGTGATTTTGAGTCTTGATATTGTTTAGTTTTGCTGGAGCTTGGATTAGTTTTGAAGACCTTTAAGGTGATCAAGGGATGTGTTAATTTTCTAAAAGCAGTAGTGACTTCATAACCAAGCTCGGTTTTGTGTTCCAGAAGAAGGAAACTGGTGTGTTGTCCTGCAAACAAGATGGATGCTTTTGGTGCTAGACAAATGTATGATGATCACGTATGTTTGGAACCTACTCCTAACCTGGAAGAGGAGACATCTATGTTATATGTTGAAGAAGGTCTCGGAAAGTAGGAGTGTGTTGTAAATAACCATTGTTATTTGTGTATGATCAAGAGAAGTCTTCATCAAGCTTAGGTCAAGTTATGTGTTGTCCCCACATGATGGAACACTTGGAAGAGTAGAAAATGCAGATTTGTTGATGGTGTGTATCATGCAAGTTACTACATCTATTTATAGTCTGATCAAATAGGATGATCAGCTACTGGTGAACTCTTGTATCCCCTGCAAAGAGTTGTACATGGATTGCTACGGATGTTCCTCCAAAACCATAGTAAGGGTCAAATCAATGTGTTTGAGATTGTTGTTAGATTTGATGTTGGAAAAATATCTCAAAGGTGTTGAGTTTTCAGCCAGGGGAGGTAGTTGTGCTCATGGTGGAGTATTAGTTCAAGCCATTTATCTAATCCGAAGTGATCAGTGGTGTGGATTAATCAAAAAGGTATCATCTAGTTCCACAAATGTGCAGGAAAAGAATGCCATACCAAATGCAATATACCTTGTGTGAGAAGGTTACCTTATCACATATGATAAATACCTTGACAGGAGTTGAGTATTTGTCTGCTTTTGATAAGGATGTGCATCTAACCGATAGTGAATACTATGACGGGAGTTGAGTGTTTATCTGTCTATGAAAGATGTTGTGCATTCAACTGATTGCAAAATACATTGACGGGAGAATATGTACAATTTCGATGTAAAAGTGTTGGACCGCAGTCTGAACATTATAATTCAAGAAGTGTAGCGAATTTACTTTTCTATATGTGGCTGTTTATTTCTCTTCATGGTGTTTTGGTGTGTGACGAACTAAATTAAGTTGAAGGTGTGATCATAGGAGATCGTCTTGGGTTCAAGGAACTCTATGTTGATGTCCTACATGATATTGAAACAATCATGTGTATTGGTGGTTAAAAGAAGCTTGAGATTATAAGGATGAAATAACAATAAGACAAGGAATTGCTAAGAGCAAGGGAAGAATGTCAGATTGGGGGATCTAATCAGAATGGTTGTTGAATTGGTAGTTTCTTCTACTAAAAGTCATAGATAGTGGAAGTTTAGATCCTATTAGCAAGCAAACTACGAGAATTTGTTTTGGAATAAATGAGAAATTCAAAATCAAGTGTGTCTTGTGTGGATATATAAGGACATTTATCAGTTGTGTCCTTGTTAAATAGCTTGGTGCTCTTGGTGGTATTCTCAGAAAGCTAGTGTATCTGAATCTGTAAAAGCCATGGTTGATTTTACAGTTTGAGAGTATGTTCAACATGTGTATGAAGCTGAGAATTTGTGGAGTTTATGCTTAGTTGGAGTATTGGTTATCCATGAAAGGGGGGGAGTTGTTATTCTATTTGGGTGATGTCTAACCAAATGTTCTAACATGTGCTAACCCAAATTTTCTTTTGCTGCATTGATCTCTATTTTTCTGTGTTTTCTGGTTATCTGGTTATGTGCCAAATGGGGAGTAAGCATGATAATCAGTCATGATGGTTAAAGATGATTCTTATGCTAATATGGAGAGATTTTGTATGGTGACTCTAAGTTGAAAGGGAGTAGTTAATCCTAACTGGTTCAATGTGGCTCTATGATATTCTCTTTCATGTGGTTTTTCTTAAGGGGGAGAAGTGATTGTATAAAACAGGAGAAGTTATGGTCCTGTTTCGTTGGCATTTTTGTGAAGTGTATGGTTTGTGGATATTATGATGTAGTTATTGTGAAGCTTGTGTGTATTTCAAGCTTATGGAGATTATATACCTCTCTGGTTGTTACTATGCATTTGTCTTTTTATGGATAAAAAGGAAGAGAAGTAATAGTGTATACTATTGAGGTCTGATATGAAGATGTGATGTTGAGGTATTGCTACACAAGGTACTGTTACACCTGTATGTAAATTAGTTTTATCCAAAATAATCCAAAGGGGGAGATTCTTAATTCTATGATTTTATGATTGGCATTACGTTTGGTAAAACTAATATGGCTGAAACATGTTGAATAAGAAGTTCCATATGTTAAATTAACATGGTCTAGATTCTGGAAGAACATGTCAAACAATATGTCCTGACATGGTGTCATAGACATCAGTACATATGAGGTTATAATAATTGGCAGATACTGAGTCAGATGTTGAAATATATGCAACTGTCATGATAGTATTATTGTCATGTGTTACAAACAGATGTCATGACGTCTTGGTATGTGGAGATGGAGTGATGGGTTTATGATTTCAATTATGAAGAATATTATATAGAATATTATTCTATCAAAGGTGAAGCTGTTTTAAAGGACTAAGAGATTCAAGGTGGAGCTGTTTGTCAAGGAATGTTTAAGGAAAGCCCTTAGGTTGCAATTGTGAAGATATTCTGGAGCTAATGATAAAACTCCTAACTTTGAGGAGAATATCTTGGAGGTTTCTTTTGTTGTTCTGGAACATGCTAAAGAAGGTGTCCTTGAAGGAGAATATGACTTCGCATACGACATCGTGTTTGTGCTGAGCTGAACTGATTTGTTCTATTATATTTTAACAGATGCATAATATTTTGGAGATATTATGCAATCCTATGTGGTGTTGATTTAAAGGGGTGTTGATTTAAAGGTCTGGAATATTCAAACAGAAATAAAAAAGAAATATATATTTTCCAAATAAGGAGATATTTTTTGGAAGATTTGATTGAAGACCTATTTTGTAGCAGAATCTTCTGCAGATTTGTAATAGCAAATTAGCTATTTTGAAGGCCCAAATCCAGTTGGGAAATAGGTTATAAATAGAAGCATTGTAACCCAATTTTAAAAACAAGTTGTGAATAGAAAAGATGTAAACATTTGGGTTTTGTTTGTGAACCACTCTCTAGGAAAGTTGGTATTTGTGAGCCACTCTTTTATTATTCTGATGTTAGGGTTGGACTGAGTTTATTGAGTTGTAAGTTATTCACTCTAAACTTTTAAGTATGAGTGTATTCTTCTTCATTGGTGTTTTTAAGCAAGATCAACTTTTGTCTTAGAAGAGTGTTCTTCTTTATTTGTAAGGTTTTGTTATTATCACAATGTGTGATTGAGGGAGAGTGAGAGGTGTCTCTTATCTAAGAGTTCTTAGATAGAAATTGCATTGGATAGTGATTAAGTGAAGAGTGTAAACTGTGTGATTTAACACTGAATTGATACTACTGATAGTGGATTTCCTTCCTGCCTTGGTAGTCCCCAGAGTATGTGTGTTTGCACTGAACTGGGTTAATAATCCTTGTGTTGTTATGTTTTTCAGTAATGTTATTGTTATATGCATTGTCTTGCTGTTTTTGTCAGATCAGATGTCTCGACAGTCTATAGAACATTTGGGATCTGTCATACCAGATTTTACAGGCCCTATAATAGAAGAATGGCTATGGAGTTGTTAGAGCATTGAGTTCTAAAATGAGACCACCATATGGAAAACTAATCGTAGTTTGAATTCTTATGACCCATCTTTGATGATACTAAAGTGAGCCTTATGGCATAGGCTTTGTATTCAACTTTATTCTATGTGGTGAAGAAGTCTAAGGTCATAGAAGCTTCCTTTAGAGTAATACTATTAGAAGACTTTTCAAGGTACAATAGTTACAAGGTTCCAAAACTCTCTCAAAAGACTAATCTTTGATCTATTCACACATTTGTTTTTATTAGTTTTATAGGAAATGTTTTCATCTAATAAACTAGTACTTTTCTCATAGTGATAGAGAATCTCCAACAACACTTACTCTAAGATAACCTTGGACGTTTTGTCCTCCAAAGTATAAATGGAGGATGCATGCATTGCATATATACAATACAATGAATGAATATGTCGGAAGCATTTGTTGAAGACAAACAAATTTCCATACTAAAAGTTGTTGACACATGTATGGACCAATATGGCGTTCCTTATAAGAAAATAGCAAAAACGTAAATTTACAGTTTCACAAATGTTTCCTCTAACTTGCACATGTCATGACAGTGATTCATGCAATTGACATCACACTCATAGTAACAAAAATTCTAACACCAATTAACTTTACTTTAAGCAACAAGTTAAATCATAACCACTAATTCCTCCAACATACTTTTTTTTTTCACCCTAGGGAAAAAAATCCTAATAATTCAGAGTTCGTCTAATAGGTCATAAATCTGTTCAAATATTATTTTTACCAAAAATCAAATTTGATATTTTTTCGAAAATTAGAAACCCATTTACCATTCTAACTCTAGTATGTTATTTTGAAAGAAGAAAAAAAAGTCATATGGGTCCCATTAAAGTGGGTAAATAAAGTCATATAAATAAACTAATAACCTTGCACATTGAATGATGATAGTTTTATTTTGATACAACGTACATTTAAGTTGGTTGAACCAAGACATTTTTTTTATCTTAAAGACAATGACTCCTTTGGCATTTACAATGATAAGACTATGTCCCTCAACATCCTTGTCATTTTCTACACAACAATAAAATCCTCATTTTCCCATTCTTCTCTCTTCATTCCTTCTCTCTTGTATTCCCACAAAACACACATTTCACTCTCCGAGGTTTCTTCACTAGATTCTCAATGTGGTTTTTTTAAGGATCAAGAATGAAGATGGTAAAAAACATGGTTGCTTCGAAAGAGAAGAATAATGGATGCATGATTAGGTACTCGGTTTTGATTCTAACACTTCTGGCTTTGTTCATTTTGATTCTACCTTTGGTGATGCCACCTTTGCCACCACCTCCTTTGATGCTTCTCTTTCTTCCTGTTTTCATTTTGTTGCTTCTCTTTTTCATTGCCTTTTCATCTTCTTCTACTAAAGTTCCAAATACTAGTTCTTTTGTTTCTTGAGTCTAGTATATATATATATATATGCACATGTATAAGTTTTGAGCAAGAATATATATATGAGTATTTTGAATTTCTAAGTATTGTATATAAATAATATCTCATTTTGTTCCTCTTAAGGTTTTTACATTTTTGGTTTATTTCTATGATACCATGGTGAATAGAAACAATATACAACATATGACAAGATCATACTCTGGAAATTAATATGAAAACTATATACTATTTGATGGAATTATATTTATTTTTCAAATGACATTATTTAAGGGGAAAGGAAAAAGTTTAATAATAATGTTGTATTTGGGGGATGTATTTTGACTAATTTTGTTTGAATTTTGATTGACGATCTTGTTAATGAATATGGGAACAAGATTTGAAATTGTGGAGTATTTAGTCAATAGAAGCCATAATTATGCTTTGTAATCGTCAAAGCAATCAATTTTTGTTAGCTTATAAAAGAGACATACTATCTCTTGTATATACGGTAAATATATCTTCTTCTTTTTTTATTTTTATGAAATGGAATGTAAATAAAACTTCTTAATCTTATAATAAAAAAGATTAGTTCTTATTTTTTAATTTTATCATATAAGTAATATAAGAATTTTTAATTTTTTTTTAAGTAATGTTAACTTGTACCTAAGGACACAAGTTAATAAATTTACTATAGAAAGTTTGGGTTGAAAAATAAAATTAAAAAATTAATTTTATACTTCATTAAAACCAATGCATAATTTTCAAGATAATATATTTCATCTAACTTTTAACTTGTGCCCTTAAGACATTAACCAATTTCTTTTTGGAGAAAATGGATTTTTTTATTAATTTAAGTGATAAATTAAATTGTCTTTTGAGGGATTCAAACTTGATATATTAGAAATTAAAGATTACAAGATCAATCTCTTACCACCTCAAATTTTGGTCATTTATTCTATGTTAAAAGAATAATTGAAAATAAAAACATTTACATCATCTATATCAAAATTGTCGGTGTTATTACACTTTGTGAATGCAGAAATTAATTGAGAGAAAGATTGAGAGAGTATTTGAATGAAATGGAAGAATAGAGTAATGAATATTGAATGAGAGAAAGTTATGTTTAAGAAAAATTGTTACAAAATTATACAAGTAGTTATTATATACACATATGGAGTAACTAACTAACTAAGTTTGAATTAATATACAACATGATCCCTTAATTCAAACTTTCACCAAAAGATACATATCAGAAGCTTATATTCAGACACCGTGTCTTCAGAAGTAGTTTCCACCTCTGACTCCTTCAGAGGTTAATGGTTCAGAAGATATCAAAGTTTCAGAGGCCAAGATGCTTCATCCTTTGACTCCTTTAGAGGCTACCACTTTAGAGGTTAGACTGTTCCAACCTCTGACTCCTTCAGAGGTTAGGTTTTTCTAGCCTCTGGCACCTTCTAAGGTTGATGATTCAAAAGCCATCAAAGCTTCAGAGACTAATGATTCAGAAGTCGTTCCAATCTCTGAATCAAATATCATCATTCTTATGTCTATCTTTAGCTTAGAAAATTGTTCTCCTTTTACATCCTTAGTCAAGATATCAACAATATGGTCCATGGTAGAACAATATCTCATTGTGAACCTTCCTTTGTTCCTTGCTCCCTTATGTAATGAAACCTTGTTTCGATATGCTTGGATCTTCCATGAGAGCCAGAATTATTTATTAAATTTATTGCAGATTTGTTGTACAAGAAGCTTGATTGGTACTTGAATGTTTACTTCAAGTTTAGTCAATATAACTTTAATCCAAGCAGCTTGACAAGCAACTGAACAACTAGCAATATATTATGCCTCAGAACTAGACAGAGCCACAACAGGTTGCCTCTAAGAGATCCAAGAGATTGGAGCTTCTTGAAACTTGAAGCCATAACTAGTGATACTTCTCTTGTCCAATCTATCACCACACCAGTCTGAATCGAAAAATATTATCATCTTTTCTTTGCTTCTCTTTCTTCCATATGAAAAAAATACACCATGCCTTATGCTTCATTTGATGAATCTTAGTACTCTTTTTCCAGCCAGCAGATAAGACTTCCTTGGATCATGCATGAATTTGCTTAATACTCCTACAACAAAGTGATATTTGGTCGACTATTTCATAGGTACCTCAATGATCCAATCATCTACTTGTACAGGGTGGCATCTACCCTTTCTTTATCATTATCTTCTTCCAGCTTTTGACCTGATTCAACAGGAGTCACAACAACATTATAGTTCTGCATGTTGAATGTTTTCAGCAAGTCAGTAGTATACTTTGCTTGATGCAAGATTATTATACCTTATTTGTATCAAAACTCCATACCAAGGAAGTAGGATAAGTTACCTATATCTAACATCTGAAATTCTTACTTCATTGTACTTTTGAGGTCTTTGATTTTAGTTGAGATTCTCTAGTTATCATAAGGTCATCCACATACAAATATACCAGCAATATAGTATTTCACCTTGCATGAATTTTGCATACACATCATACTCAACTGAACATTTTTAAAACCATGTTTGATGAAGAAAACATCAATTCCATGTTCCAGCTTTTGGTGCCTGCTTCAAATTATATAAACCCTTGTATAGTTTATACACCATATGCTTTTTTTGCTTTACTTCAAATCCTAGAGGTTGAGACACATATACCTCTTCATCAAGAGGACCATTTAGAAATACATATTTCACATCCATGTGTGACAAAGTCCACCTTCTACTGCGAGCTAATGCAACTACAAGTCGTATAGTCTCATGCCTTGCCACTGGTGCAAATACCTTAGAGTAATCCAAACCTTGTCTTTGAAGGGAACCCTTTGTTACAAGTATTGCTTTGTTATTCACTATTGTTTCTTCAGGACTCAACTTTAATTTTAAAATCCAATTCACGTCAATTATCTTATTTCCTTCTGGTAGTTGAGTCAATTTCCATGCATCATATTTTTCAATTGAACTGGGTTCCTCCTTCATTGCTTCTTTCAACACTTTGTCTTGTATTGCTTCCTAATAATTATATGGTTCAGCACCTGCTAACATTGCCAAGTGTATTATTTCTCATTCCTCATTCACTTTATTGTCATGAAAAGTTTAATAATCATTCAACCTTGCAGGTATCTGGAATTCTGGAACTTACATACCAAATGTTGAGACAGATGTCACAACACTAGTAATCACAACAGTAAGAGCACAACCCATTCACACATACATGAAACAATCTTGATGTTGATGTTAATAATGATGTAATAGAACATCAGAACACAAAGTCAAGACATGTGTTTTGGCATCTTAAGTCTAACAGAACAACATTATCAAACTTTAAGTTATGCAGAAACTATAAATTGCATAATGATAAATAACATGGTTAATTAGTAACCCAGTTCGGTGAAACCCACCTACATCTGGAGGCATCCAATCCAGGAAGGAAAATCACTTTGATAGTATTAGTTCAAAGTTAAACTCCCCTATTTACAATTTCTCGCCTAATCCCTACCTTGTGCAGTTCTGCCTAGAATCCTATCTAGATCTAAGATCCCCTTCTCACTTCCTAACAAGAAGTCATAATCCCAACGACCATGCCTCAAAAAACCAAAAAAAAAAATGTACCCTCTTTCTACTACAATATTTGGTTTTGCTTTAAAGCTTCCACCAAGAACAATACACTTTTTTCTTAAAATCTTTTGAGTGAACAATAAACAACAAACAAATCTGTCAAGAATTAAAAATAGCCAGAACCGATGTTCTGGTACAACATGTTACAACATTAGTCAGGACATCTTCACACCAGGTGAACTCAACAACATGTTACAACAACACACACAACATCCTGCTATGAATCATCATTTAGAAAAATTATTGTCAATACTAAAACCATGGACCTAATAATCTCCCCATTTGGTAAATTTTGATAAAAACACCTTTTGCACAATAAACCTAGAGACATGAATAAAACTATAAAACACAGTCCACATGTAAAATTTGCACAACTTGCAAGATATATCAGAGAACATTGCAGCCACAGATCAAACAGGTCAAACACTCCCCCTGTCCCATAGAACCAGTACTCCCCCTCAAGGGAAAACCCAAAGCACAAGGCACAAAAGCATGAACATTCAAAGCTCACACATTAGAAACACATATGGCATAAACTAAACATATTACTCAGAGCACCAGAGTAATAAAATACCAAGCTTCCTCCTACATATATCGTGGTAGAAGTCATAACATATGGTCTCACATCATTGCATTCATCAATGCACACACATAATCATGCTCCCCTAAATATTCGCTTGCAGCACGCAACAACAAAAACACTACTCTTCCCTTAGCAGTAGCAAAGTCCTATCATAATGTTGGTCATCATGTCAAGACATGTGACATAACATCAGGACAACCGACCGCCTCCTTATCCTTAACACTTTACTCCTCCTTTTTAGCCAAAAAATGAGGGGGGGAAATAGAGTAAATGTAAATAAAAATGGAAACACAAAGTAGCAACGAAACCAAAATAGTTCTAATGAAACCTCTTCAAGGGAATTTATTACAAGTCCAAGCATCACCAATAAACACAAGAAAAAATAACTCTCAGTCTCTAAATCCAGCTATCCATTCCAGTCACCTGAGTTAATGAAATTAACCCAATCTTCACCAGCAACTGCATCTGCATCACAGTCATGTTCTTGAGTATAATTTGTCTTGAGAGACTTCATCTTTGTCACATATTTTTTCCCTGTCAAGATTGATCTAGTTAATGATCTAGTAGATGTCACAACATTGGGCTCATCCTACTTCTCCTTCATAGTTTCCTTCAAATGACTTTTTAGAATCGGGAATTTTGGAGGATTGGCTCATGTTTGAAGTACAACTTGGTAATATGTGAAATCTAGCAGGTTTCAAAATTTATAGGAAACAAATTCCTTGCTTGTATCGCCTGATTAGTCAAGGAGAGGAATATTAAAAGAAGTGATATCATCCTTGATAATATACCACCGTCCACATGTGAGAGAGAGACTTTTTTATTCTCTTTTTCTTTTTCCAAACTTGGACCATAACAACTCCGATGTCATTGAAATTTTTTTTCTTTGAATACATATAACCCAAAATAAAACATGAATTACACGCTTTCTTTAAACCACTAATGACCAGTAAAATTGTCCTTATCATGTCGACCAAAGAGAAACTCTTGATAAATCTAACTGAACCAACTTGCTACAATGACTTGACATCCTAATTGATATTGTATACTCCTACCAATCTACTCAAGTTGGAGCACCAACTTCCACAACCTCATACTCAGTCCAGAAACCATCATTTAATCTTTCTGACCCAGGACATAAGATTGTTTCAAAGGAAGAACCATCCTAAGAACCAATAAGTGGTACACTCAAGGTGAAATCAAGGAAGAAACGCCATGTTTCAAAGCAAAAAATTTCCCTTGAATTCCATGCATAATAACTTCAGCAAGGCTCAACTAAGGAAAAAAAACTCCACACAATATCAAAACATCATGTATGACATCTCACATCCAATCAACGGAAATTTGGGCACGGTTAACCGATTAACACTTGCACTTCACTTTCAACTCGCCACAACGCGAACGTTAAATTATTGAGGCTTTGTAACTTGTAAATGCGCCTAAGAGGGGGTGAATTATGTTATAAAAAATTATCTTCGGTCTTTTACCGATTCTTGGTTATTTTTCTGTAAGATATTAAGGACTTGAAAGTAAAGTACGGAAAGGAAAAATGACACAGGAGAATTATCCTGGTTCCCCTCACAATCCAAGAGTACGTCTAGTCCCCTTACAACATGTAAGAGATTTCACTATAGTTTAGAATGATTGTACAAGCCTAATCACACAAATGGTTAATCCTACTATCTAATATATATAGGTAACTAAAGTGTAGGAAGAACAATCCTCTTCAAACACTCATTTGTTTCCAACAATCCTGGAAGTAAGGTAATCACACTAATTTATCCCTAACAACCCTAAGGATAAATAGTAACAATGATATAAAGAGATAAGTTGTTTTTGTATAGAAGATATGAAGATGAAGTCTTGAACTCTTATCAAACAATGTTGATCTTCTCCTTACTTGAAACAAGTATCACTCAAATAGTATACAAGTGTTCTTTTATGTTATGAGATGAAACAATAACGTATGTGAAATTCGATGAAGAGTTTCTCTCAAAAATTTGAAATTAGCACTTTGAAAATTTTTTAAAATGAAGAAAAAGAGTGAGATTTTTATTATGAAAATTATGAAGGAGGTGGTGTAAAAATTCTGAGTTAAATGGTTTATATAATGTATGTAACACGGTGGGAGAACTGACTTTTAGTCATGTTGCAGATAGCAAGAATCGCCACCGACTTTTATTTTATCCAAGTGGAAAGGACATAAAAGAACATGAAAGACCTTTTGAAAAGACTTGGGTTCGGGGGTAGGTTATATAAAGGGAAGGTGTTAGCACCCTTTATATCCATGGTTATCCATGGGCTCTTAGTTACTTAGCTCACTTTAATTGTGTTTGGAAAGTGTAGTGTGTGATTAGAAATTTTCTAAGTACTTTGTAATGATCCTCGTATGGATGTATACAAAGTCTTGTTTGAAAATGTTTTGAAAATATTGTGAGGTGTGAAAAAGTAATTTTAAGAAGTGAGAAAGTAACTAGGAGGTACCTACCCTAGACTAAGTCATTCATGTTCTTATATGTTCTTTCAAGGGTAAGACTATCCCTATTATTAAGGAATAGGTATTCATTACCTTGGATTTGTTTAAGGGACGGGCGTAGGGTCATCGTATGGTCAATGAAGGCAACTTAAAGGGTGTCTTTAGTAATTCGTATGGACTATCATCATTTATTCAAAGGGACAAGGTCATTATATCATAGGCAACCTCGTAGGGACTTGACCTTTTAAACTGGAAGGGACTTGATGATTTATACTTGAAGGGACTTTGCTTAAGACACCCCTATATTCGAGGGACTTGACCATATTTAAAGGCAACCAAGAGGAATACCCTAGGAAGTGTAGATGGCGATCAAAGATCGATTTATGTGTGTGAATGTTTATAGTCAAATATTTATCTTATTTTTTAATTATCTAAGTCCAATTAATTCAATTAGGTTTTTGCACTCCCTATTATTACTAACCAAAATAAATAAAATAAATAAATAAAATACGAGAAAATAAATCATACGCTATTACACGGCTTCAGAGCAGTTACATAATAATCGGGCAAAAAATAAATTACATAAAATAACAACCTATACAATTTTTTCTAAGTAATGAAATAAGGCAAAAATAAATAAAATAAGCAAAAAAATTTCTAAATAATTAAATAAAACAAAAAGTAAATTAATTAAGTTTTTTATTTGAAATTAGGGTTAGAATAAAAAAATAAGGGTTAGAATAAAAATTAGAGTTAATTTTAAAAAAGTATTTTTAAAAAAAAGAAAATTAGGATTTAAAATAAATTTAAAATCAATTAAATCCTAATTTCTAAATTAATTACAAATTTAATAGTAAAATTAGTAATGAAAATTTTTTTATGAAAAATAATTTTGTGAGAAAAAAAAAGTGGATTAGTTGAGAGTTATTTGGTTTTAAGAAAATAATTAAGAGTGGTTAATCTATTAGTTAATTATTAACTTAAATTAATTTAATTAATAAAATTAATAATAAAAAAGAAAAGAAAATTCGCCTAAAAAGAAAGGGGGGAGGCCTGGATTCGAACCCATGACCTCCCCTTTAACAGCTCAACGCACATCCACTATGACGATTGCCTACGTGTGTTAGAAGGATAGGAATATAATTATATAAAATAAACAAAGTTTTCAAATTTAAAAAACGCGCCAGAAGTCGTCTTCTTCACAACACAATCCGTTTAGCCTTTAGCTACAGCCATCCGTCACTAAAACTTGTAGTGACGGATTTTACTCGTCACTATAAACCCTGCATAATCAAACATTGAAAATACGATGGATAAATTGTTTTTAATGGTTCAGATCGATTAATGTTAGGTTCCTAAGTCCAAATAGATCATCAATTTCATGCGAAATTGCCTCCATCTGACATTCCCGAATTTGAGCTTTCAAACCCTAAACATGGTAGATTGTCATTCTTGCACGATAAACCTAATTAACCTGTCCAGAAACACTATATACATCATCATAATCAATATTGTATGGTCAAATTGAAGTTTAAAAGCACCAATAATCGAAATCGAAATTCAAGAAAAAAGAACAAAAAACACTATCGGTTTATGCTTTTCATGGCACCATGAATGTTGATGATGATTGATACATGATCAGTGAACCTCCAGGAAGTTATTGCAAGCTCTCAAGACTTTTGAAACTACCTGAATTTACAAAACCGATTTGGATTTTTTTGAGGAATTTTTGAAGTTGGAAGAAGGGTTTGACCTGCAGCAAAATCGTCCCTTATGCTATGGTTGTCTTGTGCTTATGTAGTAGAGTGAAATTAGGTCAACAAAACATATGACTTTGTGGGCTTATGGATACCTTGAGTGTGAAGAACTCTCCTTGCCAAATTGGTCAAAAATCAAATATATTCATGCCATAATGCCTTAGCACGAAATTGGAACTTCTCAATCAACTTTAAATGACATTTAAGAGTTTCTAGAAGAAGGATCCAATCAAATAATTGTATTTTTATATTATATTTTGATTTAAAATGAATTTTAATTAATAAAATCCAAATAAATATAAAATAAATTATAAAAATCTGAATAAATAAGCATTAGGTCGTGTATGATGTCATTGTAAAGATTGGATTACAAAATTGCAAGCCCATTTGGAAAAATTTGGTTTTAAGACCTCATTTGCTCAATATACCCCTAAACAATTTCCCAATTTTGCCAAGGCATAAATCCCTCAATTTTAAATCTATGAAGGTGTTCTTGGACATTTTGGAAAGTTTACAGAGTCCTCTAACAAACCTCTTTGTTCTCATGTCCATATCTTTTACCATTTTCAAAATATGCCATTTGGAAGATGTTGACTTTTTGTTGACTTTTGAAATGACCTGTAATGTTTTAGCTCATACCTTCCAAATGAAGCATTTTTAGGCTTGGCTTGTGAGACACAAATTTGTAGAGAATTAAATTTCCTTCAAAATGAGCTTTGTATGGAAAATTTTTGATGAAGCATGTGAAAGTTATGGCTGGTAAAATTTCAGTTGACTTTTCCTTAGAAAACCCTAATTTAGAAGCTCCTGATTCTTGATGATCTGAAACGTTCTTGATGAATCATGATCAACCCTTGATCAAATGATGAATTTTACTTCATAAACTTGATGTTAGCAAAAAAATCTTGAAGTTTGACCTTAATTTGACCACAGTTGACCTCAATTTGACTTTTTAACTACTTTGACTGATTTTTGCATATCTGATCATCTGACTGGGCAAGCTCTTTGGGAAAGCTTTGAAACTTGACATGGGGATTCTTGAATACATGTGGGATGTTATGAAGCTCACTTGAGGCATTGAAACTCATTTTTACCTGAGGAAACTCAAAACCCTAGTTTTGGACACTTTGCTTAGGAGGAGGCATTGTTTGAGGAAACTTCCACACTTCTTGACTAATTGGGAGTCTTGAGGATATTATGATTATTTAGAAGTCTTGAGAGAGGTTGTCTTGATTTTGGGAGGGCAAATTTTGGGGTACAACAATTTACATTATACCCCTTCAAAAAGGTATCACAAAAGATGAAACAATGCCATGTTTTGGAAATAATCGAATCTGAATTTTTCATGAAAAATTGCAACTTTTTGCATACAGGTACAATGTTAATCGGTTAACACTTTTGTTAATCGATTAACACCTCTCAGTGCAAAGTCAGAATTCAAATTTGGGCATGATTTTTGTTTGTCTTCATCAAAACACTTGAAGGAAGCTTGCTTCTACAATCTTCCCCTTTTTGATGATGACAACCTATGTTGAAAGTTAGTTTTGATCTTGTTTCTCTTAACCAAACTCCCTCTTGATTGAAGCTCCCCCTCAATCAAAGATGGTAAAAAATTTGTACTTATAAACATATTAGAGAAACCAATCCTTCTCCCCATTTGTTATTAGCAAAAAGGACGAAGAATAACAAAGGATATGAAAATTGTAATGAAACATACATATAAAAGACATAAATATGCATAATACTATAAACAAACACATGAGTACGAAACAAACACATAACGAAATAAAATACTTTATATTAGGTATGAACAACATGAACTAGGAAGAAACACATAATGCAAGTAAAAAAAACAAAATGCCTAACAAGTAGGACTTAGGAAACTTAAAAACAAGTCTAAAAACAAAATTTTTTAAAAGAAAATAAAAATGATTAATCTTCATCCTCGAACATTTCTTCCACATTTTCCTCATCATCCTCTTCTTCTCCCTTATCATCATCTTCCTCTTCTTGTTCTTCAAATTCATTTGGTCGATTCACTGAAAGAACTATTTTCCGAAGGGAGTTAATTGCATTAGTGGTTTCTCGAGGGTTATTCATCATTGTGGTGTAGAGAAACTCATTGGTAATTCTGCCTTCCGGAATTTGAGGGTTGGTGGAGGAGGAGGATCCATCTTGGTACCTAAAAATGTCGTCATCACCACGGACAATACCGGTATTATTTACTGCGATATAGTCATTGATCTCATTGGATGTAGTCATTTTCACACAAGGTTCTCACTTTAGATCAAGATATGTGGCCTCCAAAATCCTTGAGATGAGACATGCATAAGGAAGTGTACCGGAAAGTGAAAGAGTATTCGTAATATGGTACATCACGGTAAGTGTCCAATTAACTTGAATCTTATTCTTGATAGCAAACAAGGCTTGCATTTCCAAATCGTTGATTTGAGAGTGATTTGAATCCTTTGGAAGCAACACATAGCAAATAATGTAATGGAGCATCTGATCACTTACGGATAGGTTCTTTGCATAACATAACACCATTTAAGTCCTTTGACCTTGTTTCACTACTTCTTTAGGAAACCGACAAATCTCATAGTAATATTTCATTTTTCCATAATTGACCCATGGACCCGCATAAAAGGTTATGCCCTTACAGAGGAAATACCCGACAGTTGGAATTTTGAGCAGATTACCAATATTGGACAAATTTTCATATATCTTACTATCTCTAATCAAAGTAGACAGCATGTGATTATCATTCTTATCTAGACCAATTTTGAGTTTAGACAAAAACATTCTAACAAGGTCTATGTAACATGGACCTTTTTCAGAGACAAAATCATTCATATCTTGTGCCTCAAGCATAGCCGGAAAATCAAAACTAGTTGCAGGAAAAGATTGAAGGTTAACATATTTTATCGGCCTGAAGTTATGAGAGTGGACTTTGAAATCAAAGCGCCTTTCCTTAGTTGTTCGAGGAGGACTGTCATCACCACCGGCATTTGAGTTGTCACCCATTGGAGCTTTGCCTTTTTCTTTCCTTGGTGGTGCCATGGATGAAGGAGGAGAGTTAGGGTTTCAAAGGGGATTTTCGGATTTTGGTGAATTGTGATGAAAATGAGTAGATGAGAGCTTCATTATAAAGTAGTGAATGATGAGTGGGTTTTTATGAGCCTTTGATGAGTGTGGGTGGAAGTTTGAGGAATACCTTTAATAGAGTTAAAAGAGAGTCAAAGGAGATGAAGAGATAGTGTCCAAGGTGAAGTGAAACAAAACACACGCAAAGTACGTTTTAATGTTATAAAAATTATGTTTTAGTGAAAAAAAATGTGTTTCTGAAAATTTAATAAAAACTGAAATTCGTCCAGTGTTAATCAGTTAACAGATAGGTTAACCGGTTAACACGACCAAAATTGAATATTATAGGCAGAAATTGAACTGGTTAACTGGTTAACACATATGTTAATCGGTTAACGCACTTGATTTTTCAAAAAACAGAGGCTTTCTCTAGCCAAAAGCATAAGGGGTCTCAATAAAAAAGTGTTCCAAACATGTTAGCACATATATTAAGGTAACTTTTGACCAAAAAATATTTAACAACCAATACTTTTAAGATGTGCGAAAATGCATAAAACCACAAAAGTTCACAAACATCATGAAATTTAATATAGCATACAACATTGTTAAAATAAAATAAATTGATTTTCATGTACCTTGACCATATAATAGATGATTTTAGAAGAGTTTGATGTCACCTTCATCGAGAATACCGAGTTCTCGTCAAATCTTGAAAAACGGTTCTTACGTGAGTGGTTTTGTGAAGATATCTGCAAGTTGATTATGTGTATCTACAAAGCTGACTTCAACATCTCCTTTAAGCACATGATCACGAAGAATATGATGTCGAATGTCGATGTGTTTGGTCCTTGAGTGCATGACCGGATTCTTTGTAATTTTGATCGCACTTGTGTTGTCGCACCGGAGAGAAATGCATCCAATATCAATTCTGTAGTCGCTTAATTGTTGCTTTAGCCAAAGATTGTATTCACAACAACTACCCGCTGCTATATACTCCATTTTGGTCGTACTGAGAGCAACACATGCTTGTTTCTTACATGACCACGAAACTAGTGCATTTCCAAGGATGTGACATGTTTCACTCGTGCTTTTTTTACCTGTTTTACAACCTGTATAATTTGCGTCAGAGTAACCGATTAAAGTATAAACACTACCTTTAGGATACCATAAGCCAACGTTCGTCGTTCCTTGAGATACTTCATGATTCTTTTGACTGTCGTGAGATGTGACTCCTTTGGATTTGCTTGGAAGCGAGCACATAAACACACATTAAACATTATGTCAGGACAGCTTGCCGTCAAATATAATAAAGAACCTATCATACCTCGATACTTCATAATATCAACTGATGTTCCCGATTCGTCTTAATCAATGTAGGTTCTGGATCCCATTGGTGTTGACATAGCTTTACAACCATCCATATCAAATCTATTTAGCAATACTTCGATTGGTTGATAAAGACCCCGTCTTTAAGTTGCTTGATTTGCAATCCAAGGAAGTAATTCATCTTACCCATCATAGACATTTCAAACTCGCCTTGCATCATTAACGCAAACTCTTCACATAGTTCCTTGTTTGTTGAACCAAAGATGATTTCGTACACGTAAACTTGAACAAGTAAGGTATTATTCATTATATTTTTAATGAATAAAGTCTTGTCTACCTTTCCTTTTTCAAAACCTTTTTCGCATAAGAAATTACTTAGACGATCATACCATGTCCTTGGTGCTTGTTTTAGTCCATATAGCGTTTTCTTCAATTTGTATACATGTGAAGGATGCTTGAAGTCTTCAAAGCCCGGGAGTTTTTTGACATAGACTTCTTCGTTGATGTATCCGTTCAAGAAGGCGCTTTTTACGTCCATTTGAAATAACTGAGAATTCATTGAACAAGCATAAGAAAGTAATAAACAAATAACTTTTAACCTTGCAACCGGAGCGAATGTTTCTTTAAAGTAAATTCCTTCTAGTTGATTGTACCCTTGAACCACCAATCTTTCTTTGTTTCGAACAATTATTCCATTCTCATCAAGTTTGTTCTTAAACACCCGTCTTATTCCGATGATATGTTTATCATTTGGTCTAGAAACAAGTTCCCAAACTTGATTTCTCTCGAATTGGTTTAACTCTTCTTGCATAGGAATAATCCATTAATCATCTCCAAGAGTTTCATCAACTTTGGAAGGTTTTATTTGAGAAACGAACGCCATGTTCAAACATGCATCCTGAGATTCAATCTTGTAGCAACACCTTGACTTATGTCTTTGATAACTTTGTTAATAGGATGATCTCTATGAGTCCTCCATTCTTTTGGTAGATCTTTGACATTGAAATCTTGTTGAACCGATCTATCTTCATATTTTTTAATGATATCTTTAGAAGTATCTTCTTTGGGAATTTATACAAAATCATTATCATCATCACAAACAACAATATCCTCTTTCGAGGGGTTAGATTCATCAAACTTGACATGCATAGATTCTTCTATAGTTAAAGTTCTTTTATTATAAATTCTAAATACCTTACTAGAGAGAGAGAGAGAGAGAGAGAGAGTAGCCGATAAAAATACCTTCATCGGATTTCTCGTCAAACTTACCAAGGTTGTCTTTGTCGTTGTTTAGGACAAATCACTTGCATCTAAAAATATGAAAGAAAGAAATGTTTGGTTTCCTTCCTTTGAAAAGTTCATACGGGGTTTTCTTGAGAATAGGCTAAATGTTAACACGATTACTTACAAAACATGTTGATCTCACCGCATCCGCCCAAAAGTATTTAGGAAGATTTGAATCACTTAGCAATGTCCTTGCAAGTTCCACCAAAGACCTATTCTTCCTTTCTACAACACCATTTTTTTGTGGAGTTCTTGGTGCGGAGAAATTGTGTGAGATTCCATGTTCTTCACAAAATTCTTCAAATAAGGCGTTTTGGAATTCTCCACTGTGGTCGCTTCTAATGGAAGTAATTATAAGAGACTTCTCATTTTGAATTTGTTTTGCATACTTCTTGAAATCCTTGAAAGCTTCATTTTTCTGCATTAAGAAGAAAGTCCAAGTGTATCTAGAAAAAACATCTACAATTACTAATGCATATACATTACCTCCGAAGCTTTTTGTTCTCGATGGACCAAAGAGATCCATGTGCAACAGTTGTAGTGGCCTAGTTGTGGACACCATATTCTTGGATGTGAAAGTTGACTTAGTTTTCTTTCCTTTTTGGCAAGCGCCACACAACCTATCTTTGATGAATTTGATCTTTGGAAATCCAATGACTAAGTCATGTTTGATCAATTTATTCAAGTTCTCCATATGAATGTGAGCAAACCTCGTATGCCATAACCATGATTCACTGTTGCTTGCCAAGAGACACCTAACATTCAAAGACAAATTATCAAAGGAAATCATTAATATATTAGTAACTCTTTTACCTTTTAGTATAACTTCATGAGTAACTTCGTTTTCAATCAAGCATTCATTTTTAGTGAAGTTGATTTTGAAACCTCGGTCATACAATTGGCTAATTATAAAGAGAATATGCTTTAGACCTTCTACATATAGGACATTTTCTATAGTTGTTGAAGGCGGTGAACCAACGATGCCTACGCCAAGGATTCTTCCTTTGTTGTTGTCACCATAAATAACAAATCATTTGGCCTTAAGCGTTAGATGTGAAAAATTGCTTAAGTCACCCATCATGTGCCTCGAACATCCACTATCAAGATACCATTGATTTGAAGAGGTCTTCAAGCATACCTACAAAAAAGAGTTAAGTTTTATTAGGTGCCCAAATTGCCTTGGGTCCTTCAAAGTTAGTCCCTTTCTTAACCCATACATAATGGCCTTGAGCAACACTAAAATTTCTAACATAACATGCATTTGGAGTATGACCTTTTATACCAGAATAGAAACAAGTGGGCTCAAAGTTACTTTTATATCTAGGGGGACAAGATTTATTCTTATTATAAGACTTTTTCTTATTATTTCTTTTCTTTTTAGCATATTGATGAACCACTTTATGCTGGTCACTTTTTATTTAGGAATTTGTTCTTTAGCTTTTACAAAGATGGTCTTGTTAAAAGTTGGTTTAGAAAATTTTGAGTAACCAAGACTACTTTTATCATTTGAGTATCTTTGATTACTAAGAACACATTCCAATCCAATTTTTCATTTCTCATATCTTTCTAGGACTCTTTTTAATTGGACTATTTGAAATGAAAGTGACTCATATTTAGTGCATGCAAAATTCTTAATTAATTCTTCTTTTTCATCTTTAAAATTAATTTCCATTTTCTCAATATTTTCTTCTAAAATTGATATTTGTTTCTTTTGAGATGAAATATTTTTATATAGAGTTTTGCATTCACTTAAAAGTTCATCAATTGCTCCTTGAGCATCATTATCAAAAATTGAGAAATCACTACTAACCTCATTGTCTTCATCGTCGGAATGATGTGATTCCATAAATGCTTTATTTGCGCTTTGATCACTATCAGAGTCCGATGAAGAACTTATTTCGTTATCATCCCAAGCAATATAGGCATTCTTTTTGTAATCCTTTCTCCCTTTGTTGTCACGATTCTTTGATTTTAGGACATTTCGGTTTGATGTGGCATTGCTTTCCACATTCGTAGCATTTAATGTCTTGTTTGGAAGTTGATGTTTCTTTCTCTTTGTTCTTTGAAAATTTCTTCCTTCTCTAAAATTGGAGTTTCTAATATTATTTTTTGCACCAAAACATTTTCCTAGTCTTTTTACAAGAAGCATAAAATTTTCGTCCTCTTAGGGATTGTCTTCTTTCTCCACTTCTTTCGATTCAACTTTTAAGGCAATGCTCTTGGATTTCTTTTCTTGAATTCCATGTTTTTCCAATCGTCCAAGTTCAGTCTCGTGTTCTTGAAGCTTTCCGAATAAAGTAGCATATGTTATTGTTGATAGAATTTTCTTTTCGGAAATTGCTGTCACTTTGGGTTGCCATTCTCATGATAAAGACCTAAGCACTTTAAGATTAAGTTCATCATTAGTTAGTGTTTTACCAAGTGCATTCAAGTGATTCGTCAAATGAACAAATCTTTTATGCAGGTCGGAGGATTGATCCTCCTAGTTGCATTATGAATAACTCGTACTCTTGACTTAACATGTTTAATCTAGATCTTTTAACTTCGGTGGTTCCTTCGTGCGTTTCAACAAGAGTATCCCAAATTTTCTTGGTCATTGTACATGTTGAGACGCGAAAGAATTCATCCATTCTAAGTGCACTTTATAAGATATTTATCGCCTTTTTTTCATAAAGAACCTTTTTCTTATCATCAGCATCACATGATCCTCGCGGATTTATTGAACTAACTCTGTTGACAACCATTGTAGGAATAAAAGGACCATTTTGGGCAGCCTCCCATATATCACTTCCTTGTGCTTCTAAATGTTCCTTCATGCGGATCTGCCAGAAGTCGAAATATTTGCCACAAAACAAAGGAGGCTTGTTGCTACTATAACCGTCTGAATACACGATTGTTAATTGCGGAAGCCATCTGAATCGAATAGGAACAGGTTACCTATCACCTTCTCTGATGTCAACTATAACTTGTAAATGCGCCTAAGAGGGGGTGAATTAGGTTATCAAAAATTATCTTCGATCTTTTACCGATTCTTGGTTCTTTTTCCGTAAGATGTTAAGGACGTGAAAGTAAAGTGCGGAAAGGAAAAATGACATAGGAGAATTATCTTGGTTCCCCTTACAATCCGAGAGTACGTCTAGTCCCCTTACAACATGTAACATATTTCACTATAGTTTAGAATGATTGTACAAGCCTAATCACACAAATGGTGAAGCCTACTATCTAATTTATAGGTAACCAGAGTGTAGGAAGAACAATCCTCTTCAAACACTCACTTGTTTCCAACAATCCTGGAAGCAAGGTAATCACACTAATTTATCCCTAACAATCCTAAGGATAAATAGTAACAATGATACAAAGAGATAAGTTATTTTTGTATAGAAGAGATGAAGATGAAGTTTTGAACTCTTATCAACAGTGTTCTTTTTATGTTATGAGATGAAACAATAATGTATGTGAAATTTGATGAAGAGTTTCTCTCAAAAATTTGAAATGAGCACTTTGAAAAATTTTGAAAATGAAGAAAAAGATTGAGATTTTTATTATTAAAATTATGAAGGAGATGGTGTAAAAATTATAAGTTAAATGGTTTATATAATGTACATTATACCCCTTCAAAAAAAGGTATCACAAAAGATGAAACAATTCCATGTTTTGGAAATAATAGAATCTGAATTTTTCATGAAAAATTGAAAATTTGGGCACGGTTAACCGGTTAACCAATACGTTAACTGGTTAACGCTGTAGAAAATTTCTGCAAAATTCATTTTAACCGTTGTAAAACAATTTTTCAATGTTCACTATGATCCTATCATGTATGTTATGCATAAAATGAATTTTTAGAACACTTGTATAACCATATTAAACAATATTTTTTATACCTTTGAAGTTCCAACCAATTCTTGAAGGTTGTTGACATTTGTATATGTGAATACTTCAAACTTTGCATAATACTTTGAATCCATGAGTTGAAGCTTGGTTCAAGAATACTTTTTCCTTTTTGCACAAGTATATTAGTGTCGTGATTTTTGTTTGTTTTCATCAAAACACTTGAAGGAAGCTTTCTTCTACATGCTTCGCCTACTAGAAGCTTATCCATTCACTTAGCATGCAATGAAATCAATCATTTACCATCACCCAACTCAGATTCACGCCCCAGGAAGACATCAAAGATTACTCAACAATACCACACCGTCCTTCCACAGAGACATCCTTCAACTTGACCGACCGACAAGTACCTCTCTTCTACATCCTCTTCTGATAATAAAAATTTATACCGACTCAACTTAACCATCTTCCATAACAAATTCTATCTTAACTATCAAGGCTTATCTATCCATTCATCTTGATCCCCGACTACTATCAACAAGAGACTAAGGGTGATCAGTTCCCCAATTTGTCCATAGACAATCGACCATCCTGATGAAGTTTATACCTACCTTACCAACTATCATAGCACTTCACTATGCACCAACCCATCCTTCCATAGTGGAAGCATCCTGGAGAAGCACCAGCTTCTCCCCCACTTATTACATTCCCAACTCCTACAGACAATAGTTAAAAAACAAACAATTATCAATAGTGCTCCACACACATGTCAGATACTAAGAAATCAACTACACTAAAAAACCTGGCCGGACCGACCGACCTGCTTTGATACCAATTGTGACACCTCACTTTCCCATTTTACAAAATATGTGAATAATACAAGATAAATCAGAGTTTACAATACAGCAGGATGTCACATCAATTAAAACTACAAAGAAGTCTCAATTTCTTTGTTCACTTTATTACTCATAAAAATTTGTTTTTCCAGCGGAATCATACTTCAATTAAAACTATGGCACTAAGGCCTTCATTACAATACTCTCCACATAACTAGTGGTCTCATATAAGGTTAATAAATAAGATATGTAACGAAATACATGGTATAAAACAATAAATTCCCAATATCCTGTGTTACCTATCAGAGTGACTACTAAGACTCGATCGAGCAACACAAGCTCCACGTACTACTCAGGTGCCTACTTATATGTACTCCCCAAGGAGCACAGACAACACAAAACAACAAAGGGGTGTGAATTACGTTCAATAATTTAACGGTAAAAATGTATGCTAAGGATTAGTATAATACACCAATCAACATAAACAACACACAATCACGACACTAGTTGTCACTTTTAATCACTAGTTAATCAATATACATAAATGCAATGTGACTCAATAACTTGACATAATTCATGTGGTACCAATACACCATGGTTCATTCAATCGAACTCGATTCCTTTCAGAATCCGGATAAATCATGTATGCTCCCAATGAGAAATGATTTATCTCCATCACAACTCTATTTTGGAGTCCGGATAAACCATATACACTCCCACTGAGCAATGATTTATCTCCACCAGACACATTATGAATGCATGACAATAATTATGCATAGAACACATGTATAATAACAATTATACATCTTCAAGATCCTCCTAATCACACATGAGTTACACTCACCATAATTCCCATTGGAATTACCCACTTGTAACACAATATCAATACACACCAAGTTATGCACCAGATACTATTACCAATCATAATACATGATCCCCATGATCACATATGAACTGAATATTCATCGTAATTCCTATTGGAATTACTATTTCGTGCATCAACAGAAGTTATCTCATAATTACCATTCAACATACAAGTATTAATCATGCCTAGGGAAAACAACCCTAATGCCTCCACAATAATTATCGCACACAGTTAACCTATCACACAATATTAATTAATTATGACTGGACTAATCTGCACTAACCATAATTCATCCTATCTCCCATTAATGCTAGCCCAACCTGCTCAATTAAATCCTACTGCGGCTGTCACCTTGCACCAAGATTTCCACACGATTCGTAACAACACGCCAAATGGCCTCAATTGTCTAATTATGTAATTGATTGGTTAATCTCTCTTTTTATCATCCGTACTACCATTACTAGTCTAAACATGTTCAACTATATTCCTACTAGTCTCACAAACCAAAAGAAATTACATCGGAGAAATCGGGAAGAAATCGTGAAAATTTATTTGTTTCATATCCAGACCTGCCCATATGCGTATTGCTCTTGTCCATACGCGTATGGCCTACTCATTTTCCAGTTCAACCGCGTATCATATGTGTAAGCCGTATCTTGCTGCCCAGCCATATGCACATTGCTCCCAACCTTACGCCTATGGCGCATGCTTTTCGTCCTCCCATTACGCGTATCAGCCCCTCGTACGTGTATCGCTCTTCTTCCTTACGCGTATCAGTACCTCGTACGAGTATCCCTTCTTGGATATGTTGCGCCATACGCATAACACCCTTTTTGGTACGCATATGGGTAGTGGCTATGTCAAAATATTATTTTATGAATTTTACCCGAACTTTCACCTTCTAATCTTTATCTCAGTACTATTACAAATCCAAAACTTTTCTCTATGCCATTATCTCTTATATACTTTCTATTTACTCAAGTAATTTATCGCTTTAAGGGTTCTATTCATGAATCAATTCCTAATTTCGTCATCTCCAATTACCCATAATTACTAATATCCAGATCTGCATCATATTAACACAGTACACATATCATAGAAAACATATGGTCACAAGTACACGAATTTCAGATCTGCATCAACATAAACATCAATAAATTATGATAATCATGCACACATAATCAAGAAAACAACCAGAACCCAAATAGCACATAAATCCTACAAGGGCAAGGAGCCACACTACCCTCTCATGTCAGAATCACCCGTAATTAAACCCATTCCCCCCCCCCCTCCCATTTACCTCGAATTGCACTCCAAATTTCTGCGAAAATTGATGGAGAAGAATTCCCTAGCATCCTTATTCTTCCTCCTCTTGCCCTCTCTTTCTCAGTGTAAATGTATTATGACTAATTCCTTTACTAACTAAGTTTGAGGGTTTAATCTTCCTTAATTCTCTCCTCATTATTATTATTTTGAAACTATAAATAATAATAATAATAATAATAATAATAATAATAATAATAACACACCAATAATATTAATAATAATAGTAACAATACCAATGATGTCAACAACAATAATAATAATCACAATAATATTAATAACACTAGTCAAGATAATAATAATAATATTACTAACCATACTACTATTACTAATTATGTCCACCTGTTATTTATATATCATTATATCATTATTATCCTCAAGTTCTCATTTAATTCCCACAACTAAGGGAAATTGCCACACCCACCCTTAGCCATAATTCCCTTATTTAGATAATAGATTCTACAAACAACACACCACATATAATTATTTTTAATGGGGTGTTACAGTATCCACGCAGCACAGTCAACAAACAGGTACATAGCTTCCCCTTAAAAGCACATCATCAGAAAAATAACCAGGAATAGAAGCAAGCACACTCCCCCTCAAACAAGAAAACACTGCAGAGAAAACATGATTATCCCAGACAATAGACAACCTTGATCCATAAGGACATATCCAAGCAATCATGAACTGTATCAGTTCACATTTTAGAGGCATAGGCACAGTGGAATAAAAGTATCACATTCACTTAAGAGACACTATAGTTCTCTTAATTCTTCATATAGGCAAGATATTAAGCACTAAAGGTTTGACATCATGCACACAATTCATAATAGGAAAAGAAAATTTCCTCATTTCCTTACTTCACAAGAGACAACTAACATAAATTCCCTCATATTGCTGAAGAAGGCCAAAGTCTCTCAAGAGACAAAACACGACAGATAATTTCAGAACATGTTGTCAGACATCCTGCTCAGTTAAGCATTACAACGTAGTTGCAGCATAACTCAGTCCTTCTTGAGCTTGCTTCCTAATCCCATTAAATATGACAGGTAGTCATGCTCACAAGCTCACTGTCATGCACACACCATAATCCTCACCATATATGGTCAGGAGTTCTACTTCATACTATACCATGATAAGAATTTTCAATTTTAATTATAATGGTGAGCAACTAACACCACATCATGAACTCTAAATTAGCTCTCATGAATAAACTTATTCCTCTTCTAGAGAGATTAACTGAGATAATGTTCCAACATCAGTTCAGACATCAGTCTCAATCATAAGGATTGAACCATTTACTTTGGTTCTGGAGTCAATATCCATATGAATCACCATTTTCATAGTAATATACACATCCTTATGCAAGAGAATCATAATAGGTTAGCAGCAGCTGAAAAACCTCCAAGGGCAGATTATATGCCCATACAGTAAACAAACCACATAGAGAGAAATAAATTCTCACACACATCAGAAAGCTTCTTCTCATAAGCACAATGTTTAGACACCCTGTCTAACATTACAATGTAAATAACCAATCTTTTGCACCCAAAAAGGAGATTACATCTCACATGTACCATATAAGTTAACCACAAAAACCAGGGTACTTACTGAGCATCATACCATACACAGACTTTCCAGCAAAAGTCTACATCTCTTTTTTTTCCTTCATTCCTCTATCCTCCAAGACTCCTCCTAGTATTGTCGATATTAACACCATATGATGAAGCATTTGCAAAGACTAATATTCCAACAATAGGACCTTGGATAATAAGCTTGAGCATGTAGTTCCTTGGGGCACACATAAATAACAATTGCTATTTGACTCATCTTTCTCCATAAGAGACAAAGCAGAATCCCTAACAATAGGACCTTGACCATGGGATAACAACATCCGGACTGGAAATTTCAGTTCATAATCCCTTTTGATTACATTTTAGCTCCATAAAAATAGCAACAAAGAGTGAGAGAGACACTTGGAAAAAACCAGAAACTCCTTCACTCTAATCATGTGTCTGGACCATATAGATACCAATCTTGCTTGGGTAGATTTAGCAATAACCTTTCGATGTTCAACTTAATGTCGAGACATTTGATCGACATTAAGATCTCCTTATGCCTGATACAGCCTTGAAGACTTTGTCTGTTTTAGGCTTCCATACATCATCTCATTTTGAAGAGCTCCTCCAACACATCATAACAAAAGTTCCAGATTCTCATAGACTTTATCAAGATATATAGTTTAAGAAAAACAAACTTCATCCTATAGGATATATATGGAAAATAATCTGTATTTTCATTGGAAACTCAAGATAAGAATAATTACCTTGATTACAACCTTCTTATAACACAACTCTCCAAGAGAAGCAACCAACGCATCCACACCAAAATTAGAGTCCACGATAGAAACTAACATGTTAGAAAAAGGTAGTCATAAGATAGACACAACTATCTACAAGATCAATCAGATCCAGCTTTCCTTGAGCAGAAGTATTTTCAAGACGTTAGGGTGAATGTTCTAGACATTTATCCTTAACTTTTAATACATATGAACATAAGTAAGATGAGATGTCATCCACAGTCCTTCATCAAAAATCAGGCCACAAACTCCTTCAAAGAAGAGATAAAATCCAATCTCTTGTACTCCTATTCAAATATATCATAAACAAATTAATCTAAAGAATATTCACCTAAGCTGATGGTGTATTGATCTTCATCTTTACTAGATGATCCTCCAAGAGAATTCTCAAGAGAAACCCAAACACATTGGTCACCATAATTTGAACACATGCTTATTAACTCCATCAGATTTGAAATTTAAATATTTTAGAGAACATGAGTCAACATACACTCTTTATTAAAATCTAAACACAATCTTAGGAGACATATTTGTAAGGGTTTTTGTCCTTCCAAAGATCAAACCATACCATAAAATACTCCGTAAAGCTCACCAAAAATGGACTATGGTGTCAGCTTTGATGCCAATTGAAATTCTGGCACTTACATACCAGATGTTGAGACAGATATCACAACATTAATAATCACAACAGTAAGGGCACAACCCACTCACACATACATGCATCAATCTTGATGTTGATGTTAATATTGATGTAACAGAACATCAGAACACAAAGTTAAGACTGGTGTTTTGAAATTTTAAGTATGACTGAACAATATTATCAAACTTTAATTATACAGAAACTATAAATTGCATAATGAAAAATAACATAGTTAATTGTTAACCCAGTTTGGTGCAACTCGTCCACATCTGGGGGAATCCAAGCCAGGAAGGAAAATCACTATGATAATATTAGTTCAAAGCTAAGCTCCCTTATTTACAATTTCTCGCATAATCCCTACCTTGTGCAAATTCTACCTAGAAGCCCATCTAGATATGATATCCATCTATCACTTCCTAACAAGCATTCATAATCCCAATGACCATGCCTCAAGAAACTAAAAAGAAAGATGTACCATATTTCTACAATAATATTTGGTTTTGCTTCAAAGCTTCCACCAATAACAATACACTCTTTGCTTAATAGCTTTTGATTGAACAATAAAAAACAAACAATATGCCTACCACAATGTATCAAAAGATACAAACGGTGACTTACAAAGTCACGAACAAGAGACTCTCAAAACCTAAGTTTCTAAACCTTCCCATGGTTTTTACAATAAGTTGGCTTTTACATTAGGTCTAAGAAGCTCTTTAAATACTCCTTAGAAGTCCATGGGCTTCACAATCTTCACCCAAATATTCCTTTATCCACACACTAAGGGTTGCATCAATTATGCAAAAACATTCTCCTTAAATCTTGGAACAAATCATCAACTTTCTTAAATTGTATTTACATCCAATTTTAGGAACTTATGAACAGTTGGAGATCAAATCAGATGTTCCAAATTAAATCTTCTTGACCTGCAAAAGTAAGTGAGATAATTTCAAAAGGAATCTCACAAAATCAAAACAAATATGTCATGAATTAAAACATCCAGAATTGATGTTTTGGTACAACATGTTACAACATCTGTCAGGACATCTTCACACTAAGTGAACTGAACAGCATGTTACAACATAACCCATAACATCCTGTTGTGAACCATGTTTTAGCAAAATTGTTTCCAATCCTAAGACTATGGATCTAAAAATATTTGTCTGTTTTTGGGTTGTCTTGTCCTTTAAGTAGGATTCACAACATCAACTAGAGTCTTTGTTAAGACTGGATTCACTTCATCAAAATCAAAGTGCATTGAAGCCTGCATAGGAACCTCTCTTGTTCTTTCTTCACCTTGGTTCCAATCCCAGGATTCTACTTCTCTGATGATTATATTTCTACAAACCACCAATATCTTAGTAATTAGATTATATAACCTATATATTATAGTTGGATGGTAACCAAATAAGACCATATGTTCACTTTTTATCTTCAAGTTTGGGTCTTCTTTCACCTGGCACATGTCTATAGCTTAATGATCTAAATACCTTGCGATGAGAAATGAAAGGCATGGTTACTCACCAACAGTATTCTAGAATATGATTCTGTAAATTATTGGTAGGGCATCTATTCAGAACATAAGAAACAATAGACACTACTTCACCCTATAATTTATGAGGCAATTACTTCTATTTCAGTATACTCCTAGCTTTTTCGACAAAGCTTTAGTTCCTTCTTTCATTCATACCATTGTGTTGAGGTGTATAGGGGAAATTACTTCATGCAAGATGCCACTATCATGACAAAATTGCTTGAATTCATGGGAATTGTATTCCCGTCATCCATATGTCCTGAGTATCTTAACCAACCTTCCACTCTGCTTTTCAGCAATAGCCTTTGATATTCTGGTATACAGATCTCAGATGTCCTAAGAGATGTTGAGACACCGATCTCTGCACTAAACACAATGACAAAATAAACATACAATAGAATTGCAAAAAGTAAAGAACACACAATCAATTATTAACCCAGTTCGGTGTACAACAATACCTATGTCTAGAGGCTACCAATCCAGGAAGTAAATCCACTAAATAGTATTAGTTTGAAGTAAACAACCTCTGGTTTAATATTCACACCTAATCACTACATGTGCTTAATTTCTATCTAAGACTCACCTAAGTATGAGACCCTTCTCACTTCCCTTACAATGACCACGTGATACACGCTCACTCAATGCTTAAAAGCTTATGAGTGATCAACAAATTATAACTCAATAAAATAATCCAGCTCTAGTATCAACAAAATACAAGAGAGGCTCACAACAAAACCCTATTAAGTTACTAAATACTAAAGTATCTTTACTACATAAATTAGATTTTATTCATCCTATTTATAACTATAGACTGGACTGGATTTTGGGCTTTAAAAACGCAGCAAATCTGTTGCACAAATTTTGCAGAAAATTCACCATAAAAATAGTTCTCAATCCAAGGTTTCCTAAAATGTCTCCATATTTAGAAAATAAAATATCTTCAATAAATAACAGAATCTCTAATAATCTTTAATCGTGGACACCACATAGGATCACATAATATTTAGAGAATATTATGTAATATAGAAATACGTTAGCTGAGTCCAAAATGTCAAACTGACAGACAAGATTTTGAATAAGTATGTTAAGACATCTTAGTAAACATGTTATTCTTCATAATTTTCTTCATGTTAGAACATCTTGTTCAACATGTTGTTGTCAAGTTTGTTTTACCAAAATTAATGTCAATCATAAGAACATAGACTTAACAATCTCCCTTTTTTGCAAATTTTGACTAAAATAACTAAATAACCCTTGCATACAAATAGTTAGCAGCAGAACATATACGTTTGAAAATAAATCAATCACACTAAAATAAAGTCAAAAGTTGGAGATACGGCAGGTGAAAAACATATTTCCTCACACAAGAAACTTTCTTCAATAGCTTAGTAGATAGTAACTCTCCCCTCTACAACAACATGACTCTCCCCCTCAAAGCAGCCAATAGTCAGTGGTTTGAGTAGATAGTGATTAGGTTAGTGTAAGTTAGTGATTAATCCCCCTTTTTAGCCATAATATGACAATGGTCAACAACTTTACTAAACACCTAATCATTAGTACAAAGCAAAAACAATTTTCAAGGTACAAACAAGCACATGAGGTGCCAAAAAAAATTCCATGGACATTTCACCCTTACATAGAAAACTCTAACCACAAACAAAAGTACTACAATCATATATCGTCTTCAGTAGCCTCGTCATCATCTTCCTCTTCTTCTTCTCCATCAAGGGTATCATCATCTGATCTAACATCTTTAGCAGCATCTTCAGCAGGTCCAACTTCTTTGTTCTTTTCAGTTGTCAAAGCCCGAATTAGATGTTCAAGCTTGGTTTTCCTAGCAGTGTTTGCCTTGATGGTGTTGTCTAAATCCTTGCAAGTCTCCTTTAGTTGAGCAATAATGTCTTCATTTGAATGTGCAAGACCAGGTGTCTGGACTGATGTTGTGACAAGGTATGGGACATGATCTCCAACAAATAGTTTATGGTGCAAAGTTAAACGAGACTCCCTTTTCATTGCACTATCAATAGGCAGAAAAGTATCAGGATGTTGATGAAAAATTATTCCACATATAAGAGATGGAAAGCAAATAGGCATCTTAGTAGCAGTTAAGAGTGCTTGCTTCAGAATTTGCTCAAAAATGTAAGCACCAAAATAAAATTTCCTTCATTTAGCAACAACATATATAATCATCTCAAACCTAATAGAGATGGTGGAGGTATGGTTTGTGGGAACCCAATTCACAGTACCAAACCTATGGGGGATTGCATACTGAACATTGTTGTGATTGTTTATTTAAAATATCATTAAATAATATATCACCCTTCGATCTGAAATCACTATGGACCCTATATGTGGTGTCGAGTATTGTATTTTCATTCCAATATTTTACATAATATGATGACTATAAAGATGGTTGGTGGGAACTCCAAAAATCATGCTAAGGGCCTGATATTGAAATGGATAAGGATGAAATAGCATATGCCAAGGTAAATAAATGTTTAAGGGTCCAATACTAAAATGGATAAGGAGGGTACAATATATATCTTGTGTTTAATATAGACATGAGGATAAAATGATTATTATATACGTAAACTTTATCACACATAGTTTTCGTCAGATCATATGATATTTTTGTGACATGGATAATAATCGTGTTTCGCTAAATATCACTCACTAAATATAAGTTATCTCCTTATCAATTGAATCAATCTACCTAATCAATAAAAATTTACAAAAACAAACACTTTAACAAACAAAATTTATTATTTAATATGATTAGTTTATAGGGTTTGTTTTTATATAAAAATAATAATTGTAGTTTTTAAGATGTGTGCAAAGACATTAAAATACTTTTTTGAAATAGAGTAATGTTCATTCTATCACAATAATTTTTAAATTTAAGAAAGTAAAATTAAAAATGGTCATTTTAATTTGAAAGTGATTTTTACATATAAATTATACATTCTAATTAATATCATTTGTTATTTTCTCAATAATAATATTGTATCTTTATATTTTTCATTTATGAATATTAATATCAATGAATAATAATTGAATTTGATAAAAAAGTGTTATTTTTACATGACCTTAAAATATAAGCCCCACAAAAAATTAAAAACTTTAGAAAAAATAATATAAACATTATCTACCAATAAGGCGTGAGAAATAAAAGCAGGCTATTATAATAAAAGCAGGCAAAAAGATTCTTTCTAGTTTTATTATTTGTTAAAGGTTAAAAATTGTTTAATATGACATTAGAGTTTATCAATGTTACCATTTCAAAGCACATGAGTTGAAGAGGAGTTCCTTGAAGTCTAAGAATTTGTTGTAGAATTTTTAAGTCCAAGAATTTGTTGTAGAATTTTTAAGTTATATGTTTCTTTTTTCTCTTCTTGTCTTTATGAAATTAGAGGAGCTTTATATACATAGGAGAAATAAAGATTTTGAATAAGCAAAAGAAAACTTCAAAGAACAAAAGAAAACTTCGATTATTTATAAGCAAGTTGCATTTGAAGATGCATTAAGAATCTTTGTGGAAAAATAAAGATGTTTACTACATTGTTGAATTTAAATAAAAGGGAGATTTTCAATGAGATAAAGAGATAGTTAGTCAATCCACTGATAATCATGCCTCGTGTGAAAGTAAGACCATTGAATTTCGATTTTCATGCTCAAAGGATAACGTGGGAAACTTAGCATAGTATAGGCTATGCAGAAACTCAAAAAAAATTTCAATGAGATAAAGAGATAGTTAGTCAATCCACTGATAATCATGCCTCGTGTGAAAGTAAGACCATTGAATTTCGATTTTCATGCTCAAAGGATAACGTGGGAAACTTAGCATAGTATAGGCTATGCAGAAACTCAAAAAAATATTAACCACTTCCTTTATCATTCAAGACAATGTGATAGATTCCCCCTTTTTCGTTTAATTATTGAGATGCTCATTAGGAAGTGGTATATTACTTATATGATTCACTATTAAAATATGCGCAAACAACAACGCCCAAGTCACCACGGTTCTTCCAAACACCGTGGCGATATCTCTAAACTTAGACGCTAACTTTTTAATTATAAATTTTTAGGGTATAATAATTGTTAACGTTATAACTGATATGATACAATCAATCTTTCATAGGTTCGAACCTCGGTGTTCTAAATTTTTTTATTCATTTAACGTTAAAGCGATCCTTTCTTTTTTATTTATTTTTAAATAAATAATAAAGGGGGTATCATTACGATTATTATGAGTAACCGTTGTGATATAATTTGCTATTATTTAAAATATAATTACGGTTATTCTTGTTAACCGTGACGAAAAGTGATATTTTTAATATATATATATATATATATATATATATATATATATATATATATATATATATATATATATATATATATATAAACGAAAGTATATGTTACCCAGTTCATAACAGTCGTTTCTCTCTAAAGAAAATCCTAACACAACCCTCTCCTCTCATGAATCTTAACCAATACTGTAACAAGTGAATGGTGAAAAGAAGCTTAAAGGATATATGATAGGAGCAACGTCCGGCGCAAACTCCTACGGCGGCGAAGATGGTATGTTCTCTTACTATCTTTTTTCTACTCTTCTTCTAGATGTTGTTGATGTTTAGAATTTAAGATTATTGTTTTAGGGTTTGGTTTAGGATGTTGTGGAAAACATTATGTTGTTGATGTTTTAGGGTTAAGTTTAAAGTTTTTGTGTTTCCTTATAGATACATGGTGATGATGGTGGTAGCAAGCGTATGGTGGTAGCAAGCGTGTAGTTTGGTGATGGTACATATGATTTTTGTTGTTATGGAAACAAATATGAGAAGTATGAATTTTATGTATAAACTTCATCCATCTTATATTTTTTCTTCATAGCATCACAAACTAGATGAACTTAATATATTTTGATTTGTTACAATTCCACGATTATTTTCAATAAGAGGTGTGTTATTGACTCAATGTATCTTTATTTTTTACAATCCCACTTAGGGTTTTGTCTCAACTATAGCTGAATTTGTTTTGAATACTAACTATTTTATTTTATTTGAAATAGCTTAAGTTGTATAGTAAAGATGATACATGGTGATGATGATGGTGATAGCAAGCGTATAATATGAGTTGATAAGGTACATATGGTTTATGAAGCAATGGAAAACATACAAGAAGTATGAACTCATTGTGATATTGTATGTTGTTAGTGTTTTGTTGCTAAAATAATGTATGATTTTTTATTGTGTTGCATGGATTTATTGTGTTGTTGTTGTTGTTGACAAAGGTTCTCAAAACAAGAAAAAAACATTGATAACTCACAAGAAAGAGGTTTTTGGGTTTCAAACCCAGTACCGTATATATCACAACAGTTGTTAAGCATAATTGTTGTGATATACTGCACGCTTTCCAGAATACAACAACAGTCTCAAGACCGTGATTATAAGTAGTGCATTTACGACAACACTCTACATAACAACGCATTGATCTGTGTGATTATATGTATTTTTCAACCATTGTCAAATGTGTTTTCCGTAGTAGTGATTGAACTTCCTCCCTATAAAAGTATTTCACCTTTCCTCTTTCAATATTTTTCATATTGTCTCTTTCTAGGCTTCCATTAATTTAATTAAGAGTTATTATAGGTGCGAAGTGCATTCATTTCACTGGTTCTTGACAGTGTTTGTAGGTGTGATTTCGTTCTTCTTTTGCTTTCTCTATTCTTAATGATGATTATATAGATTTTAGAATGTTTAAGGAGTGGTTATGCACTAACATTGTGAATTAAGACTCTAGAGTTTTGAGGGCCCTTGTAATTTTGATATTGTTTATGTTACTCTTCCTTTTCTTACTAGGAATTGATTGGGGGTATATGCTAAATAATTCAAGGTCCAATACTTTACAAATTAGTACTCTAATAAGGAGAAGATTTCCATTTTGGAAAAAAATCAGACTTTCCAATACTGGACATGAGGATGATGTGATTTTGGAACCATGTTCTAAGGGGGAGAGGTCCAATATGCCCGCCATTGATACCTCTACCATCCCCCTACTTCTGCACCTCCCTACTATTCTTGATTTAGGAGTTTTAATACCTTTAAAAATGTTTGAAGTCGAGTTTCTGTTGACTAAAAATGTTTATTCTTCTCATATTACGTTCAACGTCTAGGGTATTATTTGGTCTTTGAAATTATATGTCGATTGTTGGGAGTCTTTCCTACTGTCAAGGTATTCTTCTCTTTCTATTCCATTAAAATCAAAGATAAAAATGGTTGGGTGACCTTATAAGATATAACAAGAAGGAGCTTGCAATCCCCTCTTAAAACCTTACAAGGATTGGAAGGATAAGATTGTGAGGAACAAAAGGTGAGGTTGTTCCTCATTAGTTACAACTAGAATGAATTGATCTCCTTTATTCCCTATGTCATGGACAAGTGACCCGAACATTATCATTTGGTATGACTTTGATGACCTTACCCCAAAAGAGTAAAAGGTGATTCAAGTATTGAATGATTTTAAATTCATGAAATTTTGTGCCATGATCACTCTAGATCGAGGATAATATAACGGGATAGATGAATACCTATGTAAGTTTATGGAGGAAAAAACCTTGCTTTGATATTGTTTATTCATTCCACTTTTATATGTTTCATATGCTTTTCTTATAGAGAAAATGTCTAAAATTCCTCTAGTTGAGAAGAAGGAACTCCTGGCCAAGAAGAAGATTGAACGGCAACCGAAGGATAACCCTATTAGTCGCCTAAGAGGCTAATGAAAATGGAGAGAAAATGCATGTTAGGGACCATACCCTGGGAGCTCCCTGCCCCCTAAAATCTAAAAGTAAAGAGATGTCCCTTTTCATGTTTTGGAACATGGTCAGATGATAATTGCATAAGAAGTTAATGTTGAGGAAGAATCCTTTATAGTGAAGGATAGTTCTCCCCTTTCCCAAGGACTTTGTCATTGATTATAAGGATCTTCATGATAATTCATCCCTTGAGTTGTCGAGGATAATGGAAAATCACCTCCTATGTGGCCTTATGATGGAGTGGGGATAATGCGAGAAGTATATTTAAGTCGTTGAATAGTTATAATCCAATCTTGTAATGGCCCAAAGGAGCATCACCCAACATCAGGATATAGTGAAAACTCTAATGAAAGAGAAGGAGGATTTAAAGTACCTACTTAAAAAGTTGGCGCTAGAGGCATTGAATCATGCTACTGTTAAAAAGAGCCTAAGTAGTTCTCTTGAGGGAGTCCTTAACTCTTTGAAGAAACTTGAAGATAAATAGTATGCACTCAAGGATGATCAAGTGGACACTTTTGACCATTACTTCAAATGGGCGAAAAAGCATGTAACCTTCCTCTATTCGGAGTTAGACTTGAATCAATTTGATTTGTTCATGGTGGTCAACAATGGCTAGTTAGTCGATGACGATGATGTCCTTCTTGTTGGTGGGGTCGCCTTAATTATTAACCAAGAGATAGAATGTGTCATTTTCCTAAAGAATAAATTTAGAGGATAAATGAGCTTAGGGTTTATTTATTCATGTCTTTAGGAGCTTGTTTTTGTAATGGTTAGCAAAGTGCTTTTATTACTATTTTTATTTCCCATACCCTTTGAGGCTCTTTAATATTCATTTTTCTCTTTCTGAGGCTTAATTAAACCACAAATTTACATATATTTTTCTTATTTAAGAGGATTTCCTAGTTTTCTATTTGTATAATGTGTCATCAACCATTTCGTATTCTGACTACTTATTCAATTTGATGTTGGTCTCCATAGGTGTGATTTCAGGGTTACAACTTTTCATCTTGAACTTCTTCAATATGCCTTTTATATATCTCTTTTGATGAAATAAAACTCACAATTTATATTCCTTAAAAGTATGCCAGATTTCCTATGTCTGACTTTTCAAACACATTCTCCATGATTTCCTTGAACATTTCAAATTCATCTTTATTAGAACCTATGACAAGAAGATAATCTACATATAGACATATGATGACTTAGTCTTTCTCACTTGATCCTTTCACATGCACTCCATGCTCAGGTATGCACTTGTTGAAACCTAGCTTGATCAATAAGTTATAAATCCTCTTGTTCCATGATTTAGGTTCTTATTTAATCCATGCCATGGGTTTTTAACTTATGAACCTCCTTTTATATCCCTTTTACCTCAAAACCTTGTAACTACTTCACATAATCTTCTTCTTTTAGAGATCCATTAAGGAATGCTAACTTCACAACAAGCTGGTTAATCTTCCAACCTCTATATGTTGTAATGGATACAATGAATATTATAGTTTCAAGTCTTGAAAATATTGCATAGACATTATTAAAATCAATTCCAGTCTTTTTAAGAAAACCTTTTGCCACCAATCTTACCTTATACGTTGCAACTCACCATTTGGCTTTAACTTTATCTTGTAAATCCATTTAACACCTATTTCTTTATTATTTGAATACTTGACGAGTTCCCAGGTTTTGTTCTTTTCAATGGCCTTAAGCTCTTCATTTATTTAACTTTGTCAATTCTCATACTTCATAGCCTAAACTGGATCAAATGGTCTTGATTCAGTTATCACAACTTCTTCAATTTGATCATTATTTTCTCTTATAGCTTGATGAGGTATACTGTCATAATCAATTAGTCTAACTCATTGATTTCAAGCTCTTAATGATATCCTCACTTCTTGAGGTTGACACATTCACCTTGCTTTTCAACTAGCATCTTGAACCTTTTTAAATTAGTGAACACTTGACTTTTCTTCTCCAATAATTAAATACACATCTTGAACCTTTTTGAATTCATATATGATGGTTAAGAAGTAGCAATTACCTTTTAGTGACTTCACTTTAAAGGAGCCAGACACATATGAGTGAACAATCTCCAACTTCTTGTGTGACTTCATTGGCAATTCATGTTTCAATGGCCTTCTTGTCTTCTTAGTTATACAACACTCTTCACATAGTTGTTTTGGTATTCTGATTTTGGGAAATCCATATATTGTCTTCTTTATATGCATCAAACTGAGAATCCTAAAGTTGGCATGTTCATATCTTTGATGCCAAATCAAATTTCGATCTTAAATTGTAGTTTATGTAATACATTGATGGTCTAGGATGTTAATCATAATCTTAAATTTATTTTTAGTTGATAAGGGTGCCTTCAAGATTAACTTGGGACTTACATCAAACGTCTTGAGTTTTTTATCTTCTAGCTTCATTGTGTAGTTTTTGTCAATCAATTTATCTAAGTTGGTCAAGTTTCTTCCCATAGAATGACATATAGAACATCATATATGATTGCTTATTTTCCATCATTTTTTCTTCATAAGAATGTTTCCATTTTCTTATGATGTGATCCTAATATTGTTTTGTAAATCTAATGGATCTTCTTACAAATTCATCAAGTTTGATGAACAATTTTTTATTTCTAGTCATGTGATTGTTGCACCATGTGTTAAGGTACTAAATATTGGTTTTGTCTTGAGTCAAGTGTGTATCAGCCATCAAAATAACCTCCTTTGAGTCGTTACTTCTAGCATGAATAAATTGTGATACACTATTGTCATTTCAATTGTATGATTTGTTGACGTAATAGTCCATATCATAGTGTCCGAAATTTAGACAAGAATAACATTGAACTTCCTTCATCTTCGCCTTCATTTTAAATTTCTTATTTTGAGGAGCACCATTATTTCTTATATCACCCTTACTTCTTGAGTTCTTTCATAAACCATCACTCTCATTCTACTTCTTCTTCCACCTTTATTTTCCTTTGTTGTTCTTTGAAAAGTCTTCTTTAATTTTCTTCAAGAAATTGGTATGCAAAACTTATTTAGACACCTTCTCCGAATTTATCTATTTCAACCTCAACTCATGAGCTTCAAAAGATGTTTGCAATTCTTCAAGCTTCTTTTTAGATAAATCTTTGGAATCTTATATAACAACAACAATGTGGTCAAACTTGGCAGGTAGCACTCTTAGAACCTTCTCCACTTTGTGCAATTTAGATATCTCATTTTTACACGACTTCATTTAATTTGATTGGTCAAGACTACAAATCTTGAGAAAAACTTTGCAATTTCTTCACCATCATTCATTTGCGTATTCTTATATTGTTTCCTCAAGAGTTGCAACTTGACTTTATTGAATTTCTCTTCTCCACCAAACAACCTCTTGAGAGTATATTACACATTGTTGGTCATTTTATGCTCAATTATCTTCTCAAACACATTCGAAGCCACACATTGATGGATCAAGAAAAATCTTTTCCCATCATTCTTGCTCATTTAACTGTGAGTAGATCTTTGCGCCTCAGTAGCATTTACCTCTAATGCCAAGAAATCAACATTCACGATTTCAAACACATATTGAAATATCAATATGACTTTCATTTGCACACACCATCTATCATATTATTCTCCCTTTTACACTAATAGATTGGATGGAAATTAATTAGAGGTTGTACTTCTATTTACCATGGATAAAGATTGAGGGTCAAACTAATGCTCTAGATACAAATTTGTTGCGTAACTTGTGTTTCAAGTTATTTTCAAAATGAGGAATTTGAGAGAAAATTAAAGGAATTTGAGAGAGAGAGAGAGAGAGAGTATTGGCATGGAATGAATATAAATACAATGAAAATATATATTTTTAAATAGTTGATAAAATTTAAAATTAACCAACAAATTTAACTGTCAAGTGTGATAGTTTACTTGTATTGCAAGTTACAAATGCAACACTTTTAAACTATCACCAATAGTCATATTAAGAATCTATATTACATTCTAATACTTTAATCATTTGATATAAAATCTCCTTTCTCTTTTTCAAAACCTTTAGGAAGAATGTAAGGGAAATTATCATTGTTCTTTTTTTTTGGGTGCATTCAAGCGTTCTTTACCTTGTCCAAAACTCCATCAAATAATATTAATTAAATAGATTGTAATGTATTATGCATTTAATCAAAAGTCATTTTGACTATAACTCTCTTGATAAATAATTTTGGCTACAATTTAGACCGTAGTGCATTGTATCTACATAATAAAACCATGATCAATTGAAAGATCCATCTTACCATTCCATTCACAATTTTCACTTATACACTCCATTAATCCTATAGATCATATACCAACCTTTGAAGCTATACACAAACATTAAATTCCATAAGATAATAATTGGAATTATATATAAGAAAAACTAAATGACCATTTTATTTTCATTAGTGTGTCCCATTGGTTGTCTTAGTAAGATACAAGCACAATCACACACCCCCCACACTCCCAAACCATGCAGCATGAGGGGCTCCAACCAACATATTCATGGGCACCATCCCTATGCCACATCAACCACTTGCTTTGAATTCATCATTAAAAGTAGGAAACATAAAGATGCTCATATCCCACCTTCATTCCCTTGTTCATATCATTTACATCCTTTCATTCTTTTTCCAATCTCCTATCATGACTTTTGGTCGAGGATCAAACGAATAAATCACTTTTTTAAACCTAGTATTGATTATTTATTTTGAGGTTAAATGTTATTTGTCTTTCATTTTGATTTTAGAGACTTTATGTAGGTATTACTGATATTATGAAGGGAATTATTGTATATTGGGAAAATCTTATTTATCACATTGGTTGGAGATAATTGGAAAAATCTTATTTCTTATATTGGTTGGAGATAGAATCTTGAAAGATTTTCTATAAAACGACATCTCTCACTTTATAAGGTTTTGTAAGGATGAATTAATTAGATCAAATTCTAATATGATATCATAGCTTATCGATCAGAATATGGGTCATCCATCGTTTAAGTCCACGCACCAAATGTCAAAAGAGTGTTATGTGTGAGAGGATATATTGGAAAGATCTCATGTACCACATTGGTTGGAGATAGAGTCTTAAAAGGGTTTATATAGAGTGACACCTCTCACCTTACAAGTCAGTTTTGTAAAGATGAGTTAGATCAAACTCTAATATATCATATCTTTACTAGTGTAGTATACTTGATAATAGGATTTCCACTAGTGTCTTGCCTGACTACAAATCACCTTTTCAAATACCCTTCAACAAACAACCTGAGTATGATACAATCAAAACCTTTGGATGTCATGTTTTCCTCTACTCAAGCCATATAACAAAAACAAGATGCAGTTTGGAAGTGCTCAATGTACATATTTAGGAGTCTCACCAACACATAAAGGTCACAAATGTCTCAATCGGGAAGGAATAATTTTCATCTCTAAAGATGTATTTTTCAATGAAACAGAGTTTTCTTGGAGAACAAGTTTCCTCAAATTAGATGGCCTTTCTTTCACTGAACTAGGTTAGTCGCCAAAAACTTCAAACATGATGTTGTTTTAACCTAAGTCTATCTTTGATACCATGTTTGATGAGAAAGCTCTCATGATATGAATGAGAACATTCATGGTGAAAAGTTATGAGAGAGAGCGAGAGATTAGCTTGTTATTGGATAACTATTTTATCATCACATGAATGAAGCTCAATAAATTCATCTTTATACATTTCATACAAAGGATAGATGTTAGTTATGCTTTTTTAACCTCCAAAACTAACTACATAACTAACTTTAACTCTAACTACTTTCTGTTCAATAATAATTATGATAATTGATGGCCCACAAGATTGTTGTTTGTTGTTAAGTCAGCTACCTCAGATCCCACTTTGTGTTAACGGTTGAGGAAGAAAAAAATTATGGTGTACTGTAAGGTGAATTGGGCATGGGCTCAATCGATAATAATATCCTCTGAAATTGTCATTTTGTCATTTTAAAGAAGTCGAGATTGGGAGTTTAATATTGGTCTTGAAGATCTAGTATGTGGAGTGTTCTATTATAGTCACATTTTTATGGGCATTTTGGCGGAGCAGGTGGAATCCAGAGAACATATATTTGGTGTTTAAGGTCAGGAAGACATTCAAACTCAAATAATTCTTAGAGTTTGACATGTGTTGGCATCTGGATTTGGATAATTCAGAGAGAATTTGTCTATGGTATGAGATGTAGTTATTTTTAAGTTTGATTAATCTAAAGAATATTTTCTTAGAGTCTGAAAGGGAGTGACTTTTTAAATTTTAATAATCCAAAGACTCCCATCAACATGTGTGTGGCAGAAACAATTGTAGTCTCTTCTCACATTCAGATATTTCAACTAGACTCTGTAACAGCTCGGGCCCCTCGCAAGGCAATCCCGGCACTTCCACCTCACGATCTTCTCTACTCCCCTCACTAGTAGAGTTTTTGCCTTCCGTGGGAATCGAACCATGTACCCTGGGGTTCAAGTACATGCTCAATCCATTCCCATTACCACTTGAGCTACTAGCTCAATTGGTAGTGGGAATGGATTGAGCATGTACTTGAACCCCAGGGTACAGGGTTCGATTCCCACGGAAGGCAAAAACTCTACTAGTGTGGGGAGTAGAGAAGATCGTGAGGTGGCAGTGCCGGGATTGCCTTACGAGGGGCCCGGGCTGTTACAGACTCAAAACAAGCCCAATTTTTCAAGATTCTCATATGCGTTTATGAAATACGTAGCATATTTTTTAGGATTATAAACCTCCTTCGCTGTATAACATGGAGGAATCTTCGCCAAGTTTCTGTCAAATTTCTTCTTGTCAAACTTACTGACATCATCCATGTAATAGCTTTGGTCGGCCTCAATGTTTTTGACTATTTCATCTTCAAACCAAATGGAAACCCTTAGATGCAGAGTCGAAGAGACTGCATCTATACCATGGGTCCATTCATGCCCAAGAAACAAGTTGTAATTGGAATTGGACGTAATCACTGTGGATAATGTTGGCCAAGTGGTAGAACCAACTGAGAGTTTGACCTGAATCACCCCTAAGATGTCATTGATCTTGCCTTCATAATTCGATAAGACCATTTTGTGAGGTTGAATATAAGTATTTGTCTTCCCCGTCTTTTTAAACAATGAATGCGGCACCCAAATGACTGTCCCTCCCCCCTGTCAATGAAAACTTTGTTGACGACCATATTATCCACATTCATCCTAATGAACAAAGGAATGGGATGATACATCATCCATGGGTAAGATCTCTCAAAAATGGTTTTTTGCTCCTCAACAATGTCATTGTTCATATTTTAATAATAAAGAGGCTTTTGATTTGCAGCCTTATCTTGTATATAATCTTACTTAGTCTCTGACACCTCTGACACTCTATCATATTCAGCAGGGAGCACAGAAAATATGCCACAATTAATTTGAAACTCATCTTCAGATTTTATGTCGAAGTTGTCTTCTACCATCTCGTCATCTGACTGAAGGGTATATTCTGGAGTCTTGTCATTAGGTTGAAGGGTATATTCTCATTCTTCCTCCTTTGGCAATAGAGTGTACTCGGGGACCTTTTCTTTTGGTTGAGGAGTGTATTCATGCGTCTTCATCACTTAGTTTGTGTAGGGTTTCTTATGAGTTTTCGACATAACCATATCACGTTTCACCATAGGGGTTTCAAGCTTGGTTGCAAAGGCTTCTCTTTTAGCCTTTTTCTTTCTTTGGTGATGCATCCATTGAGTTTTTGTCATAGGGTTATTTACCTTATAGTTAGGAGGGATGTGTGACTGACCCTTCGAAACCTTTTGATTCTTCTCGTCTGGAAATTATATCTTAGGGTCGACCACTTTCCACTTCAAATTGATTCTCCCCTTGCGTGTTTAGAGGCTTGACCCATTTTCCTTTGGGTACATTTGTTAGGGGGAGAAAATTTCTTTAATGAAGCTATCTGAACTTCCTTTTGTATTCTTTATTCCTGCGAGGGCCACCTCTCATATCTGAAGTGAACCTAGCAGGTTGGTTTCCTCATATTATTCTTTTGGGATCCTTCATCCTAGTGTCTTCATGTTTCTTTGATGCCTCCTCATCAATGACAACGTTATACCTTGGGCATAGCATTGTCTTAGAGTCACTAAACTTGTAGCACTCCAGTAAGTCGATCAACCCCTCCTCAGCTTGGGGGTACACCAGTTACATATTGGCATCAGCAACTGTAGAAATATGCTCACATTTCTCGACCTCCATGTTGAAGCCTTCAGTGGCTTCCACCATTAATATCTTTCCGAGTTCGGCGTAGTAAGCATCATCAATTTATAGTGGGTCAACATCCACCTGCATTGATGCATTTGGCTTCTCGCCAAATTAAAGCTTGCCTTATTCCAAAGCCTTTTGCATAGAAACCCTGAAAAGCACACATTGTGAAGTTTTATGACCCAAAACTTATGGTACTTAGAAAAACCTCTCTTTTTTCTCTATTCTAATGGAGGATTTTTTAGGCCTGGAGGCACTATATTTTGTCCATTAGTGACTAACAAATCAAATATTTTGTTACACTTTGTTATATCAAAAGTATATGTTTTTGTGACGAATTTTTCATTCTTGTTGGGTTCGACTGGATTTTTCCCATTCGACAACTTCATCAATTTACATACATGAGGATGTTTTGGCTTAAGTTCAGCCACATTGACCTCACTCTTTTCGACATATTAGTTGCCTAGTTCTGAGAGATATTTTTTTGCCTCAGCATACACAATTTTTTCCTTATTATTATACTTATTTATTTTGACTTTTTCAGCTTTCAAGCATTCGACCAGGAAACCCCCTTTTCCACTGTGTCATGTCCCTAATGTATTGAGTATCCAATTTCTTCCAAATGGAATAATTCGGGCCACATGCACTCATTTTGACTAACTCGTGTTCAGGTACTCAAGTAAATCATCTTGCTTTAAGAAACATTTTTAGATAATCATCAATCAACTCAGGAACTTTTCGCCTAGCATTGGCCAAGTCCTTCAGACTTATCTTCGATTGTCCCATGTCAAATTTTTCATGGAACAATCTCTCCAATCGACTCCATGTTTGAACAGAGTGTGGATGGAGGGTAGTAAACCAAGTGAATGTGTTTTTTGTTAGAGAATTTGAAAAATATTTCATTTTCAAATTCTCATTGTTTGTAATATCGTTAGCCTTAGTTTGATACCTGGAAACTTGTTCAACTATCTACTTACTAGTGTCGTCAGCGAACATAGTAAATTTGGAGACTTTCCAACCCCTGGGCATCTCTATTTGTCATACATATTCTGACAAAAGGAGATATAAAGTTGGGCTTGTAGAGTCCCACATTAAGGTCGTTCTGGGCCAAAATCTATTCGACCAGATTGGTTATGTTATTATGTCCCCAAAAGGTATTTTTGTTGGACATGTCGAAGCACCTGGTCAGCATCTTGGTTTTTTTGAACTATCAAAGGTTTAGGATTATGGGGACCTATATATTTTTCCTCTTCCCTATTTGGGATAGGTTCTGGTGGTATAAAATCTTGTTTTTGGCTTGCATTCACCTGGGTCATCTCATTTCATGCGTTTCGACTTGTTTAGCATTTGATATCTTAGGGGTTGGTCGAGCCTGAACATTATGTGTGTCCAAAAGGTCAGCTATTCGACCCATTTGATTGGCCAATAACTCATAGGTTTGGTTTTTGTTTTGTAATTAAAGGGTTAAATATGGTTCCCATTTGTTGGGTCAGAATGTTAACCAATTCTAAGTTTCTTTCATCCATCTATTGCCTCATGGTCATTATCGATGTGGTATTTAAAGATGACGTTATTTGAGGGATGTAGCATATATCTTTTGGTCAAAACATATTGTTGATGGTCGTAGTCGAGACATTATGTGGATTATATGATGGCCCAGTGGTCATTGGATTGTCACTAAAAATGACATATTAGTGTGAAGGTCAGTCGTCATCGACGTTGGCATGCTATAAGGGTATTCTTTTTTATCCATGGGTATAGAGAACCCAAACAATGGCCTTGTGAGTGCATGGTTAAATAGGGTATTCCCTTACTATGATAGGGGTGTTATCCGCTGTGATGGTACCAGTAGAACTGGTGTTAATGATACCACCAGAGCAGTTGTTTTAATGGGCATTGAAATAATTGTTTATTCAATTATCGATCTGACTGGTTGTTCTACCACATTTTGAGGATTGTTCTGTGAACTGGTGTTATCTATAGGAGGACGCGTCAATTTTGGTAAAAACTTTCCAATTCTTAAATGCATACAAACTACTCATAACTATTCATGTATGCAGAAGATGTTTATAAAAGAAAACTATGAATATCTATAAAAGACAAAGAGTTTAGCACACGTCCCAATTTGTTTATTGTGAAATTTAGTAAACAACTGCTAGTTTCTTAATGAAGGTTACTTACATGATCAAATAGAGAATTTTAGGGCACGGTGCCAAAAACTTTTGTTTATAGTTTTGTGGAATTCTGGAAGATTTCGACTTGGTCAAAACAATTGAGAAAAGAAATCTGAAATGTAATTTCGACATTGTTAAAAAGGCTAGAAGTTTGTAAAACAAATGTAAAGTAACAATGCAGTTAAAAGAGATATGAAAGTAAATCGGCAAAGAACATAAACTGAAATGAAAGACTTTGCATTTAAATGAATATAGTGTTTCAAGATTCATACATTCTCTTTGTGAAACTCGTTTCTCTTTAACGCTAATACTTTTAGTATTTTTGAGATTTTGTAGGAAAATCAAATGCACATCCCAAATCATAACACTAGGATCCCTATTTATATAGGTGTAAAATAATTGTTTTCTAACGCTCGCTTCTTCAGCCTCTGCCATGTAGACTTGCATGTACCTCGCTTCTGAATGTTATCCATGTCTTCTTTGGGATGAGACTAAAAAATAGTTATTTATTTTGAACAAAATGCTTCTTTGCACCCAAATAAATGTTGATCGACGCACCTTGGTGTCGTCGAAAACCCAAATCGTCTAAAGAAATACTCATTTTTTCAGAAAAATACTAAGTCCCATCTATCTCTCTTCTTGAGATTTCGACCTTTTGCAATATCACACGTTGATAATCATCTATTTAAACTCAACTTTTTTCAAAATTCCAGCTAACACTGACGAATTGAAGTTTATTAATATGAGCAGCAACATTCGACATTCGACGAAAAATTCTTAGAAAATTCAATATACATTAAATTAGTATCATTTAAATGATAGATCGATGAATGTTGTTTAGTTAATGTTATGTATCAGCCATCTTACATCTTTCTTTAACATAGTCCTTGGTTTAATAATGGTTTTTGCTTAATGTATGACATGCAATTCCTTTCTTGGCCCATGGTTTTATGATTATACTATATTTAGTAGTTGCATGCATGTGTTTTTCCACCTAAAACCAATTTGCTTCGATAATTATATACACAAGTGGTCCAATTGAGGATTAATGTTATGCAAAACAACCACTATCATGGTACATTGTCAGAGTTTATGTGAAACTTAAGCAATTGATGACTGTTCATCTTTGGAATATATAGCCACTAACGACTACACTTGCATGAGAAAATTAAGAAACAAACAGATATAAACAAGAATTAGAATATCAAGTTGAATATGAAAGACATCCTCATACAATGGGAAACGTTATGTTTCTTAACATTCTGACAGAAAAACAAAGAGTGGTTCATTGAATTGTGCTTGATATATGTGGTTATACAGCTAGCTACCTAGATAGCTATTGATGGATAAGCTTGCAAGTAGCTCTCTGGAAATGCGCCAATTTACCTTTAACCATGCAAGTTGTTTAAGCATTCAATTGCTAACTATAAAATGCGTAGAATAATTATATACAACAGGGCCTCCATCCATATATAATCAAAGTGATATAGTTAACTTAAACTATTAATAGATACTACACTTTTCTTTTCACTAATTTTTATGATTTTTGTTACAAGTTTTTTTTTTTAACAATAGAAGAGAATATTAAAGAAAAGAAAGAAATTACAAAGGAGAGAGGAGAGAATCAAAGTCCTCAAAAATTAATATAAACCGAAAGAGGGGAGGTCAAGTTTAACACTCAAACTATCCTACGGAATTATTTATAATTATCAGAGTAAAAATTTTATAAAAAGTCACTTGTGTGCTACAATTCAACAAAATAACCTCATCTCAATGACAATTTTTCAAAAATTATTATTCAACATGCAGCGGAAATAATTCTTAAACCAACATAAATAAAACTCCAATTGCAAAAATTATTCTCTAAAGGAAAAGTAAATAAAAGCAACGTCGACCCAACTCCCAAAGCGACGTATCAGAGTCGACACCCTAAAGACGAGAAGTACTCCGACTTCACTGACCACCACTCGACTTATCCTGCTCACCTGCACGTTACGAACACGAGGGTAACATTCAAACATAATGCGTGAGATACTTACATCATAAAGATAATATAATAAGAATTAAGTAAGTATCATATAAATACACCACTTCTCCACAACGACTAATCAACAACATCGCATACAACAACGACACATAAACCACAACATCATATACAACAACCACAACAATCATGCAATGAGACTCAACTTGACTCTATGCATGCGGTACCATAATTCGATCTCTATTTCAAGATTCAGTTCCCGTCGGAACTCTCGACCCCTCTTTCATGATCCAGTATGATCCTTATTTCATGATCACACCCTCGGCCCCTATTTCATGGCCACATATGATCCCTGTTTCATGACCGCACCAACATCACAACAACGACATACCCCACCTTGGTATGTCATACAACTATGCAACACGTCATACAACATCAATGACATGCATGCATGCTCACAACATCATACAACAACAACAGTCACATATCGCAACATCTATCAATATACTATTAATCATCATCAATACAATTATCATGCATTTCATAACATATAATCATATAATTCAACTCATATCACAACAATGCAGCTTAACATATACTACAACATATCATGTACTCATATACCATCAATAAACATATGAAGCATATCAACACCACATTACTCAACACGACAACAACATCAACGTCAACGAACATATAGATTATGTTTAGCTCTATTTCACTAATTATCCCTACAATTAGGTGTATATTTCTCCTCTCACTACTTCTAGCTATCCCACATCAATTACTAAGCATTACTAATTAATTAAATATTTTTATGTAATTTTTCAGAATTTAAAAATTAATTTTTCATGCTCCAGGGCTCGCTAAACGAGGGTCATAGCTCGCTAAGCGCCGAACTCCCTGACTCTTCTCGCTAAGCAAGCTCTAGCTCGTTAAGCGAGCTCTGCGATTTCGCAAATCTCCTAGTTGTGCTCTGCTCCCAAAATCTGCTAGAAATCAGTCTCCAAAATACTCAAACCATCCAGAATTCTTAGCAATTACCAATTCTACTATTTAATTCATGCCATAATCAATTAACAACAACAAACAACTCCTAATTCAACGAAATTCTTCAACACTTCATCGCAACTTCAATCCCTAATTCCTCAACCTACAAAATTCCCATTATAAAACCCTTAAGATGGAAGAATCTCACCCTTACCTTAGGTTTCCCTGAGAAATTATTCCTCTATGCGAACTCTTCTTCGCGATTAAGCCCTTTCCTCTTCTTCTCCTCTTCACGACTTCACGATCGTTCTTGACCTCTCTAACATGATTATGTTTCTCTTTTCCTTATTTCCAACATAACCCCTAAGACCTAACTTATGAACTTCCACTTCTACCCCTACTACCTTCACCATTTGACCATCTTGTCCTTATCTCTTATTTATCCCATTTAATTATTTATTTATCATCTAATAATATAATTATCCATCACAATATAATTTTCAACCACAATTATATTCGATAATATATTTTATTCTTCACACCTCACAACACAACATTCTAAATAAAATATTTAAATAAATTCGGGACGTTACAACTCTCCCCCACTTAAAAGGTTTTCGTCCTCGAAAACTTACCTCAAGCAAAAAGATTCGGATACGACTCTCGTATCCTGCTTTCCAATTCCCAAGTCATATTCCCTTCGGCATCTCCTCCCCAAACCACTCGTACAAGGACAATCTCCTTGCCCCTCAACTGCTTTACCTCCCGATCATTGATTCGTTCTGGTAATGCTTCAATCGTAAGATTATCTCTTACTTCAACTTCATCCATAGGTATTACATGTGACGGATCCAGAACATACTTCCGAAGCTGTGACATATGAAATACATCATGCATATTTGACAATCTTGGTGGCAACTCCACTCTATAAGCAACAGGTTTAACTCTTGCCGAAATATGATACGGTCCAATAAACTTAGGATTATGCTTCCTCGACTTCAAAGCTCGTCCAACACCGGTCACTGGAGTAACCCTCAAAAATACATGGTCTCCTTCTTGAAACTCAAGATCTTTTCTTCTCTTATCATGGTAACTCTTTTGCCTACTCTGTGAAGTCTTCATTTTATCTCGAATTAACTTTACCATTTCAGTAGTCTATTGCACAATATCTGGTCCAAGTACGACACTCTACCCAACTCATGCCAACACAAAGGTGTCCTACATATTCGACCATATAAAGCTTCAAACTGTGTAATTCCTATACTAGAATGATAATTATTGTTATACGTAAACTCAATCAACGGCAAGTGACTATCCCAAGCACCTCATTGTTCAAGCACACAAGCCCTCAACAAATCCTCCAAAGATTGTATCGTCCTCTCTGTCTGTCCATCGGTCTGAGGATGATAAGTTGAACTCAACTTCAACTTCAAACCCAATGCCACTTGCAAACTCTCCCAAAAACTCGAAGTAAACCTCAGATCTCTATCAGAATTACAATTACACCCACATATATCTCTGTCAATCTCTGTAGAGAATAAGTTATACCAATCGGAATAAAATGTGCTGACTTCATCAACCTATCAACAATCACCCAAATGGCATCATGCCCTCTTGGAGTAGTAGGTAACCCAGTAACAAAATCCATTGATATATTATCCCATTTCCACTCGGGTATATCCAACGGTTGCATCAAACCTACGGGTTTCTGATGTTCCATTTTCGACTTTTGACAAGTCAAACATGCATAAACAAACTGAGCCACATCTCATTTCATACCAGGCCACCAAAATATCTTCTTTAAATCCTGATACATTTTCGTTGCTCCTGGATGAATACTCAATCCACTCATATGCCTTTCTTCAAGAATCATTCTCTTTAAATCAATATCATCATAAATACAGATACGGTCCCGAAATCTTAGTACTCCCTGTTCATCAACGTGATACTCATTATATCCAACTTGTTCATCATTAATCATTAAGTCCACCATTTTCACATCTGACTTCTGACTCTCTCGAACACGATCAAGAAAAATATTATTAACCTTCAGCATTCCCAACATTACAATATGAGGTGTCTGATCACAAACCAAACTCATATCCCTTAATTGCTTAATCAGCTCCAAATCTCTAGCCATCATAGCCGACATATGGAAAGTCTTCTGAATCAAGGCATCGGCCACAACATTAGCCTTACCCGGATGATAATTAAAACTAAAGTCATAATCTTTCAGAAATTTTAACCAACGTCTCTGCCTCATATTTAGCTCTTTCTGATCAAATAGGTATTTCAGGCTCTTATGATCACTAAAAACCTCAAACCTCAGACCATATAAGTAATGTCTCCAAATTTTTAAGACAAAAACAACAGTTTCCAACTCCAAATCGTGAGCAGGATAATTCCTCTCATGAACTCTTAAATGACGTGAAGCATATACCACAACCTGACCATCTTGCATCAATACTCCACCTAAACCCATCAAAGAAGCATCGCAATAAACCACAAACGGTTCATCTATTTTTGGCAAAATTAAAACAGGCGCAATAGTCAATTTCTTCTTTAGCTCAATTAAACGTTTCTCACACTGAGAATCCCACACAAAAGCCTTGTTCTTACAAGTCAATTGAGTCAAAGGAAGTGCCAACTTCGAAAACCCCTCAATAAACCTCCGATAATAACTGGCCAATCCCAAGAAACTCCTAATCTCTGTCACTGACTTTGGAGTCTCCCATTGTAACATTGCATCTACTTTGGACGGATCCACAGCAATCCCCTGTTCCGAAAACACATGACCCAGAAAATCACCTCTTTCAACCAAAATTCACACTTCGACAGTTTCGCATAAATCTTCTTCTTTTTCAGCACTTGCAACACAATTCGCAAATGTTCAGCATGCTCTTCTTCTGACTTAGAGTAAATCAGAATGTCATCTATAAACACAACAACAAATTGATCCAAATACTCATGGAAGATCTTATTCATGTATTGCATGAACACGCCAGGTGCATTTGTAACTCCAAATGGCATCACTACATATTCATATTGTCCATACCGAGTCCTAAAAGCATTCTTCTGAATATCCTCATCCTTCACTCTTATCTTATGATAACCCGATCACAAATCGATCTTTCTGAACACACGCACACGAACCAACTGATACATCAGATCATCTATCCTTGGAAGCGGATACTTATTCTTAATCGTCACCTTATTCAGTTGTCTGTAATCAATACACAACCTCATGCTACCATCCTTCTTCTTCACCAATAATATCGGTGTTCCCCACGGCGATACACTCGGTCTCACAAATTTCTTTTCTAACAGTTCTTCTAACTGTTTCTTCAACTCATATAACTCGGAAGCTGGCATACAATACGGTTCCATCGAAATAGGTCTCGTTCCTGGAACAAGATCGATACTAAATTCCACCTCTCTCTCTGGCAGCACATCCACAACATCATCTAGAAACACTTCTGGGAAATCCCTCACCACTTGCAATTCATTAATTGCCATATCATTCTCCATCGACAACGAAGCAAACAGCGCCAAAACTTGCACTTTATCATCCATAAGTTCTTTCAACTCTCGAGCAGACAAATAACCAGACTCTTCTGCCTCTTCACCAGGAGTAAGAAACCGAACCGACTTATTGAAGAAATTAATATAAACATGATTTTACTCTAACCAATTCATACCTAAAATCACATTCATACCTCTCAACGGCAAACAAACCAAATCTACACCAAAGTCCTTACCATATATCGATAACGAATAATTCAGACATACAAGAGAAGTAGTTAACGACCCATCAGCAGGAGTCTCTATAACCATCTCTCCTTGTATCGGAGACACAACAAGTCTTAATTTCCTCACACAATCAAGAGAAATAAAACAGTGTGTCGCACCAGTATCAATCATAGCAATCAAAGGAATACTATTAATATGACAAATACCTCTGATCAAGTGGTCCTCGCTGGAAGTCTGTGTCCCTGTCAAAGCGAACACCTTTCCTTTAGCTGCAGCTTTCTTGGGCTTCTGACAATGCGTACTGATATGACCTTGATCCCCACAGTTGTAGCAAGTAACCAGATTTTCCTTATACTCGGCAATCAAATGTCCAGGCTAACCACACTTGAAACATTTCTTCACGTTACTCGTGCACTCACTGACACGATGACCCATCTCACCACACCTATAACACTTAAGTGAAGTAGGAGCACCCCCACTTGGCATTTTTCCCTCATTAGGTTTCTTCCTATCCTTATAAGCAGGAGCTACATAAGGTTTCCCACGACTCACTTGCTGCTTACCTCTTCTCTCAGCTAAACCTTTAAAGTGCTTAGATCGAGCCTTACTTTCTTCTTCAGATTCTACAACAGTCCACCAGATCCGGAAACCTACGGATCCTATGATAGGAAATCGCCTACTTAATCTCAGGCCTTAAACAATTCTCGAATTTAACATACTTCGAGAACTCAGCAGTTGCTTCACTATAGTGTGGATAGAACTTCTCCAAATTAGTGAACTTCGCAATATACTCAGTCATAGACATGCTACCCTGCTTCAGTTCTAAAAACTCGATTTCCTTCTTTCCCCTAACATCTTCAGGAAAATACTTCCTCGGGAATTCTCTCTTGAACACAGCCCTGGTGACTGCCTCACCAGATGCATCTAATCATTGGCGAGTTCCAACCCAATCGTATATTGCTTCCTTATGAACATTCCATAACTCTGAAAATTCTCTCAATCTCCTTAAGCCAATCCTGAGCTCCATCAGGATCATGCTTCCCCTTGAATGTTGGTGGATCATTCTTCCTAAACTTGTCGCTTTCGTGATCCCCGACATTCATCAGATTTTGCACGGCATGTACCATCGCTTGCATAGCAGCGGCAAGTGCAGCATCATTACTCCCAGCCATTCTAAATATGTCATACAATAACAATCCAACAACGATTTAGAACTAACAACAACACAACAACAACGCATCAACAATGCTCATCACTCAACAATAACACAACGACTCGACAACTCGACAACTCGACGACTCGACTACTTGGTTGGACGGACCGACCTGCTCTGATACCACTTTGTAACACCCAATCTATCCCACAGAATTATTTATAATTAGTAGAGTAAAAATTTCATAAAAAACCACTTGAGTGCTACAATTCAATAAAACAACCTCGGCTCAATGACACGTTTTCAAAAACTATTATTCAACATGCAACAGGAATAATTCTTAAACCAACATCAATAAAACTCCAATTACAAAAATTGTTCTCTAAAGGAAAAGTAAATAAAAGCAACTTTGACCCAACTCCTAAAGTGGCGTATCAGAGCCACCTTCACTGACCACCACTCGACTTATCCTGCTCACCTGCATGTTATTAACATGAGGGTAACATTCAAACAGAAGGAGTGAGATACTTACATCATAAAGATAATATAATAATTAAGTAAGTATCATAAAAATACACCACTTCTCTACAACGGCTAATCAACAACATCAACCACAATAATCATGCAATGAGACTCAACTTGACTCTATGTATACGGTACCATATTCCGATCTCTATTTCAAGATCCAGTTCCCGCTGGAACTCTCGACCCGTCTTTCATGGTCCAGTATGATCCTTATTTCATGGCCACGTACGATCCATGTTTCATGACCGCACTAACATCACAACAACGACATACCCCACCTTGTTATGTTATACAATTATGCAACATGTCATACAACATCAATGACATACATGCATGCTCATAATAACTACATCATACAATAACAACAACAACCACATATCGCAACATCTATCAATATACTACTAATCATCATTAACACAATTATCATGCATTTCATAACATACAATCATATAATTCAGCTCATATCACAACAACGCAACTTAACATATACTACAACATATCACGTACTCATATACCATCAATAAACATATGAAACATATTTACACCATACTACTCAACACGATAACAACATCAACATCAACGAACATATAGATTATGTTTAGCTCAATTACACTAATTATCCCCACAATTAGGTGTATATTTCTCCTCTCGCTACTTCTAGCTACCCCACATCAATTACCAAGCATTACTAATTCATTAATAATTTTCTGTAATTTTTTAGAATTTAAAAAATTAAATTTTCACGCTCTAGGGCTCGCTAAGCGAGGGTCATAGCTCGCTAAGTGCCGAACTCCCTAACTCTTCTCGCTAAGCAAGCTCTGTGATTTCGCAAATCGCTCAGTCGTGCTCTGCTCCCAAAACCTGCTATGAAATCAATCTCCAAAACACTCAAACCTGCCAGAATTCTTAGCAATTACCAATTCTACTATTTAATTCATGCCATAATCAATTAACAACAACAAACAACTCCTAATTCAATGGAATTCTTCAACACTTCATCACAACTTCAATCCCTAATTCCTCAACCTACCCAATTTCCATTATAAAACCCTTAAGATGGAAGAATCCCATCCTTACCTTAGGTTTCGTTGATAAATTCTTCCTCTTTGCGAACTCTTCTTCGCAATTAAGTTATTTCCTCTTCTTCTCCTCTTCACGACTTCACGGTCGTTCTTGACCTCTCTAACACGATTATGTTTTTCTCTTTTCCTTATTTCCAACATAACCCCTGTCGTACCCCAAATTTTGACCACTCACTATTTTATTTAGAAAGGTTTTGGCTGCTACAATTTTCTAATGATTTAACACATAATTATCATTTAGAAAATTATGACTAATTCACTAGGAAAATATTAATAAGTCAAGTATTAATATTAGAGGGATATACTTTTATTATTGTGACTAATATTAGAAATTAAGGGGTTTTAAATTATTATTAAGTTATACTTTATAAATTATTAGTATTATTATCATTATTAGTTTTGGTGGCATTTTGTTTCAAATAATTTAAATGACCCAATTGGTTAAGACTTAGAGTGTAGGGATGGTGAGTATGAGATCATGAGTTCAAGTCTTAACTTTCCCACTATTTATTTATTTTCTCTTCTATATGCTTCTAACTTTATTTCTATTTATTTTCTAAACTACAAAAAAGAAAATCACAAAAATTACCTTTTTTCCATTTTTATTTAATAATTTTTGTATTAATTAAATATGCATTTCTTAAAATTATTTTTCACTTTTTATACTTTTTACCAAAAAATAAAAAAAAATCTCTTTTTTATTAGTACATTGTTTTATTTTTCACCAAAATTATCATTATTTCTCCATAAGGAAAAAATTCATAAATTAATTTTAATTTAATTTCTTTGATCCATTCTAGTTATTAGGAATTAAGCGAGTGATTCTGTTTTAATCATGACTATCACTATCATTAATATATTTAAGTATTATTAATATTGATTCTTTAAATTAGTAGTGATATATCATTATTATTATTATCAATTGTTAAATGGTATTAGTTGAAAGAAAATTAAATAAAATAGAAATCAAGATGGTTAAAGAGATTTTTTAGGTGAACTTTCACAAGTCAAACATCAAATCTTGCCCAAAAAGGATTAGTGTATCAAAAACTCCACATCATTTCAAATATACATTTAACTGTGAAATTAAAATAGAAAATCAAATCAAATCAACATTAGTACAAATAAATCCAATTTATTTCTCCTAACCTAATTTCAACAATATAAATAGGAGGTCATTCACTACTAAACTCTCACCCACAATTTACAAAATCATATCCTAAAGTTGTTGTTCTTCACACTGAAGAACAACAATGCTAAAACCCTACAAAATTCCTATCGGCATCCATTTTGGGAGAGCTTGAAGAATCGAATAAGGAAAGGGAGAGGAAAGGGAGAACGAAAAGAAGGGAGTTGGAGCAGCTTAAATGGGTCACGACACTCCAGGTTAGTACCGTCAAAATTATTTATTATAGATTGTATGCAATTGTTCTTAAATTATTTTCTTGATTACAAATTGGGATATAGGTTAATTATCGTATGTTATAATTGTGTGTGTATAACTAATCGAGTGTTGTATATATTTAATGTTGCTTTGCGGTATACGTTAATTTGAATTGAGTTTTACATAATCATGCTAAATTATACAGTGAGATTTTTTTATATATAAGAAATCAGTTAACTTTTTATATAAGAAATCACGTTAACTCTAGTTGGAATTTATATAAAAAAAATCATGTTATAACCAGTTAAAACTTTATTTTTTATCAAATTATTTTCACTAAGAAATCATAAACAACTTTGTTTAAATAAATAAAAAATCATAAATTTTAGATTAATATCACAAATCATATTTTTCTAAGAAAATAAACCCTTTTTATAAGAAAAACTGATATACAACTTTTTGTACAGAATTTTAACAAATTCTTTACACTAACATCACAAATCACCGACTCCGATCGCACAACCACGAATCTCCGGCGACATCCTTCGCCGCGAGATCGCACAACTGGGTTTTGTGGTAAACAATAAAAACATTGATTTTAACAAATCAATTAAAAATTATTGTTAATTAATATATCATATACAAAGAATGTCTATATATTTATTAATTAGATTAAACTAGGGTCATAATGTCATATCATATAATTAGAGGTATTTTAGGGTTTTAAATAATTAAAGTTTGTTTGGTTATTTATTTATTTACTTTTTGAATACAAAATAATTAGAATTTAATTGAATTAATTGAGATATTAATTCTAAGGATGGATTTAAAAATAAAAAATTAAGGGTTTATCTAAAGGGATAACGTGGGTAAGAAATAAGTTAGTTTTAATTTAAATTAAATATTAATTTGTCCATCTAATTGTGTTAGGGGTGAAATTATTTAACTATATATTAATAACTTAAGGGTATTTAACTAAAACTTAAGATTAATCTGGATTACCTTTTTGTTTTCTTTTGGTGTTTGACTATTTTTTATTAATAAATTTGGGTTATTCAATTTTTTTTGCGGGTTTAGTTATTTTGCTATAAATTAAAATTTATTTACTTTTATAATAAATTTGGGGTTCATTTATAATTTAGGTAATCATTAATTTGAAATTTATTGTAAATTTTATAATCACATAATGGGGTTTAATTTTGGGTTATTATAATCAAGTGGAATTTATTTATAATTTTAGATTTAAATTAATTTTGGGTTATTATAACTTGTTTTTAACATAATAAACAAATGTGGGTTTTTGTACTAATTTATATAAATTTGGGGATTAATAGGTTTAGTATCATTTGGAATTGAGATATATTTTTGGAATAAAAATGAATTACTTATAGTTTTGATTTTTTTTATCTATTCTTTACTTTTTTTGATTTGATATTTGGATTTAACCTTAAAATTGAGATTTTTATTAATTAATCATTAATATTTTGGAATTTAAAATATAGGTTTATTATTTGTTTCAATTTTTTGTTGGGATTGGAAAATATTGATTTACAGAATTTCATAATTATTAAAAGTTGAGATTTATAATATTTTAATCTTGGGTTTTAAAACGAGGATTTATTTATTTGAGAAAAATTGTTATTATAATTTACTTTTAGAAAACAAAATGGGATTAAATTGTTTCTTTTTGGGAATAATTTTTTATATTATATTATGAATACTTAAGGGAGTTTTTACTTTGGAATAAGGGATATTACAAAGTATTTAAGAGGATTAAGTTTATTTTTGATGGAATTAATTTGTTTTTTAAAGGAGATTCAAGAATAATTTAGGGGTACTAATTGGGGTTTTATAAAATTAATTTATCATTTTAAAATAATATTAAAATGGGTTTTATCTTAGGGTTTGGACATTGGGTTAAGGGGTAATAAAGAGATTAGGATTAGGGTTTAGGGATATATGGAATTGAACTACGACGCTCTGATCCCTCTTTTGAGGGTACGTAGGCATAGGGTTTTTGAACAAAGACCCTAGCGAGTAAAATAAGGGATAAATTAGGGTTTTGGATTTATTATTTATTTTTTACTTTTTTTTTAAATAAACAAACAAAATATACCCTAGAAACCTAAAAAGGATCCTATTGGATACAATAGAAGTGAGAGGTGCCTAACACCTTCCTCCCACTTAACTGACTCCCGGACCTAGGGATTTAGGTTTATCACTATTTTTTTACCTAAAAATGTGATGGCGACTCTAAAATTTTAAGCCGGTCGCGACAGCTGGCGACTCTGCTGGGGATAGGGTAGTCAATCCTACTTCTAGGATTTCTAGGTTTTTCTTTGTGAAAGGTTTTTTATTTGGGATTTTTGTATTTTATTTTTATTTTAACTTTTATGGTTTTCATTTTTATTTGATTTGCATTATTTTTTATATGCTTGGATTATTTATTATTTTATTGTTGTTCTCTCATACATTTTTGAAGGGATATTCTTGGAGGGAAAGCCAAAACAAAGGCTCGAGAAAAAACAATAAGTATTAAGTAGGGGATCGTCCTGTCTTGGCCGGCATGGATTTCCATCCGTGGGGTCTTTGATGACGATACCCGACTAGAGTAGATCAATTCAAAGAGCCGATCATGAGTGGGTTAGCCCCACTTCATGGTAAGGACTTTGATTTTGGTCAGTGACTCTAGTGGCCTTTAGAACCCCCACCAACCTATGGTAACCTTGTGTACCTACCCCCATAGGGGTCGTTACCAGGTTCCTGCCTAAGTTGGACTTATCCCAAAATATTACCATAGGAAGGCTTGCTCCTTCTCATGGTAATACCAGGGTATAGTTCTAGACTTAATGGCTTATCCAAACTTTATGTCCTTCATGTGAGGGGAATGGGTAGATAAACAATAGAACTAATCCATTGTAGGAAGCCTACCTGGTTAAGGTCATACTTGCATATACCTTAAACTCGTTTGGGTTCCCCATGCTGGTCATCATCCCTATATATAAGGAGACCTCTTGAATAAGGTGTCCTTATATTCGACATTATCCTTAACCGATATATAGGTTTTGTATTCATAACTATCCTAAATATGTAAAGGTTTCCTCCTATCTATCATTATCCTAATGTGACACTTGCATTACATCCATAAATATTTTTTAGCATACCTTAAAAATAAAGGAATAAATATTTTTGCATACCCATGCATTTTCATGCATCTACATACATATCCATACACTTGGATATCCTTTCCGGTTTTACCCTTATCCAATTGCCAAGAGATTTCTCGATAATCACAAGTAAACTCAAGGGATATCTCAAGAATCCATGAAAGAACTCAAGAGGGGAAAGTACTATTGAAAAAAGAGGGTAACCTTTCGCCATGACAGTCATAAGTTTATTCAGATATAACAACTTTATGCTCTTCATTAATCACTACAAAGGGAGTTTGGAAGGGAACTGGATCCTACACCAATGTGTCATGACTTACCCAGAAGTGTCCTAATAAATTAAATAATTACATGATCCTACTGAGATCCTACAAGGGATGAATACCAAGTCCAAGACCTGATCGACAACAAGAAATTGACTTTCAAAGGAGGAGTCCCAATGGTGAAAAGTCATCCCTTACCTTCACAAGTGGAAGGACGTCAAGGAACATCCCTTAAAGACAATGGATTAAAAAGGAAGCTAACTTCTAGGATCTTTGGGCCTTTATCATTTCCAATTGTAATTTCTTTTTTAGCTAAGTGTTGCTTGTATTTAGAAGGTGTACCTTTTAGGAAATAATTTTAATAAAATGAGAATCCATGTTTTCGGAATTCGTCCATTCGTTTTCACTCATTTTTATGCCATCATGGAAATAAAAAAATAAAATAAATAAATCACCTTTTATTTTCACTTCTCCCCTATTTACAAACTTAGGAGGAGAATGAGGTAAATTAAAACAATCGAATTTGTTGATGTATGCTTTAATAGTAAGACCTGGCTGACGATGTAAGGCATTATTTCACTTCCTAAACACTGGAGAAATAAGGAGATAATCCGTAGTCAACCCCCTCGAGCCAGAAGTCGGTGTTCTTTCTATAAAAAAAACCTTAATCTTAACCAGGGTCAGGGTAGATTTCAACTAATCCAACAGTGCGTCCTAATGCAAGGGAGTCAATATCAATAACAAAGATAAAGGTTTAAGCACATCTTCTTCCTCGCATCACTAAAAGCCAGGGAAGTAATGAAGATAAAGCTCACCACATATTCTTCCTCACACCATTAAGCATTGAGGAAGCAATCAAGGGTAACATGGCATTCATGTCTTTCGGAAATCAAAGACAAAGTCAATCAGGAATTGTTAAAAAAAAATCCCGCTAAGTCAAAGAGTAAAAACGCTTAAAAAAAATTAACTTTGACTTAAGCAAAAATTAGGGTATATTGAGGGACCATAAATTCAAAAGGATCGGTCCATGCAAAAATAAGGGATTAAAAGCAAATTAAAAAAAAAATATATTGAACAATCTTATAAACAGAAGTGAGGGATTGCCATCTCAAATATCTCATCAAGGGTTTAAACCATTGTCACCATGACTAAAGAAATTCTCTTGCAAGATGAACGCATTTGTTGGGTTAATTGGATTAGAAATGGAGAACATCAAGGAGAATGTGGAGGGTTAAATTTTAAATTTTGAGCCTTATATCTTTTGTTTCATAAACCGTGAACCAGGCCACGTTATAACATACAAAAGTCCTAATTGAAGCTAGGGGCACTATAAAAGCATACTCGGCAAAGTCGTTGTTAAACTCACTCAAAATTCAAAGGTTTGTTAAATCATTATTTTCTCATCTTGATGTGTGCCAACCTCATGGCCATGTATCATCATATTTGTTTCCACACCTATTTTAGATTTCGAAAAATTGCATGAACATGACCTTTTAATTACTTTTCAAAAGGAATAATTTTACATGCAAATCAATACTTAGCATTGAAGGAATGCCAACAAGGGTTTAATAAAGGGCATATTGATTCAAGACAATTCTAACAAGGGGAAAATTATCAAGGAATCATTCTAATTGAAGGGTAAATCCTTATGATCTTATGGGCATATCATATGAAGATCAAACTCACTAGGGGCAAAACATTACAAGATTTGACGCACCTATGTCAAGAAACGATTCCATGACTCTAATGATAAGGGTTAGATATTTTCAAGAGGCTCATACTAGGGCATACCAACTCAAGGGTGTAGTGAGGCCAATCACTCCAAATGTCATATAATCAGAGACATACTATTCAATATTCAAATACTGGGGCAAGTCATATAAAGGTCATATTGCAACATTGTGGGATCCAAGTCCTTTTCATGCAATTCCTCTAGACCTCAAGGATCAGGGGCATACCTTTCAAGGATTCAAACAATAGGACATACTTTTCAAGATGTAAATATTGGGGATAATTCATATAAAAGTCATATTACATTATGGTGGGATCCAAGTTCCTCTTCAAACAATACCTCCATGACAAATGGAAGACCATTCACAAATTCCATATTGGGGTAGGATACCTTAACGACATGGTGAAACTGATCATTCCAAGGGTTAATCAAATCAGAGGCATACTTTTCAAGACTCAAATATTGGGGTAATTCATCTTAAGGGCATATCAAGTCATGGTGGGATCAAAGTTCCTTTCCAGGCATACCTTTCAAACCTCAATCAATCAAGGGCAATACCCTCTGAAGCGCAATCAATCTGGGATAGACTACTGCAAGGATTAATCAAAGGAAACCGCTTCACAAAACGGTTTATCTGGGGCACTAATGGAGACATTCAAATCATTGTCATGCATTAATTATGTCGCTACGCTCTAGTACCTAATCATGCACATATAACATAACATCACATGCATACATGAACATGCATACATAACATAGGATTTATGAACACTCATAGAAGTCAAATACCCAGCTATACATGTACAATTCCTAACTAGGAATGCTTTTTGGCCCTCCCCAGGGTTACATTAAGGGCTTTTATTAAAAGTTTCCATTAGGTGTTCTCATCAAATTTTTATCAGAGGAATTCCACTAAGATTTCACATAAGGGTTTTACTTAAAGGATTCGTCTAATTATTTGATTTAAAGGATTCATCTAAGGGTTTTAAGTAAAGGGTTCATTTAAGGGTTTGATTTAAAGGATTCATCCCAGAGTTTGGTTTAAAGGCTTCATCTAAGGGATTGTTATCAAGGGCTCCATTTGGAATTTTCAACAGGGATTTCATTAAAGGTTTTTTTCAAGGGTTTATCAAGGAATTTTATCAAGGGAATATTATCTATGGGGGTTCGACTAAGGAATTTTTATCGAGGAGGTATAATCGATATGGTTCAATTAAGGAATTTTATCAAGGGCATTTTACCAAGGGGGTTCTATCAAAGAGTTTTTATCGAAACATCATCTACAGGGTCCAACCAAGGGTTCATTAGGATTTTACCAAGAAGTTACAACAAAGTGGTATTAAGGGGTATCATCAGGGATTTGTCAAACGGTTCACCAGAATTTCTCATCAAAGAGCTTTATCAAGGGAGTTTTCCAAAAGGGTTTATCGGGATTGTCATCAAAGGATTCTATCAAGGGGTTTCACCATATTTCATCAATAGGTTTTATCAAAAGAGATTATCGGGATTGTCATCAATGGATTCTATTATAAGGATTCTATCAAAAGGGATTTTATCGAGGAATTTTACCCAAGGGAGTTTATCAATGGTATTTGTCAAATATGGTTTCTTTAGGGGGTTTATCAAGGGTTTGCCAAAGGTTTTGTCAAGGAATTCAACCAAAGAAGGTCTTATCAAGGGGGTTTCATCAAAGAATGTTATTAAGGGGTTTCACCAAGGTTTTATCACCAAGGGCTTTAATCAAAGGGATTTTATCATGAGTCTCATCAGGGGATTCATTAAGGGATTCTACAAAAAAAAATATTGTCTAGGGGTTTTACCAGATTTTTATCCAAATAAGGGATTCTATCCAGGAATTTTCACCAAGGGAATTTCATCAAAATTATATCAAGAGGTTTGCGGAATCTTATCCAAGGGATTTATTAAGGGGTTTTAATAAGGAATTTTAAGGGATTCTACTAGATTATATCTTTCAGGGGTTCTACTAGAATGTTATTAAAGGGTTCACCAATGTCTTATCTTGGGGATTCATCAGGGTTTTATCAAAGGGTTTTATTAAAAGGTTTCACTAGGGTCTTATCAAGGGGTTTTCTATCAAGAGATTTCGTCAAAAGGATTTTTATCCAAAGTCTCATCCAAGGGGTTCCATCAAAGGGTTATACCATAATTTTACTAAGGGATTTTCATCGGAGATTCAATCAAGGTATTTTATAAATGAGTTTTATTAAGGGAAGTTCATTAATGGGTTTTAATTAAAAAGGATTTCATTAAGGGATTTATCTAAAGGATTGCACCAAGATTTTTAAAGGTTTGATTCGGGACTTATCAAAACATGATTTCATCAGGGATTTACCAAGGGGTTTTACCAAGGGATTTACCAAAAGGGTTTCATTAAGGATTTTATCAAAGGTCCATCACGAGTTATCAAAGAATTTTAAGGACTTTTCATTTAATGGGGTCTATTGAAATTTTCTAAAAGGGGGTTCTTCCAGATTTTTGTCAAAGGGGTTTTACCAAGGGATGTTTATCCAAAAAAGGGTTATATCAAAATTTTGTCAATGAGGTTCTACCGGATTTATATCAAAGAGATTTTATTAAAAGATTTTTATTCAAAAAGGGTTCTATCAATTTTTTTTCTTTCAAAAGGGGTTCTACCAGAGTTTTATCAAAGGGTTCTATCAAGGGATTTTATCCAAAAGGAGTTCCGTTAGATTTTATCTGGAAGCTTTTAACATAATTATATCAAGGGATTATCATCTAAGGATGTTATTTAGGGGTTACACCATATTCCACCAACGGAATCTGTCAAAAGGATTCTATAAGGTATACAACAAGGGATTTGCCGAAAGGGTCTTTATCTAGGGGTTTTATCAAAGATTCATTTAGGGTTTGTCAAAGAATTTTAAGGGATTTGCATCAACAAGGGTTATATTGGAATTTTCTCAAGCAACTACACTGTATTCCATCAACGAAATTTATCAAAGGGATATATCAAAATAATTTCACTAAGGGGTTTATACTAAGGGATTTATCAAAGAGTTCTACTATAATATTACTCAAAAGGGGTTACATCAGGGGTTGTATCAGGGATTCAGGGAGAATTCATCAGTTAGGGATTATATGGGGTACTACCGGATGTTCATCTAAAGGGGTTATATGAAAGAGATTTACGGGATTCTACAAGAAGGGGTTCTATCTAATATTTTCAAAGGGGTTATACATGAGGTTCTAATCGGGATTGAAGGGATTATATGCAGGGGTTCATGTCCGGAGTGATTAAGGTATCACTAAAAGTCATATACTATTCCAGCAACATGATTAGAGGATCATAGGAATCATAGACAATGTTCACCCAGAATGGTTGAAAGGGATTAAGGGGTTCAATCAGGGATTGATAAGGGATTATATCAGGGATTAATAAGGGGTTCCATCAGGGTTTATTCAGTCAAAAATTAACGTCAAAGGGATTCCATCGGGGTTTTATCGAACAATTTAGTTAGGAATTGTCATAGGGAAGTTTTATCGAAGCAATTGTCATCTGGGGTTCCACCAGGGTTTTATTTAGATAGAATCGGGTTTGTAAAAATTCTATCTGACTATTGTAATCAAAAGAAACATATATAGGGATATATGAGTAATTGGAGTATCAGTGTTTGGTCTTCTCTAGAACCATGGGGTTTGTTGTTGTCAAAATTAGGGGTCCTCTTATATTTAATCGTCTCCTCCTCGGAAGAAGGAAGGCTCGTCGACACCATCCTTCTGATTCGAAGCCGATTAAATAGGGGCAGTTGTCGTACCCCAAATTTTGACCACTCACTATTTTATTTAGAAAGGTTTTGGCTGCTACAATTTTCTAATGATTTAACACATAATTATCATTTAGAAAATTATGACTAATTCACTAGGAAAATATTAATAAGTCAAGTATTAATATTAGAGGGATATACTTTTATTATTGTGACTAATATTAGAAATTAAGGGGTTTTAAATTATTATTAAGTTATACTTTATAAATTATTAGTATTATTATCATTATTAGTTTTGGTGGCATTTTGTTTCAAATAATTTAAATGACCCAATTGGTTAAGACTTAGAGTGTAGGGATGGTGAGTATGAGATCATGAGTTCAAGTCTTAACTTTCCCACTATTTATTTATTTTCTCTTCTATATGCTTCTAACTTTATTTCTATTTATTTTCTAAACTACAAAAAAGAAAATCACAAAAATTACCTTTTTTCCATTTTTATTTAATAATTTTTGTATTAATTAAATATGCATTTCTTAAAATTATTTTTCACTTTTTATACTTTTTACCAAAAAATAAAAAAAAAAATCTCTTTTTTATTAGTACATTGTTTTATTTTTTACCAAAATTATCATTATTTCTCCATAAGGAAAAAATTCATAAATTAATTTTAATTTAATTTCTTTGATCCATTCTAGTTATTAGGAATTAAGCGAGTGATTCTGTTTTAATCATGACTATCACTATCATTAATATATTTAAGTATTATTAATATTGATTCTTTAAATTAGTAGTGATATATCATTATTATTATTATCAATTGTTAAATGGTATTAGTTGAAAGAAAATTAAATAAAATAGAAATCAAGATGGTTAAAGAGATTTTTTAGGTGAACTTTCACAAGTCAAACATCAAATCTTGCCCAAAAAGGATTAGTGTATCAAAAACTCCACATCATTTCAAATATACATTTAACTGTGAAATTAAAATAGAAAATCAAATCAAATCAACATTAGTACAAATAAATCCAATTTATTTCTCCTAACCTAATTTCAACAATATAAATAGGAGGTCATTCACTACTAAACTCTCACCCACAATTTACAAAATCATATCCTAAAGTTGTTGTTCTTCACACTGAAGAACAACAATGCTAAAACCCTAAAAAATTCCTATCGGCATCCATTTTGGGAGAGCTTGAAGAATCGAATAAGGAAAGGGAGAGGAAAGGGAGAACGAAAAGAAGGGAGTTGGAGCAGCTTAAATGGGTCACGACACTCCAGGTTAGTACCGTCAAAATTATTTATTATAGATTGTATGCAATTGTTCTTAAATTATTTTCTTGATTACAAATTGGGATATAGGTTAATTATCGTATGTTATAATTGTGTGTGTATAACTAATCGAGTGTTGTATATATTTAATGTTGCTTTGCGGTATACGTTAATTTGAATTGAGTTTTACATAATCATGCTAAATTATACAGTGAGATTTTTTTATATATAAGAAATCAGTTAACTTTTTATATAAGAAATCACGTTAACTCTAGTTGGAATTTATATAAAAAAAATCATGTTATAACCAGTTAAAACTTTATTTTTTATCAAATTATTTTCACTAAGAAATCATAAACAACTTTGTTTAAATAAATAAAAAATCATAAATTTTAGATTAATATCACAAATCATATTTTTCTAAGAAAATAAACCCTTTTTATAAGAAAAACTGATATACAACTTTTTGTACAGAATTTTAACAAATTCTTTACACTAACATCACAAATCACCGACTCCGATCGCACAACCACGAATCTCCGGCGACATCCTTCGCCGCGAGATCGCACAACTGGGTTTTGTGGTAAACAATAAAAACATTGATTTTAACAAATCAATTAAAAATTATTGTTAATTAATATATCATATACAAAGAATGTCTATATATTTATTAATTAGATTAAACTAGGGTCATAATGTCATATCATATAATTAGAGGTATTTTAGGGTTTTAAATAATTAAAGTTTGTTTGGTTATTTATTTATTTACTTTTTGAATACAAAATAATTAGAATTTAATTGAATTAATTGAGATATTAATTCTAAGGATGGATTTAAAAATAAAAAATTAAGGGTTTATCTAAAGGGATAACGTGGGTAAGAAATAAGTTAGTTTTAATTTAAATTAAATATTAATTTGTCCATCTAATTGTGTTAGGGGTGAAATTATTTAACTATATATTAATAACTTAAGGGTATTTAACTAAAACTTAAGATTAATCTGGATTACCTTTTTGTTTTCTTTTGGTGTTTGACTAATTTTTATTAATAAATTTGGGTTATTCAATTTTTTTTGCGGGTTTAGTTATTTTGCTATAAATTAAAATTTATTTACTTTTATAATAAATTTGGGGTTCATTTATAATTTAGGTAATCATTAATTTGAAATTTATTGTAAATTTTATAATCACATAATGGGGTTTAATTTTGGGTTATTATAATCAAGTGGAATTTATTTATAATTTTAGATTTAAATTAATTTTGGGTTATTATAACTTGTTTTTAACATAATAAACAAATGTGGGTTTTTGTACTAATTTATATAAATTTGGGGATTAATAGGTTTAGTATCATTTGGAATTGAGATATATTTTTGGAATAAAAATGAATTACTTATAGTTTTGATTTTTTTTATCTATTCTTTACTTTTTTTGATTTGATATTTGGATTTAACCTTAAAATTGAGATTTTTATTAATTAATCATTAATATTTTGGAATTTAAAATATAGGTTTATTATTTGTTTCAATTTTTTGTTGGGATTGGAAAATATTGATTTACAGAATTTCATAATTATTAAAAGTTGAGATTTATAATATTTTAATCTTGGGTTTTAAAACGAGGATTTATTTATTTGAGAAAAATTGTTATTATAATTTACTTTTAGAAAACAAAATGGGATTAAATTGTTTCTTTTTGGGAATAATTTTTTATATTATATTATGAATACTTAAGGGAGTTTTTACTTTGGAATAAGGGATATTACAAAGTATTTAAGAGGATTAAGTTTATTTTTGATGGAATTAATTTGTTTTTTAAAGGAGATTCAAGAATAATTTAGGGGTACTAATTGGGGTTTTATAAAATTAATTTATCATTTTAAAATAATATTAAAATGGGTTTTATCTTAGGGTTTGGACATTGGGTTAAGGGGTAATAAAGAGATTAGGATTAGGGTTTAGGGATATATGGAATTGAACTACGACGCTCTGATCCCTCTTTTGAGGGTACGTAGGCATAGGGTTTTTGAACAAAGACCCTAGCGAGTAAAATAAGGGATAAATTAGGGTTTTGGATTTATTATTTATTTTTTACTTTTTTTTTAAATAAACAAACAAAATATACCCTAGAAACCTAAAAAGGATCCTATTGGATACAATAGAAGTGAGAGGTGCCTAACACCTTCCTCCCACTTAACTGACTCCCGGACCTAGGGATTTAGGTTTATCACTATTTTTTTACCTAAAAATGTGATGGCGACTCTAAAATTTTAAGCCGGTCGCGACAGCTGGCGACTCTGCTGGGGATAGGGTAGTCAATCCTACTTCTAGGATTTCTAGGTTTTTCTTTGTGAAAGGTTTTTTATTTGGGATTTTTGTATTTTATTTTTATTTTAACTTTTATGGTTTTCATTTTTATTTGATTTGCATTATTTTTTATATGCTTGGATTATTTATTATTTTATTGTTGTTCTCTCATACATTTTTGAAGGGATATTCTTGGAGGGAAAGCCAAAACAAAGGCTCGAGAAAAAACAATAAGTATTAAGTAGGGGATCGTCCTGTCTTGGCCGGCATGGATTTCCATCCGTGGGGTCTTTGATGACGATACCCGACTAGAGTAGATCAATTCAAAGAGCCGATCATGAGTGGGTTAGCCCCACTTCATGGTAAGGACTTTGATTTTGGTCAGTGACTCTAGTGGCCTTTAGAACCCCCACCAACCTATGGTAACCTTGTGTACCTACCCCCATAGGGGTCGTTACCAGGTTCCTGCCTAAGTTGGACTTATCCCAAAATATTACCATAGGAAGGCTTGCTCTTTCTCATGGTAATACCAGGGTATAGTTCTAGACTTAATGGCTTATCCAAACTTTATGTCCTTCATGTGAGGGGAATGGGTAGATAAACAATAGAACTAATCCATTGTAGGAAGCCTACCTGGTTAAGGTCATACTTGCATATACCTTAAACTCGTTTGGGTTCCCCATGCTGGTCATCATCCCTATATATAAGGAGACCTCTTGAATAAGGTGTCCTTATATTCGACATTATCCTTAACCGATATATAGGTTTTGTATTCATAACTATCCTAAATATGTAAAGGTTTCCTCCTATCTATCATTATCCTAATGTGACACTTGCATTACATCCATAAATATTTTTTAGCATACCTTAAAAATAAAGGAATAAATATTTTTGCATACCCATGCATTTTCATGCATCTACATACATATCCATACACTTGGATATCCTTTCCGGTTTTACCCTTATCCAATTGCCAAGAGATTTCTCGATAATCACAAGTAAACTCAAGGGATATCTCAAGAATCCATGAAAGAACTCAAGAGGGGAAAGTACTATTGAAAAAAGAGGGTAACCTTTCGCCATGACAGTCATAAGTTTATTCAGATATAACAACTTTATGCTCTTCATTAATCACTACAAAGGGAGTTTGGAAGGGAACTGGATCCTACACCAATGTGTCATGACTTACCCAGAAGTGTCCTAATAAATTAAATAATTACATGATCCTACTGAGATCCTACAAGGGATGAATACCAAGTCCAAGACCTGATCGACAACAAGAAATTGACTTTCAAAGGAGGAGTCCCAATGGTGAAAAGTCATCCCTTACCTTCACAAGTGGAAGGAAGTCAAGGAACATCCCTTAAAGACAATGGATTAAAAAGGAAGCTAACTTCTAGGATCTTTGGGCCTTTATCATTTCCAATTGTAATTTCTTTTTTAGCTAAGTGTTGCTTGTATTTAGAAGGTGTACCTTTTAGGAAATAATTTTAATAAAATGAGAATCCATGTTTTCGGAATTCGTCCATTCGTTTTCACTCATTTTTATGCCATCATGGAAATAAAAAAATAAAATAAATAAATCACCTTTTATTTTCACTTCTCCCCTATTTACAAACTTAGGAGGAGAATGAGGTAAATTAAAACAATCGAATTTGTTGATGTATGCTTTAATAGTAAGACCTGGCTGACGATGTAAGGCATTATTTCACTTCCTAAACACTGGAGAAATAAGGAGATAATCCGTAGTCAACCCCCTCGAGCCAGAAGTCGGTGTTCTTTCTATAAAAAAAACCTTAATCTTAACCAGGGTCAGGGTAGATTTCAACTAATCCAACAGTGCGTCCTAATGCAAGGGAGTCAATATCAATAACAAAGATAAAGGTTTAAGCACATCTTCTTCCTCGCATCACTAAAAGCCAGGGAAGTAATGAAGATAAAGCTCACCACATATTCTTCCTCACACCATTAAGCATTGAGGAAGCAATCAAGGGTAACATGGCATTCATGTCTTTCGGAAATCAAAGACAAAGTCAATCAGGAATTGTTAAAAAAAAATCCCGCTAAGTCAAAGAGTAAAAACGCTTAAAAAAAATTAACTTTGACTTAAGCAAAAATTAGGGTATATTGAGGGACCATAAATTCAAAAGGATCGGTCCATGCAAAAATAAGGGATTAAAAGCAAATTAAAAAAAAATATATTGAACAATCTTATAAACAGAAGTGAGGGATTGCCATCTCAAATATCTCATCAAGGGTTTAAACCATTGTCACCATGACTAAAGAAATTCTCTTGCAAGATGAACGCATTTGTTGGGTTAATTGGATTAGAAATGGAGAACATCAAGGAGAATGTGGAGGGTTAAATTTTAAATTTTGAGCCTTATATCTTTTGTTTCATAAACCGTGAACCAGGCCACGTTATAACATACAAAAGTCCTAATTGAAGCTAGGGGCACTATAAAAGCATACTCGGCAAAGTCGTTGTTAAACTCACTCAAAATTCAAAGGTTTGTTAAATCATTATTTTCTCATCTTGATGTGTGCCAACCTCATGGCCATGTATCATCATATTTGTTTCCACACCTATTTTAGATTTCGAAAAATTGCATGAACATGACCTTTTAATTACTTTTCAAAAGGAATAATTTTACATGCAAATCAATACTTAGCATTGAAGGAATGCCAACAAGGGTTTAATAAAGGGCATATTGATTCAAGACAATTCTAACAAGGGGAAAATTATCAAGGAATCATTCTAATTGAAGGGTAAATCCTTATGATCTTATGGGCATATCATATGAAGATCAAACTCACTAGGGGCAAAACATTACAAGATTTGACGCACCTATGTCAAGAAACGATTCCATGACTCTAATGATAAGGGTTAGATATTTTCAAGAGGCTCATACTAGGGCATACCAACTCAAGGGTGTAGTGAGGCCAATCACTCCAAATGTCATATAATCAGAGACATACTATTCAATATTCAAATACTGGGGCAAGTCATATAAAGGTCATATTGCAACATTGTGGGATCCAAGTCCTTTTCATGCAATTCCTCTAGACCTCAAGGATCAGGGGCATACCTTTCAAGGATTCAAACAATAGGACATACTTTTCAAGATGTAAATATTGGGGATAATTCATATAAAAGTCATATTACATTATGGTGGGATCCAAGTTCCTCTTCAAACAATACCTCCATGACAAATGGAAGACCATTCACAAATTCCATATTGGGGTAGGATACCTTAACGACATGGTGAAACTGATCATTCCAAGGGTTAATCAAATCAGAGGCATACTTTTCAAGACTCAAATATTGGGGTAATTCATCTTAAGGGCATATCAAGTCATGGTGGGATCAAAGTTCCTTTCCAGGCATACCTTTCAAACCTCAATCAATCAAGGGCAATACCCTCTGAAGCGCAATCAATCTGGGATAGACTACTGCAAGGATTAATCAAAGGAAACCGCTTCACAAAACGGTTTATCTGGGGCACTAATGGAGACATTCAAATCATTGTCATGCATTAATTATGTCGCTACGCTCTAGTACCTAATCATGCACATATAACATAACATCACATGCATACATGAACATGCATACATAACATAGGATTTATGAACACTCATAGAAGTCAAATACCCAGCTATACATGTACAATTCCTAACTAGGAATGCTTTTTGGCCCTCCCCAGGGTTACATTAAGGGCTTTTATTAAAAGTTTCCATTAGGTGTTCTCATCAAATTTTTATCAGAGGAATTCCACTAAGATTTCACATAAGGGTTTTACTTAAAGGATTCGTCTAATTATTTGATTTAAAGGATTCATCTAAGGGTTTTAAGTAAAGGGTTCATTTAAGGGTTTGATTTAAAGGATTCATCCCAGAGTTTGGTTTAAAGGCTTCATCTAAGGGATTGTTATCAAGGGCTCCATTTGGAATTTTCAACAGGGATTTCATTAAAGGTTTTTTTCAAGGGTTTATCAAGGAATTTTATCAAGGGAATATTATCTATGGGGGTTCGACTAAGGAATTTTTATCGAGGAGGTATAATCGATATGGTTCAATTAAGGAATTTTATCAAGGGCATTTTACCAAGGGGGTTCTATCAAAGAGTTTTTATCGAAACATCATCTACAGGGTCCAACCAAGGGTTCATTAGGATTTTACCAAGAAGTTACAACAAAGTGGTATTAAGGGGTATCATCAGGGATTTGTCAAACGGTTCACCAGAATTTCTCATCAAAGAGCTTTATCAAGGGAGTTTTCCAAAAGGGTTTATCGGGATTGTCATCAAAGGATTCTATCAAGGGGTTTCACCATATTTCATCAATAGGTTTTATCAAAAGAGATTATCGGGATTGTCATCAATGGATTCTATTATAAGGATTCTATCAAAAGGGATTTTATCGAGGAATTTTACCCAAGGGAGTTTATCAATGGTATTTGTCAAATATGGTTTCTTTAGGGGGTTTATCAAGGGTTTGCCAAAGGTTTTGTCAAGGAATTCAACCAAAGAAGGTCTTATCAAGGGGGTTTCATCAAAGAATGTTATTAAGGGGTTTCACCAAGGTTTTATCACCAAGGGCTTTAATCAAAGGGATTTTATCATGAGTCTCATCAGGGGATTCATTAAGGGATTCTACAAAAAAAAATATTGTCTAGGGGTTTTACCAGATTTTTATCCAAATAAGGGATTCTATCCAGGAATTTTCACCAAGGGAATTTCATCAAAATTATATCAAGAGGTTTGCGGAATCTTATCCAAGGGATTTATTAAGGGGTTTTAATAAGGAATTTTAAGGGATTCTACTAGATTATATCTTTCAGGGGTTCTACTAGAATGTTATTAAAGGGTTCACCAATGTCTTATCTTGGGGATTCATCAGGGTTTTATCAAAGGGTTTTATTAAAAGGTTTCACTAGGGTCTTATCAAGGGGTTTTCTATCAAGAGATTTCGTCAAAAGGATTTTTATCCAAAGTCTCATCCAAGGGGTTCCATCAAAGGGTTATACCATAATTTTACTAAGGGATTTTCATCGGAGATTCAATCAAGGTATTTTATAAATGAGTTTTATTAAGGGAAGTTCATTAATGGGTTTTAATTAAAAAGGATTTCATTAAGGGATTTATCTAAAGGATTGCACCAAGATTTTTAAAGGTTTGATTCGGGACTTATCAAAACATGATTTCATCAGGGATTTACCAAGGGGTTTTACCAAGGGATTTACCAAAAGGGTTTCATTAAGGATTTTATCAAAGGTCCATCACGAGTTATCAAAGAATTTTAAGGACTTTTCATTTAATGGGGTCTATTGAAATTTTCTAAAAGGGGGTTCTTCCAGATTTTTGTCAAAGGGGTTTTACCAAGGGATGTTTATCCAAAAAAGGGTTATATCAAAATTTTGTCAATGAGGTTCTACCGGATTTATATCAAAGAGATTTTATTAAAAGATTTTTATTCAAAAAGGGTTCTATCAATTTTTTTTCTTTCAAAAGGGGTTCTACCAGAGTTTTATCAAAGGGTTCTATCAAGGGATTTTATCCAAAAGGAGTTCCGTTAGATTTTATCTGGAAGCTTTTAACATAATTATATCAAGGGATTATCATCTAAGGATGTTATTTAGGGGTTACACCATATTCCACCAACGGAATCTGTCAAAAGGATTCTATAAGGTATACAACAAGGGATTTGCCGAAAGGGTCTTTATCTAGGGGTTTTATCAAAGATTCATTTAGGGTTTGTCAAAGAATTTTAAGGGATTTGCATCAACAAGGGTTATATTGGAATTTTCTCAAGCAACTACACTGTATTCCATCAACGAAATTTATCAAAGGGATATATCAAAATAATTTCACTAAGGGGTTTATACTAAGGGATTTATCAAAGAGTTCTACTATAATATTACTCAAAAGGGGTTACATCAGGGGTTGTATCAGGGATTCAGGGAGAATTCATCAGTTAGGGATTATATGGGGTACTACCGGATGTTCATCTAAAGGGGTTATATGAAAGAGATTTACGGGATTCTACAAGAAGGGGTTCTATCTAATATTTTCAAAGGGGTTATACATGAGGTTCTAATCGGGATTGAAGGGATTATATGCAGGGGTTCATGTCCGGAGTGATTAAGGTATCACTAAAAGTCATATACTATTCCAGCAACATGATTAGAGGATCATAGGAATCATAGGCAATGTTCACCCAGAATGGTTGAAAGGGATTAAGGGGTTCAATCAGGGATTGATAAGGGATTATATCAGGGATTAATAAGGGGTTCCATCAGGGTTTATTCAGTCAAAAATTAACGTCAAAGGGATTCCATCGGGGTTTTATCGAACAATTTAGTTAGGAATTGTCATAGGGAAGTTTTATCGAAGCAATTGTCATCTGGGGTTCCACCAGGGTTTTATTTAGATAGAATCGGGTTTGTAAAAATTTTATCTGACTATTGTAATCAAAAGAAACATATATAGGGATATATGAGTAATTGGAGTATCAGTGTTTGGTCTTCTCTAGAACCATGGGGTTTGTTGTTGTCAAAATTAGGGGTCCTCTTATATTTAATCGTCTCCTCCTCGGAAGAAGGAAGGCTCGTCGACACCATCCTTCTGATTCGAAGCCGATTAAATAGGGGCAGTTGTCGTACCCCAAATTTTGACCACTCACTATTTTATTTAGAAAGGTTTTGGCTGCTACAATTTTCTAATGATTTAACACATAATTATCATTTAGAAAATTATGACTAATTCACTAGGAAAATATTAATAAGTCAAGTATTAATATTAGAGGGATATACTTTTATTATTGTGACTAATATTAGAAATTAAGGGGTTTTAAATTATTATTAAGTTATACTTTATAAATTATTAGTATTATTATCATTATTAGTTTTGGTGGCATTTTGTTTCAAATAATTTAAATGACCCAATTGGTTAAGACTTAGAGTGTAGGGATGGTGAGTATGAGATCATGAGTTCAAGTCTTAACTTTCCCACTATTTATTTATTTTCTCTTCTATATGCTTCTAACTTTATTTCTATTTATTTTCTAAACTACAAAAAAGAAAATCACAAAAATTACCTTTTTTCCATTTTTATTTAATAATTTTTGTATTAATTAAATATGCATTTCTTAAAATTATTTTTCACTTTTTATACTTTTTACCAAAAAATAAAAAAAAAAATCTCTTTTTTATTAGTACATTGTTTTATTTTTTACCAAAATTATCATTATTTCTCCATAAGGAAAAAATTCATAAATTAATTTTAATTTAATTTCTTTGATCCATTCTAGTTATTAGGAATTAAGCGAGTGATTCTGTTTTAATCATGACTATCACTATCATTAATATATTTAAGTATTATTAATATTGATTCTTTAAATTAGTAGTGATATATCATTATTATTATTATCAATTGTTAAATGGTATTAGTTGAAAGAAAATTAAATAAAATAGAAATCAAGATGGTTAAAGAGATTTTTTAGGTGAACTTTCACAAGTCAAACATCAAATCTTGCCCAAAAAGGATTAGTGTATCAAAAACTCCACATCATTTCAAATATACATTTAACTGTGAAATTAAAATAGAAAATCAAATCAAATCAACATTAGTACAAATAAATCCAATTTATTTCTCCTAACCTAATTTCAACAATATAAATAGGAGGTCATTCACTACTAAACTCTCACCCACAATTTACAAAATCATATCCTAAAGTTGTTGTTCTTCACACTGAAGAACAACAATGCTAAAACCCTAAAAAATTCCTATCGGCATCCATTTTGGGAGAGCTTGAAGAATCGAATAAGGAAAGGGAGAGGAAAGGGAGAACGAAAAGAAGGGAGTTGGAGCAGCTTAAATGGGTCACGACACTCCAGGTTAGTACCGTCAAAATTATTTATTATAGATTGTATGCAATTGTTCTTAAATTATTTTCTTGATTACAAATTGGGATATAGGTTAATTATCGTATGTTATAATTGTGTGTGTATAACTAATCGAGTGTTGTATATATTTAATGTTGCTTTGCGGTATACGTTAATTTGAATTGAGTTTTACATAATCATGCTAAATTATACAGTGAGATTTTTTTATATATAAGAAATCAGTTAACTTTTTATATAAGAAATCACGTTAACTCTAGTTGGAATTTATATAAAAAAAATCATGTTATAACCAGTTAAAACTTTATTTTTTATCAAATTATTTTCACTAAGAAATCATAAACAACTTTGTTTAAATAAATAAAAAATCATAAATTTTAGATTAATATCACAAATCATATTTTTCTAAGAAAATAAACCCTTTTTATAAGAAAAACTGATATACAACTTTTTGTACAGAATTTTAACAAATTCTTTACACTAACATCACAAATCACCGACTCCGATCGCACAACCACGAATCTCCGGCGACATCCTTCGCCGCGAGATCGCACAACTGGGTTTTGTGGTAAACAATAAAAACATTGATTTTAACAAATCAATTAAAAATTATTGTTAATTAATATATCATATACAAAGAATGTCTATATATTTATTAATTAGATTAAACTAGGGTCATAATGTCATATCATATAATTAGAGGTATTTTAGGGTTTTAAATAATTAAAGTTTGTTTGGTTATTTATATATTTACTTTTTGAATACAAAATAATTAGAATTTAATTGAATTAATTGAGATATTAATTCTAAGGATGGATTTAAAAATAAAAAATTAAGGGTTTATCTAAAGGGATAACGTGGGTAAGAAATAAGTTAGTTTTAATTTAAATTAAATATTAATTTGTCCATCTAATTGTGTTAGGGGTGAAATTATTTAACTATATATTAATAACTTAAGGGTATTTAACTAAAACTTAAGATTAATCTGGATTACCTTTTTGTTTTCTTTTGGTGTTTGACTAATTTTTATTAATAAATTTGGGTTATTCAATTTTTTTTGCGGGTTTAGTTATTTTGCTATAAATTAAAATTTATTTACTTTTATAATAAATTTGGGGTTCATTTATAATTTAGGTAATCATTAATTTGAAATTTATTGTAAATTTTATAATCACATAATGGGGTTTAATTTTGGGTTATTATAATCAAGTGGAATTTATTTATAATTTTAGATTTAAATTAATTTTGGGTTATTATAACTTGTTTTTAACATAATAAACAAATGTGGGTTTTTGTACTAATTTATATAAATTTGGGGATTAATAGGTTTAGTATCATTTGGAATTGAGATATATTTTTGGAATAAAAATGAATTACTTATAGTTTTGATTTTTTTTATCTATTCTTTACTTTTTTTGATTTGATATTTGGATTTAACCTTAAAATTGAGATTTTTATTAATTAATCATTAATATTTTGGAATTTAAAATATAGGTTTATTATTTGTTTCAATTTTTTGTTGGGATTGGAAAATATTGATTTACAGAATTTCATAATTATTAAAAGTTGAGATTTATAATATTTTAATCTTGGGTTTTAAAACGAGGATTTATTTATTTGAGAAAAATTGTTATTATAATTTACTTTTAGAAAACAAAATGGGATTAAATTGTTTCTTTTTGGGAATAATTTTTTATATTATATTATGAATACTTAAGGGAGTTTTTACTTTGGAATAAGGGATATTACAAAGTATTTAAGAGGATTAAGTTTATTTTTGATGGAATTAATTTGTTTTTTAAAGGAGATTCAAGAATAATTTAGGGGTACTAATTGGGGTTTTATAAAATTAATTTATCATTTTAAAATAATATTAAAATGGGTTTTATCTTAGGGTTTGGACATTGGGTTAAGGGGTAATAAAGAGATTAGGATTAGGGTTTAGGGATATATGGAATTGAACTACGACGCTCTGATCCCTCTTTTAAGGGTACGTAGGCATAGGGTTTTTGAACAAAGACCCTAGCGAGTAAAATAAGGGATAAATTAGGGTTTTGAATTTATTATTTATTTTTTACTTTTTTTTTTTAAATAAACAAACAAAATATACCCTAGAAACCTAAAAAGGATCCTATTGGATACAATAGAAGTGAGAGGTGCCTAACACCTTCCTCCCACTTAACTGACTCCCGGACCTAGGGATTTAGGTTTATCACTATTTTTTTACCTAAAAATGTGATGGCGACTCTAAAATTTTAAGTCGGCCGCGACAACCCCTAAGACCTAACTTATGAACTTTCACTTCTACCCCTACTACCTTCACCAATTGAGCATCTTGTCCTTATCTCTTATTTATCCCATTTATTTATTTATTTATCACCTAATAATACAATTATCCACCACAATATAATTTTCAACCACAATTATATTCGATAATATATTTTATTCTTCACACCTCACAACACAACTTTCTGAATAAAATATTTAAATAAATTTGGGGCATTATATCAAGTCTATTACGAACTAATTCGTCAAAAACGAACACCGGAGCTTCATTCCACTAGGCAAGATCTTGAATGGTAAGGCCTTATGAAGCTAGGATGTCTGCACACTGGTTTCCTTCCCGAAATGTATGCGATAAGTGAAAGGACATATTCCTAATTTTAATAAGACAGTTGAGCCATGTATTTTTAAGGCATCCCGAAACAAAATACGGATTGAGGATGGCCATAGAAACAATTTTTGAATTCCTTTCCACTCAAAGGTACTTCTAATTTATGTCAGTTGCAATATCATATTGCCCTCATAACCCCTGCAAATATAGCATTGATAGCAAAAGTTTGAACCAGATTCTCTACAAAGCAACCAATTAAAGAGGATGAGTGGTCTCTAAAAATTCCGCCACAAGCTGCCTTCCCCGGAGAGCCTAGATTCACGCCATTCGTATTGCATTTAATCCACCCTTGGAGAGGGGGAGACCAAATAACCTCCATGATTCTATCTTGTTTTAGGGGCAGCATAGTCACTTTGAAATTCTTTAAAATACAAAAATCTAACATATAACAAGTTGAGTCCAGAGATTTATAGGAAACTACCTGACAAAACTTTGCAATAATGAGAGTTGTAGCCGAAGGAATAGAGAGAACTTTGTTGTGATATTTTCTTTTATTTCTAGCAAGCCATATGGTATTAAAGGTGTGGACCAAGGCAGTTGGCATGGAAACTCTGCTTTGTAGAGACTGAGTATTGTAACAAACATCACAAATATCATTAACATTGAGATTTGATTGGTTATTAAAGGAGGAAGAGATCCAATTCCATATATTACTAGCAAAAGAGCAATTCCAAAACAGATTATTAGTAGATTCTTCATGGCTACTACAGAAGACACATCTAGATGGGAGCAGATGGATTCCTATTTTAGAATGTTCTTATCAGTTGGAACCTTACCTAAGACTAATATCCAGACCATAAGAGAATTAGAGGGAGGAATAAAAGGGCTCCAAATCAGACTTGCCCGTTTTTGTTTATCAGAGTTAGTGACCAAGAAATTATAGGCATCCTTAATTGTTAGACCCCCGGATTTAGAGTGCTTCCAACAAAGCTCATTTGGTCTAGAGACTTCAGGGATGTATGAACTGTGAATAATTGTAGACAGTTCAGGGAGGAAGTCATCCAGTTCATGAGGCAAGTTCCAAAGGTTTTCCAAGATGAAATCAGCAACAGTAGATAATAAACATGCATGTAAATTAGTGGGAATGTGAAGTTGGTCCACTAAGGGAACACCACACCAAGAGTCATACCAAAAGTTGATCCTTTTGCCATCTCCTAAAGTCTAGACAGAATTATCGAGAAAAACATTGAAATTGTTCTTGATTCCTCCCTAAATGGATGAAGAATTGTGGTAGTTGATGTGTGATTTTCTCCTTAGTACCTTGTGCCTTATAAGAACAACCCATTGATAAGAAGAGTTAAACAGATCCATGCAAAGCTTCAAATTTGATGCAACATTTATCTTAGAGAAGGATCTGATGCCCAAACCACCATGAGAAAAAGGCCTACAAACCTTATGTCAAGCAACAGTGAGCACTTTCCTTTTGTTGATATCACCACTCCACACAAAATTCCTCATTCAAGATTCAAGATCTTTGATGATACTAACCGGACAGTCATAAATAAGAAGGCTATAAATGAGCATACTATGAATTACACTTTTGATAATCTGAACCCTACCAGCCATACTAAGTAATGAAGCTTTCCATTTAGATAGTTTTGATTTAACTTTATCAACTAAGGGTTAGAAATAGATAGATTTAGGTTTTCCCCTGAAAATTGGGACGCCTAGGTAGGTGAAGGGCATAGAGCCTTCCTGGAAGTTGAGGGTTTGGAGCAGAGAACCTACTTGCAGATAAGGAACCAGCATAAACTATAGATTTCTGAGGATTCACAAACTACCCAGAGCATTGGCCATGCCTATAAAATAAGTTTCTGAGGACTTCCATGTTTGATTGCTTAGCCTTGCAAAACAACATAATATCATCTGCATATAACATATGAGATGGAACTAAGGAACCTTTAGGCCCTTTGATTAAGCCCAGACTACCTTGATTCACCAAGTTAGCTATTCCTCTACTAAGAACTTCTTCTACTAAACAGAAAAGAATAGGGAAAGTGGGTCTCTATGTCTAACTCCCCTTTTATAGTTGGAATACCCTTCTTAATAGCCATTAATGGAGACTAATAATTTAGCAGAATAGAGAATGGCTTTTATCCAGGAGCAAAACTTACTGCAGAAACCAAATGTGTGTAACACCTTTAAAATAAAATTCCAATCCAAGGTGTCAAAAGCTTTCCTAATATCAATCTTGACTGCAAGGTTCCCACCAAAGGATTTATTGCGCAAGAGGTTAATGGCTTCCGAGGTCAGGAAAATACAGTCAGAGATAGCTCTACCCTTGATGAATCCTCTTTGTTCAGGAGAAATGATCATTGGTAAGATAGAGGCTAACTTGTCATCTATAACTTTGGATAAAATTTTGAATTTAAATTTTGCCAAAGCTATAGGCCTATAATGATCAACATTACTGGAATTTGGAATTTTGGGAATAAGGATCAATGTGTTAGCATTCTAATTGGGGAGAATCCACCTAGTTGAAAGAATTAAAGAGTTCCCTTAACCACATCAGATTTGATTATATCCCAATATTGCTGGAAGAAAAACCCTCCAAAACCATCAGGCCCTGGACAACTATCTTTGCTTAAAGAGAACACAGTATTCTTGATTTCCTCATGTGAAGGAAGCATGGTTAAAATAGAATTAGTTTGTTTATCTACTAGGTTAGGTATAACTTCCTCAATCAGATTGTCAAGAAAACTATTGTTGGAATTGAAAATCCCTTCAAAATGATTGAGGAATACATTTGAAATGTCTTCTTTATTAGTAATTATCCCATTCCCTTGTTGGATGGAAGAAACATACTTTGTACAATTTTTTATCTTGGCAATTTTGTGAAAGAAAGCAGTATTCATATCCCTTTCAGTATGGAATTTCACATTTGCTTTTTCATTCCAGAACATATCTTCTAATCTGAGGGCAGTTTCTAACTCTACTTGAGCTTTTTGTTCCTTCTCAATAAGCTAAACATTATGGCCTTCCAACTGAATTTTGGCTTGTATGAAGTTAAGATTAGTTAAAGCTTTATCTAACAACTCATGAATGTTACCAAGACTTCTTTGTTCCACACCTTCAGTCTGGATTTGAGGAGTTTAGCTTTTGAGATAAACATGGGACACCCATAAAACACAGTGTCCCAGCTGTCAAGGATGACTTTCTTACACTCAGGGTTTTCAACCCACATTCTCATTAATTTAAAACTAGAAGAAATATTGTTTCTTTGATAATTAAAATCCAAGAGAATTGGATAATGATCAGACCTATGCCTCGTGAGAGTAGAACAAGTTGTATTGCTACAAAGTTGGATCCATTGCTGACAGCGAATGGCTCTATCTAGCCTTCTTTCAATATGTTGGCCTCATCTTCTACCATTCTCCCAAGTAAAATCAGCTCCTCTGGTTGGCAAATGAATAAGATGGTTTTGATCAGTCCAGTTTTGGAAATCATCAATTGGAATTCTGGAGGGTGTGTTCCTGGCCCTGTGTTCATGGGCACCCAAAATGGTGTTGAAATCTCCTAGGAAATCCCAAGGAATATCTATAAGTCCTTTGAGAGGGGTAAGATTGCTCCATAACTCCCTCCTCTTTACATAGCTAGTTGAATCATAAATGGAATCCACCTCATAACAATGAGGGCCATCATTGATGAAGAAAGAAACATGTTGATCATCATTTAAAACAACTTGAGGGTCCAAGTGAGAAGCACACAAGCACCAAAGATTGGGAAGAAGACTTTGTCTAGAGTTGCAATCAAAAACTTTTAAATCGAGTTTAGAGAAAAAGTTTGGGGATAACATGTCCAAGTTCATCCAAGGTTCTGCAATGAAACAAAAAACTGGTTTATGTTTCCTAATGATATTTTTTAGAGCCAATTTTGTGGGGTGATTAGAAAACCCTCGAACATTCCGAAATAAACACTTCATTTGGTAGTTTAGAAGGAGACAACCTTTTTCTGGTACTAGGCCCACCCTGAATAGGATTATGGTAAATCCTTCTTTTCTTCTTATTTTGTTTGGATACAACCAACTGAAACTGGTTGTGATCTTCCTCTGCCTTGTCTTGTTCCTCTGCCATATTTGCCCAAGGTGTCTAAAGTCTCAATGTGGTTCTCTTCCATTTGTGTTGCATCAACAAAATCAGAATCATTTAGCTGATGGAATAATTTTCTGCATTTAGACAACTTGGAATCAAAATATTGCTAGGAGGCACCTGAACCACCTGCAGGTCCCTTAGCAGGTGGCTAGGAGAAGTATCAGGATCTGTTATTTACAGGGAATTGATTTCAGGATTATGATACAAAACACTTTTAAGACCCAAAGCATCCTCTACTTTTCCTTAGTTATCTACCATATTGACAATGTCAGGATTGATGTTATTTAAAACGTCTCCACCCTGAAAACTGGTATCCTGGCATGATGGCTTCTCAAGTCTTCTCCCTTTTTCCGCAAAAACCTTCTTAATAGTTCCTGAGCCAGCAACCACCTCATTAGGTTTTTGAATTTTCCTACATTTTCCCCCACATTATGGCCTATAATTATGTAGTGATCGCAGAATTTCAGGAGATTTTCATAATGGACATCAACAAAAAAAGGCAAACGATTATCTTTCAACCAGAATGTTATTCCTAATATAACTAGTGAGATCTAGGTCAACTAACATCCTAGCAAAATGACCATAGGACCTATCAAACATAGACTTAGTAGTGGTTTCGTCCATACAAATAGGGCTTCAAATTGCACTAGCAATTGTATAAAGGATCTTAGGTATCCAATACTCCTGGGCTAGACCAGAAATGCAAATCCAAACCTGAGGTGATGTTTGATGTTGATCGTGTAGGTTAAAATCTTTCGACCAAGAAAATATTTTGAGTGACCCTGGGTTCAAATTCCATAAGCTTGCAGAATGAACACGTTGAAGATCTTCAATTGTCGAGAAAGAGAATTCAAAAAAAAAACCTTTACCTAGTGATATGAGACCCCATTTACCCAGGAAATTCTATAAGGTTGATAGTTGTTTCTTGAGTGCTTCAACTTTCAAGGGAGACAATCCTTTTGGCCAAATAATTTTCCCATGAAGGTTGTGTTTGTAATAGGCTAACCCTGCTAAGTATTCCTCTTATGGGATTGTGATTGAAATATGATCCCCTTTAACAACTTATTGCAGAAATTGACTGGGTGGGATGTTTCAAACATTGGAGACTGCTTAGGCGAAAGATTTTTTATTATCGGTGGAAGATGTATTTGTTGGTTGGGCTAAATGGTTGGTGAGGGGGATCCAAACAGGACATAGGAACTACCACCGGAGGAGCCATGGAAGCAGTAGCGTTGACAGGAAGGGGGATTAAGCGGTGGATGGGCATAGGAAACCCTTCATAAAGGTCTTATACTAGTATGTTTCTCCTTTTGTTACAAGTCAAGCATATGCTCATTTGATGAAATAAGGCTTAAAATTTGTTTATAAATATTATATATTTTTATTGTATAGATCTATTTTACAAATTTAAGCTAGGTCAAATATAAATTTAAAATGGTATTACAGGTTATAGAAGATCTATTGCATTACCTTATTATCCATTGATAAAATAATTAAAACAATTATAAAAGAATTATTTAGAGTTCAATCACATCAAAAAATTTAATGTGTGAGACAAAAAGAACAACGACAATCAAACAAAAATGACATCAAGCAATACAATATTAATAGGCGAGAACATAGAGAATTTGTTTACTAAGTTCGATCAAATCGATCTACGTCAAAGGGATAGAGAGAATTTTTTCAATTCACTATATTTCAAAGGTTGTTACAAGAGATTACAATATGATTTACAATAAAATAGTTTTTGGAGTTTCCAAGAACAAACCATATTTTCTACTAAATGTGTTTCTCAATCTCTCAAACTATCAATATATGAATCAACCAAACTAAAGGTATTCAAAGTGTTGACAAATCTCTTTAATAACCTCAAAAGACTGTCGAATCCCTAGAATATAATTCTATAAAATTTACCTTTTCCTTCTCATTTTCCTTATGCAACTTTCCTTCTAACAAATGAGAGAAAAAAATATTTATAACTAATAAAACACTGACGGGTTTAAGATATGACTCATTAATAAACGAATTCGCGAACAAGTACATAAGTCTATCAGACCGAAATATGTCTTCTTCTTTTTCATTCTCTTTTATCACTTGAGGTTTTAAGGATTATTACAAACATTCTCCACCTTGACTTTGAACCAATGGTGATTTCAATTTAACTACCAACCACCTTGATGCTCTCTCCAAAGCTTGAATCACTTTTCAACAAATTTGATCAAGTTCAATCAATGCTTGAAACTTGATCTTGACAATGATTTGGTGAACATACCGGTTGGAATATGAGGAAAAAAATTTAACCTAAATCTCCTTGGACTCTATCATGTCCCCTGTGTAAACAAATGACAATGTATTTTGTCCTCTCTTGAGTTGATGTTTCTCTCTAATTGATTAGTCGGTGCGCTAATCAAAAATGATTTTCAAAAAGGTTTCAAATAGATGAAGTTTGTAAAATCATTTAGAGAGAGAGTGTGTGTGTGATTATGTGTTCATTTTTTAAGTACTTTGAGAGCTACTCACACTTATTTACACATTATATATCCTAAATAGATAAAATTACAATAAGACACATGATCAAATGAGTTTTTTCAAAGGTTTCAGTTCCTTTATTGTTGATATATGAATTTGACTATCTTAGCTCTCAACACCAAAACCTTTTTAAATTCACTTTTTTTATATCTTCAAGTTTATTTGATGATGCTTAATGTTATTTTATTCTTGTTTTTTTATAATTACCGAAACCAAAGACAATATCATCATGATCTATACATCATATAAATCAAAACATTACATGCAAATATATTTTCCTCTAAAAGAATGATTTCATGCTCTCCCAGGTCCTAAATTTTTTATATGTGTCGTTTGAGGATTTATTATTTGGTAATCATTCACATATTGCTAAAAATAAGGTTTCGTGATGGAAGGGCTAGTGAGGAACCTTACTGACATGTCTTCCACCCTACTCATGAAATCCAAGGAATATGTGAGGTGGTTTCAGTGCACTTTAGCTTCTTGAGGTTGCTATGTTACACCTAGTGGGAGGACTTATCTCATTATCTAAAAAAAGTGTGCTTTACTCATTAGTATTTTAAGCCTTACCTTGATATCACTTCTTTCGGCATCGACACCATCGTCAATAGATAAAGCATTAATGTTACTCAAATGTCCCAACATTGTAAAAAGGGTGCTTATGAGGTTTGAAATGATATTAGAAATCAAATGCACTACATTTATAGGGTATCCATTTTCAATACTAACAAGGCACGCACCCTCACGATGCAACAATCAATATGGTTGGATGTGCACTCTGAAATTATGGCACGCAAATATCAGATGTCGAGACAGATGTCACAAGACTAGGATCAAGATAGTATGAACACACAAGAAAAGATGTAGTAAAATTAAATGGCGGAATGATAAATAACACCAATAGTAGTTAACCCAGTTCGGTGCAACTCTCCTACATCTGGGGGATACCAAGCCAGGAAGTAAATCCACTATAATAGTATTAGTTCAAAGATAAAGTTCCTTGTTTACAGCTTATCACCTAATCATTATTCGTGCTAACTTCTACCTATGAACTCCTAGATATGAAAACCCCCTCTCACTTCCTACCAGTCAAAAACCAGTGAAAATACCATAAGAAACCAAAAATATAAGTAAACACACTTCCAAGTATGATACTTATTTTTACTTAAAAGCTTTAAACTAAGGACAATACGCATGTGCTTAAAATCTTATGAATTAACAATTGACAATTAACAATTAGTCAACTCAATGCATCAAAATTGATACAAGAGTGACATACAAATAACACACGTTAAACCCTAAAGAAAACACCAAGATACAGCTAATCCTTATTCTTCTAACCCACATCTTCATTAGGTTTTGAAAAGCCCTTCAAATAAACATCACAGTAGCGTGGGTTTGGGCTCTCCAAAAAAACACAAATCAGCTTCAAATCTTCTGTAAGATCTTCTGCACACAAATAGGAATATAACACAAATTTTCCTAAAAAATTCAAAGATCCTTTTTAATAAATACTATTAAATATGTCAAGACAGAAGTTCCTAAAAAAACCTTCCTTGGATATCAACAGCGTGTGAATTAGAACACACTCAAAACTCACACTAAAATATCAAAACAGTCATGCCCTAGACATCTTGTATAACATGTTCTAGCACGTGTCACAACATCATACTGAACATGATGGATGACTCTCATGGCAGAACATTTGGCTTAACATCTTGCTGAACTTGTTTTACCAAAATGTTGCAAATCCAAAAACCACAGAACTTACAATCTCCCCCTTTGGAAAATTTTGGCTAAAACAACCTTAGAATAAGTTAGGAGTATACACAGTGGAATCACAAAAACACAAGCTACATGAAGACATTTAAACTTTGTACATAGTGCAACTTTAGCTTTAGAATAGACAGGTTCACTACCTGTCTAATTAGCATCACAATATCCAACCAACATGGCATCAGAACCATGTAAGTACAACATACCATAGTCACTAGTATCATTCACATACTTTTGAATCCTTGTTACTTAATTAATATGGCTAATTTTGGGATCATCTTGATACCTAGCATAATCCCCAACATCAAATGTGATATCATTTCTACTAGCAATCAGATATAATAGACTTCATATCATGCTTTTGAAAAGACTTTGATCCACATTAACCTCATTTTCATCTTTGGAAAGCTTCAAATGAGTAGGTGCATGAGTCCTTTTATGACTGGCATTTTCCATGCCAAACTTCTTTTCTATGTTCTTGTCATACTTTCTTTAAGATATGAAAATAGAATTTTCCATTTGTTTGAAGTCCAAGAAAATAAGTCAATTCTCCTACTAGTCTCGTCTTAAATTCAGACTGCATCTGTTTGACAAAATGTTGGACCATATGGTCTGACATCCCACCAAAGACAATATCATCTACATATATATGAGAAATCATAAGCTTGCCATCCATTTCTTTAACAAACAAAGTCTTATTTATTCCTCCTTTTTTGTACCCATTTCAGACCAGGAATTCTGTCAGTCTTTCATACCAAGCCCTAGGGGCTTACTTTAGACGTGATTTCTTTAGTTTGTACACATGATTTGGAAAAGTGGGATCCATAAATCCTTTTGGTTTCTCAACATAAACCTCCTCTTGTAAGAACCCATTCAAGAAGTAACTTCTTACATCCATTTGAAACAGCTTGAATTTCAGCAAACATGTCACCCCTAGTAAGAGTCTTATAGATTCAAGATGAGCAAATAGAGAAAAGGTCGCATCAAAGCCAACACCTTTTATTTGAGTGTACCCTTGAGCCGCAAGTCTGGCCTTGTTCATGGTAACCAATCCATTTTCATCAGATTTATTCTTTTAAACCTACTTTGTACCAATAATATTTGTTCCTTTAGGTCTATGAACTAAATTTAAACTTCATTCCTTTTGAACTTCTCCAATTATCCTTTCATGGAATTGATCAAACTCATCAATTAGAGCTTCTTTCACATTTTTAGCTTCAATCTTTGAGACAAAGTAAGCATTAGATATCACCTTTGTTGATCTTGTGATAACCCCTACATTAGGATTTCCTATTAGTTCTTTAGGATGATCCTTTTGAATTATGATAGAGGGTCCTTTATTTGCTTGATTTTCATCATCTTTTATAGCCACTAGTTCATTGTTGATGTTAATATCAACACCTTTTTCTTCAGTGATAGTCACCTGAGGAGATGTTTCAACACCATCTTCTACATTTGTATGCTTCTCTAGAGTTGAGTCCTAAATCACAACATGATTTATACGCTCTTGGTTCTTGTGTTGAATACTTTATATGCTCTGTTGTTTATGTAGTAGCCTAGGAATATCCCTTGATCACTTTTGGGATCCATTTTCCTTCTTTGTTCACGATCATCCAGGATATAACACTTGCTTTCAAAGATATGGAAGTACTTTACAGTAGGCTTTCTTACCTTCCATAATTCATAAAGAGTATTTGGAGTACCAGTTCTCAAGGTAACCCTATTAATAATATATCATGCAGTATTTATTGCTTCATCCCAAAAATAATAAGGTATATGTTTAGCATGACACATGGCCCTAGCTGACTCTTGAAGAGTCTTATTCTTTCTCCCAACAAATTTATTTTGTTAAGGAGGGGTGGGAGAAGAGAAGTCGTGATTGATACCTTCAGAGGAGCACAAATCAGCAAACTTGTTATTTTCAAATTCCTTTTTATGGACACTTTTAATTCTGATAATTTTGCTTTCCAACAAATACTTCAAAGGCATCTAATTTTTCTCTGATGAAATTCACCCAGGTGAATCTTGAAAAATCATCTACAATAACATAATCATACCTCTTCCCACCAAGGCTCTCGACTTGCATAGGACTCATCGATTCCATGTGAAGAAGTTTTAGCACTTTTGAAGTAGTCAGATATTGAACATTTGGATGGGTCATCTTGGTTTGATTTCCAATTTGAAACTCACCACAAATGTTTCCTTCCTCTATCTTGAGCTTGGGAATTCCTATGATACCGTTTGCATATACAATATTCTTCATACATTTCAGATGTAAATGACCAAGCTTTTGGTGCCACAATTAAACTTCATCTTCCTTAGACATAAAGCATGTAGGAGAACTCTTTGTATATTGGAATGTCCATAAGTAACAGTTATCCTTGGATCTGACTCCCCTCATCAAAACTTTATCCTTCTCATTAGTAACCACACATTCAGACTTAGTGAAGTTGACTTTCAACCTTTGACCACACAATTGACTAATGCTTATCAAGTTTACCATCAATCCTTTTACAAGAAGAATATTCTCAAAACTATGAGATCCTGCACAAGCTAGTCTTCCAACTCCTTGAATTTATCCTTTGGAACCATCCCCAAAGGTGACATAACTAGTAGACTGTGACCTAATGTTGACCAGGAAGTTATGTATACCAGTTATGTGTATAGAACACCCATTATCAAAGTACTAGTCTTCTCTAGCAGAAGCTTTAAAAGAAGTATGAGCAATAAGTGAATTGATAGATTCTTTGGGAACCCATTTATTTGTAATCTTCATCACTTTATGATTAACCTTAGGATGAACAAAAGACCTTGGATAGTCATACAGTCTGAAACTAAAAGGCTTGATATGGCCAAATCTACCATAATAATGGCATCTCCATTGTAGGGTCTTGCTTCCCTCTTGACCATTCTGATACTTGTTACGATGTTGAGACATTTGTTTTGACATCCTTGGCTCTTTCATATTTCTAGTTGGCATAAGTTTTTTAGCCTTAGGTTCTCCTTTCATGGTTTTGATTATTAAAACCTATGCCTTTTAAATCACCAGCCTTTTTTCCAACTTGAAGGATTTCGTCTAACATGCTAGAACCATTATTCAACATTCTTATAGACTTGATCATATTTTCAAGTTTGAAGGTCAGCATAGTCACCTCATCCTACAGACTATAGATGTTGGACAAATACTTTTCCTTCTCACACTAAAGTTGAGATATTGTTTCTTGTTGCTTTTTACTTTTGATGCACAGATCTTGGTAGGAAATAACTAGTTCAACATAAGGAATTTCTTCATCACAGGACTCTACATAAGATGCCCACCTTCTAGTTAAAGTAGTTACATGTTTGGATGTTTCATCATCACTTTCACTTTCTCTTCAGACCATAAGGTAGCTAACCCCTTAGGTTGTTTCTTCAGATAAGTGGGACATTATGCTTTAATGTGTACAAACCCTTCACATTCATGACATTGAACCCCTCTATTTTGATTGGTCTTTTCTTCTGTTTTTGATTCTCTTTGAGAATCATATTTCCTGTTGGAGTCAGAACTAATTTTCTGGACATTAGATCTTGACTTCCTCTCCATTCTCTTTAACACTTGATTGAATTTCATCCCTAGTAAAACAATGTCATTGTACATCCCTTTATTAGTATTAAGTTCACTCTCTCCCTTTTCATCTTGTATGTTGGAAACAAAAGCAATGATTTTGTTCTTTTTTTCAGTTCTGTCATTAATGGTCTATTCAAAGGTTTGAAGTGACCCCACAAGCTCATCAACTCTCATACTACTAATATTTTGGACTTTTTAAATGGTTGTGACCTTCATGTCAAATTTCTTAGGGAGATATCTAAGAATCTTCTTGACCAGCTTTTCTTCTGATATCTTTTCTCCCAAAGCACTAAAAGAATTTTTTTATTTTAAGAATATTCATATGAAAGTCATGAATACTTTCATCCTTCATCTTAAGATTTTCAAATTTGGTAGAGATTAAATGAATTCTAGACATTTTTATCTTAGATGTACCTTCATGAGTTGTCTTGATAATTTCCCAAGCATCCTTAGCCATAGTGTGGGTGTTGATTAACTTAAACATATTATTGCCAACTCCATTTAATAGATAATTCAAGGCTTTTGAGTTTCCAAGATCTATTTCATCTTCTTCCTTGGTCCAGTCCTCTTTAGGTTTCATGGTTTCCTTCCCATATTTATCTTTGACCACTGGATGTTCCTAGCCCTAAGATGATAGCTTTCTTAGTTTTGTTATCCATGTATTTTAATAAGGCCACCATGTGTGCCTTCCAATAGTCATAGTTGGTTCCATCCAAGATGAGAGGTTTTTTCATATTCCCTCCTCCTTCATTGTCCATAGTGCCAGAAAAAGAAAAAAAACTAGAGCTCACCCAAAACAGAACAGGGTGACCTGCTATTATGCCAACTGAAATTTTGGCACATAGATATCAGATGTCATAACACTGGGATCCAGAAAGTATAAACACACAAGAAAAAATGCAATAATATTAAATGGAAGAATGATAAATAACACCAGTAGTTGTTAACCCAGTCGGTGCAACTCACCTACATCTAGGGGATACCAAGCCAGGAAGGAAATCCACTATAATATTATTAGTTCAAAACTAAACTCCCTCGTTTACAACTTATCACATAATCACTACTTGTGCTAACTTCTACCTAGGAACTCCAAGATATGAGAACCCTATCTCACTTCCTACCAGTGACAATACCACAATAAACCAAAAATATAAGTAAACACACTTTCAAGTACAATACTTAGTTTTTCTTAAAATCTTTAAACTAAGGACAATACACTCATTCTTAAAACCTTATAAGTGAACAATTGACAATTAACAATCAGTCAACTCAATGCATTAAAACTGATACAAGAGTGACTTACAAATAACACGCACTAAACCCTAAAGAAAAAACCAAGACACGGATAATCCTTATTCTTCTAATCCACGTCTTCTTTAGGTTAAGAAAACCCTTTTATATAAACACCATAACTGCGTGGGCTTAGGATCTCCAAAAAATGTAAACCAGCTTCAAATCTTCTACAAGATCTTTTGCACACAAATAGGAACAAAACACAAATTTTCCTAAAAAGGTTTAAGGATCCTTTTTAAGGAATATTATCAAATATGTCGATACAAAAGTTCCCAAAATATCCTTTCTTGGATAGCAACAACGTGTGAGTTAAAACACATTCAAAACTCACACTAAAATATCAAACAGTCCTGCCCTAGACTTCTAGTATAGCATGTCCTGGCACATATCACAACATCATGTTGAACATGATGTTTGACTCTCATGGCAGAACATTTGACTTAACATCTTGTTGAACAAGTTTTATGATAACACGATTTTGTATCGATTATATAGTATGGTTTCCGTTTATTTAAGTTATTAATTTCCTTGTTTCGAACAATATTATGCGAATTTTGTGTCTATTTTGCATGTATTTAGTTATACAGGACTCGTGGAAGAAAAGAATGAAAATGATACGAAAAGAAGACTTTTAGCACAAGAAATGAATCAGACAGCTAAAGAAATAAAGATTCTGCATTTTTACTGTAGGACGACTGTCACAGCTAGGTGACGACCGTCCCAAGTGCCAAAGGCCCAGACAAACGTCATAAACCCAAGACGACTGTCCCAATTGTTATATCAGAAACCTAAAAAGCGCATCTCAGTGCAGTCAAATTACAGATAGTCGTTAACGCATTCTTCTCATTCAACAGAGAAAGTTCCTCAGTCGTTCCAGTCTCAGTCCAACCCTATCAGTCAAGGCCCAGCAAATATGATTCCGACTTATTATCAACAAACTTAATTCACAAAAGCTATATATAGTAGCTGTTACAAGTTCCAAGGAGAACTTCGACTACTTTATCGAATTTCTACCAAATTTCCGTTCGAAGATGATTATTTACATTCAGAGCTTTCTTTTGTATTCTTTTCAGTATTTACTTTATTTTTCATTCCCGAACCAAAGTGATATCCTCCTTCCTTGGATAGTTATCACCATTTATTTTCTTTCTAGCCACTGCATTCTGATTTAGTTTAAGTTTTTGCAAGATTGTTTGATCAAGTACTTCAACCATGTTTTCTAATTTAATGCTTTATCATTTAATTATTATGTCATTTATTTTTATGTACTTTTTCTACCTTTATTCGTATTTGTTTAATATGTCTAGCTAAACCGTTTAATCGATATGTGATTGTATAACCGAAACGAATTCAGTAGAACTAGGCTAAAACCATAACTCAAGCTACTTTTTGGTTTCGATTTCTTATTATAAAATGACTTTTGTTACGAGAGTAAGAAAGTAGAAAAGGTTAGAATTAATACCATGGGAGTGTGAGATTGTAATCGGATAGCTGAAATCGGGCATTGCTTTTAAATATAGCGGAAGCGCTTTAAAACCAATTAGAACCTCTAGGTTTCCAAAAATTATTTCTAACTTGAATTGACACATCAAGAGTGCTCAATTGAACTTAGGAGTATAGTAATATGCAAGACCACGAGAGTGTGAGTCAACGACTTTCAAATCGACAGTTTCTATGGAAAGATAACTTGACAAATCTTAATAAGCCGACTTTTTAGTGAATTCGCGAAGGCGTACCAATTACATACTGACATTTTTATTATAATCTAATTCAATCTAAAATTCTTACTTTCTCTCCTTTAAAACTAAAATATTACTCGCCTTAGCTAAACATAATAACACCCAATAGCGCTAGGTTGATTATCGAGTCTTTGTGGGATCGATATCTTTTATTACTACGCAATTAGGATGTATACTTATAGTTAGAATATTTATACTCGAAAGTTCGCGATCACTTTACCAAAATGTTTTCAATAAAACCACAGAACTTACAGTCTCCCCCTTTGGCAAATTTTGGCTAAAACAATCTTCGAACAAATCAGGTGTATACATAGTGGAATCACAAAAACACAAGCTACATGAATCCATTCTCTGTGTTAGGTCTCAGTTGTAATCTGAATCCATTCTCTTAATTATGTAGTCGGTAGAACGCATTAAACTCAAATAAAATTATATAATTAAAAAATAGAAATTTATTACATTAACAAACACTAACAGTTATATAGATCACATGTTTATGGTAGAATCGTCTAAAAGTAATATAATCTAAGAGAACTAGTCATTCATCTATAAGGTTATGTTTGGATTGATGGAACGTAACGGAGCGGAGCGGAGTGGAACATAGCGAAGCGGAATGGAACGAAGCGGAATGGAATATAGAACCCACTCCATTGTTTGGATATCTTATTAAAAATATCACATTCCATCACATACACCCCAAATTGGATGGAACAAAAAATGAGGATTTGGATGGAATGGGATGGAATGGATTCCATCATGTTCCATTCCATTCCATCAATTATTTGCAAATCCAAACAATGGAATCACATTAGTTACCACTACATTCCATTCCATACCATCACATCCCACCAATCCAAACATACCCTAAGGTATTCATGGGTTAAATAATAAAAAAGAAAAAAAAAATGTCTTACAAAAATTAGAAATTGCCCATAATGGTTTCTTTCATTCTCCATTTTCTGAAGCCCACAAATAAGACTTTGACTCACTAAAACTTGGAACCCTAATGATTAAACACATTTTTCTTTTTATTGATAAAATTATGAAATCATATATTTATTTTGATTTTCAATTTCAGAAGAATGTTTGAATCATGTCATTGGCCTTAGGAGCGCATCACTTTGTTTGTTTTACATTGGATGGTGTAGTTATTCTTGAAGGTGTGTTGCTATTGTCTATTTCTTTTTATTTTATTTTTCTGTTAATTTTCTTATGTTTATCGTTCTCACAACCCCTCTTTGTTTCTTCAACATAATTTCCACAGATAAATACTCTAAGATTTGTCTCGTTATGATGATTTTGACTTGGTTTGTCTTTTCCATGAATCTCCAGACTCTTTATTAAAAACCAACACATCGAAAATGAATTAATAGTAAAATTACTTAAAAACAACAAAATTGAACACTAAAAATATCATGTAACATATGTCATCAATAGCGTTCCAAGAGGGTTGTAAATATTCCATTGAGGGGTTCCATATTAATCTCTACTTAAAGGATAGCGAAAAACTTTGTTCATACCTAATATGTCCATATAAAGAAAAGATTAATCAAAAGTTCAATTCCTCGCATCATGAAATTTGATTTCTCTCCCACAAGACTTATGTATTCGAGAACACGTTGAGTATGACCTATATACACTCTTGAAGTACCTAATAATAAACTCCAACAAAGTAAACAACGAAGAGAGCCTTAGGGTCGTTTTTTCTTCTACGAGATTTTATCATCTTCATCTCTTACATTAGAGGTATAAACTCCAACAAAGTAAACAACGAAGAGAGCCTTAGGGTCGTTTTTTCTTCTACGAGATTTTATCATCTTCATCTCTTACATTAGAGGTGAAAATATGTATGACATGCACATAAGGTTGTGCCACTAGTCACGATAGAGAAAATGTTATTATGGGAAGAACATGTAAACCACAATGCAATACTGAACCACATACCACCACCACAATGCAGACAAGAAATGAATAAGATTGTTTGATTTTGAGGTTTACTATACGGTGGAGAATACTAAGACACTGAATCCAATTAATGAGGGGCTCCAATGAGCCAATACGACAATGATATATGACAGTGTAGCGAGTATGATTGCCTACTAAGTAATCACTATAACTCAACTTTTGCACGAGCCATTAAATGCGCATCTCAACCTAGATCTATTAGACAAAAGGCTAGCACCCACGTGGCAAAGAAGGGAAATGTCAAAAGGTTGAGTTATAGTTATGACAACCACCCGTGGGTAGATGACCTAACATGAAGAGCCATGAAACAAGCAATAGAATGACAAATGTAATGTCTCATATAATAAATACCTAGAATAACATTATACAAAAGTTTATTTAGTACTGACACCATCATAAGTGTTTAATAGTACAATTCACATTCTTGACTAATTCTAAAAACAATACAATTATGGTACAAGACATGGAAATCATGATAAAATAAAAATACTAAGATCAATACAATATTCATTATTGTACAAAGATAAATACACAATGGAAACTAAATTTATGATTCTCTTGAAACATCCCGAGCATAGCTCCACTTGTAAGGCAAACCTGCAAATAAAACCTGAAAAGCAACAAAAATAATGGGGTGAGATATCAACATCTCAATGAGTTTCCTATCTTAGAGTTCTCTCAACTCTAAAGGTTTGAATCTAACAACTACTCGAGTCTTTGGTCATTTCTCTACAAGGAACCAAATCAAGATGGAAATGTCCATACAACGCTCTCAACGCTCCATGTGGGACTCAGTGGAATACCCACCTCAAGTCTTTATCGGCAAGGCTTCCTATGGGACTCAATGTAATACCCATCACAAGCCACTACCAAGCCTTTACGGATGCTTCCCGTGGGACTCAATGTAACCCACCTCAAGACTTACTCAAGACTTCCTATGGGAGATCTCAAGCCACTACCATGCTTCTCGTGGGACTCAATGTAATACTCACCTCAAGCCTTTACTCGGACAAGGCTTCCCATGGGACTGAGTATAATACTCATCTCAAGCCACTACCGTGCTTCCCTTGGGACTCAATCTAATACCCACCTCAAGTCTTTACTTGGGAAGGCTTCCCATGGGAATTAGTGTAATACTCGTCTCAAGCCACTACCATGCTTCCCGTGGGACTCAATGTATTACTCACATCAAGCCTTTACTCTGACAAGGCTTCCCATGGGACTCAGTGTAATACCCATCTCAAGCCATTATCCGCCTCACCAACGGTTTTCGCATCAACCTAGGGTATCCCTAAACATCTCATAAGTTATACCATCTAACAATTTCTAGTTACATTACTAGGTCATACTATTGGTTTATAGTAAGGGTTCCCCACAATACTTTAAATTACATGTTTTATTTCATAAATTACATTTATAATATCGGTACTTTTAGTCGGCATAAAATAATTAAATTTTTTTCACTTTAAAAGTAATATTTTCCTCTACCATTGGATAGTAAGTTGTCATAGCTTTCCAATGCTTCGAACGGGGACCAAAACAGACTTATGGTTCAAAAGATACGAGTTTTTAAACATTTTTCCAAAACTGACTCAGTGTTAATCGGTTAACCAGTCTAAATTTTACGTAAAACACCATTTTTCATTGGTTAATCGGTTAACCCTCTTGCAGAAGCTCAAAAACTCTTTTTTTTCATCATAAAACTCATCCAAAATCAACCAAAACACTATGGATCATCCAAGCAATCATAGTAGGTTTAATATACACGTAACCCGACTATTCTACCCAATTATTTCAGCATTTTATCCGTTAAAATTTCAATTTAACCGATTAATCAATTCTAACCTAAACTCTAAACATCCAAAACTCTTAAAAGAACAGGCTTCTAACTAGAACTCATCTCTAACTTGAAAATGAGTTTGATGAAGAAGCTGAGATGAATCTATGAAGAGATGAATATGGTTCTTGATCTTGAGCTTCTAGGATTTCCTTCTTCTTTTCCTTCCTTTCCTGGTTTCTCTTCTTCTCTTTCTCTTCCCATAAACTTGTTTCCAATTTGAGTTAATGAGAAAAGGAAAAGAAATGGTATCTTATACTATTAGTTAGTTAATAGGTCCAATTTGAGGGTATCCAAAAATGTCTCTGAGTCAATTATTTAATAAAACCTCTGAATCAGATAATACTAATTAATTAATTTGAGTTCGTCGATTACTCTAATTATTTTAAGTAAAAACTCTCAGAACACACCAGAAACCTATTAAACTTAATTAATATTATTCAGAACTTTTAATTAAAAATATGGATATTACAATAAAAGTGATTATCATAATATATTTTTAATTTTTGAAATACTATAATGACATAAATTATATTTAAACAATTTGTTTAAGCCCTACAAATCCCTTTTTCAATACAATTTTTAATTCCCTCAAATTAGAGAGATTTTAATTTATAAATAAAAATAAATCCTCCACACCTAAATCCCTCTATTATTTTCATTTGTCCATCCCTTTTTTTCAAAATCCTCTCACTCATCCATCTTTCTTTGACATAGTTGTTGGTGTAATGGTTTCCGCTTATACGTATGACTTGCAATTCCTTCCTTGGCCCATGGTTTTATGGTTATACTATATTTCTTTAATATATAATAGTTACATGAATGTGTTATTTCCATCAAAACCAATTTGCTTCGATAATTATATACACAAGTAGTCCAATTGAGGGTTAATATTATGTAAAACAACCACTATCAGAGTAAGGTGAAACTTAAGCGATTGATAACTATTCATCTATGGAATATATGGCCACTGACTACACTTCCATGAGCAAATTATGAAACAGACATAAACTAAAATTAGAATATCTATGAATGAGCAAATTGGATTGACATTTTTCATTTTGATAATGTCAAGTTGAGTGTGAAAACAACCTCATAGAATGGGAACCATTATCTTTCTTAACATGTTGACTGAAAAACAAAGAATGGTTCATTGAATTGAGCTTGATATTTGTAGTTATTCGGCTAGCTACATATATAGCTATTAGTGGATTGGCATGCAAGTAGCTCACTGGAAATGCACCAATTTTCCTTTAACATGCAAGTTGTTTTAGCATTCAACAGGGTTTTAAAAATGGTCAGCACCTACGAAAATAGCTACGACAAAACGATATTTATAAATGTCGATACCGATACAGTTATCTTATCAGTGTTTTTATGTTAAAGAACAAATTGTGATTAATTCACATTGTGACAATCATAATCAGCGTTATGACATTTGTACCGGTCAAAATCGCAAAAACTTTTATGCGACCGTAATCTTTTCTTAAAACCTTGCATTCAATTGCTAATTATAAAATGTGTAGAATAATTAATTGAGTGAATTTATTTATTGAAAAACTGTGAAGACATGTGAGATCTTTATATTCTACTAGTTTATATATGGAGGTTTTATTTATACTCGTTAAGTTCCATAATGAATAATCTAATTATGCATAAATAAATGTGTTTACGATTTTAATCTTTGCGTAGTGTTGTACCCCAAAAATTTCCCTCCCACAATCAAGACAATCTCTCTCAAGACTTCTAAATGATCATAAGGTCCTCAAGACTCCCAATTGATCAAGAAGTGTGGAAGTTTCCCCAGACAATGATTCCTCCTAAGCAAAGTGTCCAAAACTAGGGTTTTGAGTTTTCTCATGTTAAAATGAGTTTCAAGGCCTCAAGTGAGCTTCATAGCATCCCACATAACTTTAAGAATCTCTATGACAAATTTCAAATCTTTCCCAAAGAGTTTGCTCAGTCAGATGATCAGATATGCAAAAATTAGTCGAAATAGTTAAAAAGTCAAACTGAGGTCAACTATGGTCAAATTAAAGTCAAACTTCAAGATTTTTTGCCAACATCAATATTATGAAGTTAAATTCATCATTTGATCAAGGGTTGATCATGATTCATCAAGAAAGTTTCAGATCATCAATAATCAGGAGTTTCTAAATTAGGGTTTTCTTAAGGAAAGTCAACTGAACTTTGACCAGCCATAACTTTCACATACTTCATCAAAAAAATTCCATCCAAAACTCATTTTGAAGGAAATTGAATTCTCTACAACTTTGTGTTTCACAAGTCAAGCCTAAAAATGCTTCATTTGGAAGGTATGAGCTAAGACATTATAGGTCCTTTTAAAAGTCAACAAAAAGTCAACTTTTTTCCAAAGCTCATAATTTTAAAATGGTAAAAGATATTGACATGGGACCAAAAATGTTGGTTAGAGTACTCTTTAAGCTTTACAAAAAGTACAAGAACACCTTCATATCCTTAAAATTGAGAGAGTTATGCCTTGGCAAAGTTGGGAAATTTTTGAGGGGTACATTGAGCAAATGAGGTCTTAAATCCAAATTTCTCCAAATGGGCTTGTAATTTTGTAATCCAATCTTCATAAAAACATCAAGCACGACCCAATGTCAAGGATTTCTGATTTTTATTATTTATTTACTATTTATTTGGATTTTATTTACTAAAATTCAATTTAAATATGAATTAAATATGAAAAATTAAATAATGGTCAAGATATTTCATTGGAAATCATTGAAGACATATTTAGAATGATTGGAAATCAGTTAAAACCAGATTAGACCTAAAATAGCAAGTATTCATTTGATTTTTTGAACTTTAATGGTGATTGATTTCTTCATGATCAAGTTACTTCAAAAGCCCACAAATCCATCAGATTTTTGACCTAATTTACTTCTCTATAAGTAGATGAAGTCAACCAATGCACAAGGATGAATTCACTGCCTCCAAGAACAAGAACAAAGTCAAAAATTTCAAGAAAAAATTCAAAATCGAATTCTCATATTTTGTTGTTTTTCAGGCACTTTGAAGGTCCAAACATGATCCTTGATCATCCTTGATGTTATCCCAATCATCATTTGCATCCAAAACATATTCATATGCATAAGCCGATGATGAATTTTTTTTTATTTTTTCGTTTTCTAATCTTGCTTACTCATGCGTTATCAATCACATTTGACCTTATATTATTGTTTGTGATGATCCATAGAGTGATTATGGGCAGGTTTCTTGAAGGTCCCTTGTCGGATTCGTGAAACACCATATTTAGGGTTTCAAAAACTTTAAATTGGTATTTCGTTCACAAGCTAATTTTAGGCCAAATTAAGAACATATTTGAGTTTATTGGTTTGTATTTGTATGATCTGGGTTGCTAAACTGAATTTATTGTTGGTATTTTTAATGTTTGAGCATGCAGGACTTTTAGTGACGAACCAGAACCCTCACTATAAGCTTTTGTGACGGACAAAGTGTCACTATAGGCTAACTAGACGGCTGGAGGAAGAAGATAACTCCGCGCGCGAAATTCATTTTCAAATTTAGTTTTATTATTTAATTAATGTTTTGTGTTTCATATCAGTTAGAAGCAAGTGGCGTGGTGGTGAGTGTGTACGCGTATGAGGCAGACGACCTGGGTTCGATCCCTGGGTTATTCTTTTTGTTCAAAATTCATTTTATTTTGCAGTTTTTTTTATATAATAATCAAGCTCTATCCAATAGACACGCAGCGCGCATAGCTCAGTTGGTTGGCCTACCTGTGGTGGAAGCTAGGAGTCCTGGGTTCGACCCCAGGCTCCAGCAGGTGAGTTTTTTGACCTTTTTTTTAATTTTACAATTTTAATATATTTTATTACTATTATTATTATTAATATTAATTAAAAAAATTTCTAAACAAATAAAAAACCTATAATTATTTTATACATATGTAATTATAATTCAAATTTTATTTTTTGTATATAACATATTCTAAAATATTTTTGTACATAAATACTAACTATTTCTAAGTTACTTATTATCTTTATAAATTCTTGTAAATAACAAATTTCTTTTTTTTTAATTAAATTCTTATTTTTATAATTAATATATAATTAACTTAATAATTATTTTCTTAAAAATTTTATTTTGTAAATATTAATCCTTATATTATTTTGTATATAATAAATTCTCTTACTTTTATAAATATAAATATTAATTTCTCATTATTATAATTGTACTTAAAAATATTTTTATAACAATTTCTAATTTTTGTCAATATAATTGAAAAACTCTTTTATCAAACTTTAATCATTTATAAGTAACAATTTATTATTATAATTAATTCTCCTAATGACTTCTAAATAATCAATTTATTTTTCTAATTCATTTACTATTATATTTACTTTGTTTATTTTATATTCATATTATTGATTTGCTTATTTATATTATTACTTGTATCTATCCCAAAGCCTTGTAATAGCTTGTAAATTTATTTTCTCGTCTTTATTTTCTTTGTAAATTAATTGTATGGTTAGTAAATAGGGCGTGAAAACCTGCTTGTGAATAATTTGACTTAGATAATCTAATTAAACAAGATAAATATCTGAAAATAACACTCACACACATAAGTCGATCTTTGATCGCCATCTGCACTTCCTAGGGTATTCCTCTTGGTTGCCTTAAAATAAACGGTCAAGTCCCTCGAGAGTAGGGTGTCTCAAGCAAAGTCCCTCCAGGAAAATAAATCATCTTGTCCCTCCCTTCGATTAAAAGATCAAATCCCGACGATGTTGCCTACGATGTTGTCTAATTGATCTTGTCCCTTCAGATTAAATGATGATAGTCCCTCCCAATTGCTAAAGACACCCTCAAGTTGCCTTCATTGACCATACGATGACCCTACGCCCGTCCCTTAACAAATCCAAGGTAATGACTACCTATTCCTTAATAATAGGGACAGTCTTACCCTCGAAAGAACGTATAAGAACATGAATGACTTAGTCTAGGGTAGGTACCTCATAGTTACTTGCTCATATCTTAAAATTACTTTTACCACCACAATTTCTTAAACATTTTTCAAAACAAGGCTTTGTATACATCCATACGAGGATCATTACAAAGTACTTAGAAAAATTTCTAATCACACACTACACTCTTCAAAAATAATTAAAGTGAGCTAAGTAACTAAGAGCCCATGGATAACCATGGATATAAAGGGTGCTAACACCTTCCCTTTATATAACCTACCCCCCGAACCCAAGTCTTTTCAAAACGGTATTTCCTGTTCTTTTATGTCCCTTCCTTTATGGATAAAATAAAAGTCGGTGGCGACTGTTGCTATCCGCAACATGACTAAAAAGTCAGTTCTCCCACCGTGTTACACGTAGCAAGTAGGATTCTAATTCAACAAAAGTGACACAAGTGTCGTGAAGTCTATCTCAGACATCAAACTTGCACACAATCTTTTATTAAGGTGTATTCTAATAGATTGTGCTTTAATGGCCTTGAACGTGTATCCCGATTTAGTGAAGCCTCTGAAAATGCAATCTCAAAATTCCATAGGAACCGGCCTAAATTTCACCCACAATCACATAGGTGAGTATATCAAGAGTATTCATGTAGCCTAGGTACTCCCTCATATAAAGTATAGATCTTATTAAGAGTTTCTATTATCTCATCCTCTTATCGCTTCAGGATTCATGTTTCTCTTATTTACTCTAGCATGATCACCTCATATTACTCACAACTTGTTACCCATTGAACCTATTTCTTGGGATCTCCAATCATTTAGGTTGGGTTACCGTCATGAGCAACTCATTTTCTATAGGCATTAGTCTCATCTTATTGGATGTCTTATAGACTTTCTCTCTAGCTAATCCTTTCGTCAAAGGATCTGCTAAATTTTCATCAGTGTGTACATGATCCACTCTTATAACCCCTTTAGAGATACAATCTCTAACAATGCTGTGATTCCTCCTTATTTGATATCAGTTACTATAATTACACTAACGATTCTCAATTTTACAATAGTCGTGGTACTATCACAATGGATCAACATAGATGTCAATGGTTTTTCCCATAAAGGAATCTCAGCTAGCAAGCATCTTAATCAACTTGCTTCTTCACAAGTCGCTAATGTTATCATCTCATACTCCATCGTGGATTGAGCTAGGATAGTCTATTTCTTTGATTTCCAAGATACAAATCATTTAACTATATTGAACACATGGCCATTAGTTGCTTTGGAGTCATCTAATAAGGTATTACAATTTGCATCACTATATCCTTCAAGTACAACAAAAATCTCTGATAATGAAAACCGAGATTCACGAATTTTTAAGGTAACACATGACTCACCCAATAGCTTGCCAATACTCATTACTTGGATTACTAGTAACCATGTACAACAATCCTGCGACATATGCAATGTCGGGTCTAGTACAATTAGTGGCATAACTAAGACTGCAAATGATGCTCGCATTTTGCCTTTTTCTGATACTTTCACTAGTGTTCTTAAATAGTTTCACGCTTGAATCATATGGTGTGTTTGTAAGTTTACAACCAAAGTAATTATATTTCTTAAATATCTTTTCCATATTGTGTGATTGAGCCAAATAAATTTCGTGCTCAGATATCGTGATCTTGATACCAAGAATCACACTCGCTTCTCTGAGGTCTTTCATATAAAATTTGTATCACAACAATAATTTTACATCATTAATGATCTAAATGTTTGATCCAAATATGGGTAGATTGTCTGCATAAAAACATATGATAGTGCAAATATGATTCCCAGATTTGTAATAAATGCATTTGTCACTATCATGCATTGTGTACCCATTCGATATCATTACATTATCAAACTTTTAATGTCATTACTTTGGATCTTGTTTTAGACCATATAATTACTTATCTAACTTACAGATCTTATTTTCTTGTCCATGAATCACGAACCCTTCCAGTTGGTCCATATAGATTTATTTTTCTAAGTCATTTTTAAAAAAAATATTTTAACATTCATATGGCGTATTATTAAGTTATAAATACCAATCATTGAAATAAGTACCCTAATGGATGTAATTCAAGTAACTGGAGAAAAAGTATCGAAGAAATCTATATTTTCTCTTTTTGCCTAAAACCTTTGGTTGTAAGACGAGCCTTGTACTTATCAATTGTTCCATCAGGCTTTAGTTTCCTTTTCAAAACTCGTTTACATGAAATTGTTTTGCAACCAAGAGGCAAGTCTACTAAGTGTCAAGTCTTGTTAGATTCTAGAGAATCTATCTCATCATTAATAGCTTCTTGCAACAAATATGCATCTAGAGATGATAAGGCTTGAATATATTGTTGGGAAAAATTGATTTGTCCCATATCCCTTAGATTTTGATGTTAACAAAGTATTTAAAGAACAATTAGGTATACTAATATTTATTCAGGTGTGCAGGATCATAGACTAAAATTTCATAAAGAATACAGGTATTGGTTTTGACTATGAACATCTAAAGATACATTTAAAGATTAAAATCTAATGTATCAGAAACTGAAGATCAGACTTTGAAGAAGTCAGCGTCTGAAGGTCAGAGTTTGAAGGAGCCAGCCTCTAATAACTAGACATTGAAGAAGTATGCTTTTGAAGATTTGAACCTGATTTAGTCAAAGCGCAAGGACTAAAGTGACTTTAATAGGTCATTGTTCACCTTTGAACCTACTTTGTCATGTGATGACCTAAAGCTCTATTTTCTCTTAGATCCAGCTGGGATGCAAGTGATAATTTCTTTTGTAGCAAGTTTTCAACAATCTTGACAATTTGAAGAAACATCCCAATGTCGCTTTTGAAGCTTCTCAATAACTTTGTTGTGTTAAATCTTCAAAGACTCTTTATATTTTCTATTTAAGGAGCTGAAGACTTGAAGAAAAATGACGAATTTTATTGACATTAAAAAGAAAAGTTATTTTGTCAAATAAAACACAAGACAAATTTAGGATTTCTTATCCTTGTATATTTTAGAAATCCCTAAGTCTTAAAGAGTTTTATTTGCATTGTATTCTTTCTACATCTTTAATTGTATATCAAGTGTATTTCCCCCAAACAATCATTTATCTTCTATGTAGATTGTTAGAAGTATCTTACTGAGTGTTTGAGCATTTGAAGTCTCTTACTTGTGTGCTTGAGAATATAAGTCTCTTTCTTGTATGCTTGAGCAACGATAGTCTCTTGCTTTCGGGCTTGAGCATAAAAGTCTCTTACTTTAGTTTTTGAGCATTATGTCACTCAAACACATCCCAGCTAAGTCTCACCCCATGTTTTTTCTAAAATTTATTCCATATATACATCCCCGGACTCACCCTATCAATTTATTCCTATTCAAACAACTCAATGACTTTTACAGAAGTGCATTTTCAAATTTGTGAAGCGGGAATTTAAAAACTTGCCACTTTTGTGTGTCAGTCAATTTCGGATGTGCATTTTCAGAATAATAAAACGTGATTTTTAATAAAAACAGAACCTTGCATGATCAAACACTATAACCATTTTTTTCTTAAAACTGGGGGTGGCAAAACGGGCACCCCCGTTGGGCATGCCTGTTTTGCTCGCACTTTAATATGGGGCGCGGCAAGTGTTTAGGCACCACCCTCTAAAGTGTTCTCTCCGCCCCGCCCCATTTTCTTTGCGGATATGCATATTTACTTAAGTTTTTGCATTTTTAGGCTTAAAAATTGCAATGCTCGCGGGCTTTCCCCGCCCCCCCTCACTTTTTTATGGGGCGGGCTTAGTTTTTAGGTCTGCATCCTCAACTTTGACTGCGTCATCCCGCCCCAATTTTTAGCGAGCATTTGCGAGGCGGACCTAAATAGGGTGGTAATGCCCATTCGCCACCCTTAATTAAAACCCTTACAAAAAAATACTTAAATTTTCAATCAAGATTTCCACTCCAAATCTTCAGTCTTGTATTTCTTCAAGTCAAAAGAAGGAGCGAAAGCTAAAATTCAAGGTGACGATCATTTATTTCATTCTTCATTACTCACATTAATTTTGTTTTTTAGCTATAAGTGTTATATTGTATTCGAAAATTCATTTTCGTATTTTGTATGAACTCCTACGCAATATGTATTTCCGAAAATGTTCAGTATTCATTTCAATCTATATTCATCGGACAAGATACGGTTTCTCGAAAATATTTTTTCCATTGCGCATTGTCCCATCGCAAAATCCAAATGATCATATTATGTAGGGTTAAATGTTGTTTCCCCCTGCCATATGAGCGAGATTCGGTTTACCCCCCTTAAGAAATATTATTTTGATCCCCCCCTCAACTTACTCAAATTCCCTTTTGGGTCACCCTTATTTGCACATGTGGGCCAGTTGAGATGAGTTGGCACGCTGACTGTGTCATAAGTAATTCCACGCAGGATATGTTTTATTTTAAGTCCCAAATCTTTTTCTTTCTTCACCTCCCATCGCATTGTTCTTCTTCCCCATAGTTCTTCTTCTTGCTTGGTTCTTCATCTTTCTTATTCTCCCCCAAAATGGATACAAGTCAAAGTTCTGAAAGTCACAATTCGTATGAAACTTCATTCGTTCTGTTTTATGGTTGTCGTCGTCCTATGAAGATGTGGGTTGCAAAAACAGTACAAAATCGCAACTGGAAATTCTGGAAGTGTCGAAAATTTGGGGTAATCCATTGAAACCGAGTATATTTTAGGGTTTAGGGATTATTTTAGGGTTTAGGGACTATGTTGTATCTTATTATCTTGGTTTTGCAGATGGAGAATAGTTTCGATCTTTTCATCTGGGATGACGTAGCTGCTCAATCCAAAGTGGAATTGTCCAAGTCTGATTTTTTTTGCAAAAACTGTGATGTGGCAATGGCAAAGATTGATCTCACAGAAAAGAAGATTGGAAAAGCAAAGTTAAAGATAGCTAAGTTGAAGAGAAAAAAATTTCAATGGAAGATGTCATTTTTCTTGTCTTGTATTATATTTCCATTAGTGTATAAGTACATGTAATTGTGACATGAAATCGTTTTAGTTAGATTTGGTTGTTTTAAGTTCAGTGTTTTTGGTTTAAGGTAGATTTGTTTGTTTTAGTGGTTGGAATATGAAATTGTGATGTAATTTTTAAAAGGTTTATGAAATGTCATTTGATCCAATTTGTTGAAACTGACATCAATTATAGATCATCACACATACAATGATATTAACCATAATTCACACATTTGACATCAAACATAATTAACTATATAATTCATCAATGGCATTAACCATAAAACATAGTTGCCATCAAACATTGGCATAAGTCATAATAAAGACAGAATTCTCAGTACATTAGCATAAGTTAATAATTAGAGGTTTCAAACTAATACATAACACAATATAGATATCACAGCTCTTGAACTATTTCTTCATTTTATTCTTGGCACGAGTTGAGGTAGATCCTTCTTGTGTTAAACCTCTTTCATCTTCTTCTGGTAGAAGTATTGGTTGGTGGGTCAACAATTATAGATCTAGGTTAGAGTGAAGGATTTGGTCTATCAACAGTTATAGACAAAGTATTACCAGGATTAACTCTATGTAATTTTGTCGCATATCTCCTTAGATTTGAATATTTTTTGTCTGCATCTCCTTCCAATATCTTCTTTGCAATTAATTTTGCCTTTCATGCCCTACCCACAGTGATTCCTACAGAAAGGTTTTGCCTCAGATCCTGATTGATGTCACATAGCCTGACATTCTGAGATGTTTGCATCTTCTTCAGTACAATCTCATCCACCCACCTTGAGTTTTCCGACTTGTTATCCAAAACCCTATCACATGTGTATTGGTCTTGTATGGTTTTTATAGCACAAGTGCGCTTGTGGCCCACTTTAGATCAAAGAATTAAAAACCCACACTTGGCCCTACATTCAACCCTTACTCTATAAGACTCAATTTTAACAAATTTAATTTCCATACCATTCAAAACAGGTCACTCACGTATTGCTTCCCTAAAGTCATCTAGGGAATTGAACTTCATACCCCACACAAACTTAAAATTCTTATTCGAATGTTCTTTTCTAAACTTTTCAAATTTAGGTCCTTTCTCATCATCAGAATTATCAGGATCAGAGCTCAAAAGCTCATCACTCAAATACTCATCATCTTCCAAATCCTCTTTTTTTCCTCCACTTAAAAATCCACTCAAAGTAGGTGCATGTCTTATAGGAACAGTGACATTTATATCTTCAAAACCATCAACCATTGCAGTTGCACGCTCATCTTCACTATCATTCAATGCTTCTACACCATCATCCTCACAAATCTCCAACTCAATATTGTCATTTAAACGCCTAGGTGTCCTAACTGACTCTCCAATATCAACCACGTTATGCTCCACAAACATTATTCCTTCGACTTAAGTGGCATAAGCATACGCAGCAAAGTCATAACAGCCATCATCCCTTTTGATTTGGAAAAAAAATTCATCAATATTTATAATCTTAGTCCACGTTTTATACGTCCCTCGCAAATACCCCCCAAGAAGTCACTAAACTATGAACACTACCCATTGTAAACTTATCAATTTGGAGCCCAGAAACAAGTGTTGATACACCACCCCTGTAAATGGTAGCCCCATCACTAAACACAACAAACTCTCCTCCGTGATGAAAAACCACATCAAACATTTGCAAGTTCTGAAATAAATCAAAAACAAATTTTAACCAAACATACAGTTGCCATTATCGTATAAGTAATGAAAGCACACAAACCTTTTTCACTTCAGCATTGTGTGTTGCTTCTTCTTCCACTTCCTTAATCAGTTTCTCACATTGCATTGAGGAAGTAGCTTCATTCGACTTTGTCTTTGTCGTTTTTACCTTCTTCCTCTTCGAATACCTCTGTGTCTTCTTCTTCACGATGTTGGGTGTTCCTATTTTGGATTTCTAAGAACCCTATATTTGTTAGGGGTTAATATGAAGAAGACATTTCCTTATACTATTTTAACCTAAAACATATCATGCGTGGCATTACTTATGAAACAGTCAGCGTGCCAACTCATCTCAACTGGTCCACATGTGCAAATAAGGGTGACCCAAAAGGGAATCTGAGTAAGTTGAGGGGGGATCAAAAAAATATTTCTTAAGGGGGGTAAACTGAATCTCTTTCATATGGCATGGGAAACAAAATTTAACCTTATTATGTACTTTGGGTGGCTTTCAAATATGCGGCACTTTGTTCAAGTTTATTTGAAACTTGAATACCTTATACCACTGACATCCTCGAAGTGGACAGCACATTTAACAAGGAAAGTTGAGACTTAACTGAATCAGTTTTTGGAAAGGATGGAAGAGTTCACTAAGATGGGTGAGATTGAAATAGAATTGTTAACATATTGAATCTTGTGGTGCATTAACCATAGTGTAATCAATGTTGCAGAAAAGAAAAAGAAAGAAAAAGGAAACAACCAATGGAATAAAATTGTATAATTTCTCCTTAATTCAATAAATGAAATAAAAGGCAATATATAGAAGAATAAAAGGTAACAGTCAATAGACTAAGTCAAAGGAAAAGGTAGTTAAGCTATTTTAACATCCCTCTTCAAACTGGAATGATATTGAGCATTCCAAGTTTATGAACAAGATTAGAGAAGGGGCCTAGGTGAGAGAGGCTTGGTGAAGATATCAGTCACTTGTTGGTTGGAGGATATAGGCATAAGATGGATAGTGTTGTCTTGAATTTTATCGCGAGTAATGTGGAAATCCATTTCGATGTGTTTGGTGTGTTCATGGAAAACGGGGTTATATTCAATGTGGAGAGCTGAATTTTTGTCATAAAAAATAGTGACAGGTCTTGTGAGATATTTGTAGGTCATTGAGGAGGAAGAGAAGCCATTGAGCTTCACATGTAGCATTGGAAAGAGCCCGGTATTACGCTTCTAATTATAATCTTGAGGCAAGTTGCTTTTTGCACTTCCAATTGATATGAGAGCTTCCAAGATAGATGCAGAATCCTGTAGTGGATTTGCAGGTTTCAGCATATGAACCCCAGTCTGAATCAGAGAAGCCAGATAGTTCATAAGAAGAATCAGCTTTGAAGAAAAGGCCTTGGCTTGGAGCATGTTTGATATAACGCAGGATCCTTAGAGTCGCTTGATGGTGAATCTTTTGGATGGGTTAGACATGAATTGACTTAACATGCAAACAGAGAAAGTGATACCAGGGCGTGTGTGAGTCAAATACAATAACTTACCAATCAATATGTGGAAGGTTGTAGGATCAGTTAAGGCATTTGCATCTGTGGTGGTGAGTTTGTTAGTAGGGTCCATTAGAGTGGTGGCAGGCTTTCACTTAAGAGGCTTGCAGTATTGAGGAGGTCCAAATTGTATTTACGTTGACAGAGAAAAATGCCATCTTTTGATCTTGCAATTTCAAAACCAAGGAAATACTTGATATTGCCCAAGTCCTTGATGCTAAAAATATAATCCAAAACTTGTTTGAGGTGATTAATCTCAGAAATGTTGTTGCCTACAACCAAAAGATCATCAACATACACCAAGATGACAGTGAAACTATTATTAGATAAGTGAGTAAATTAGGAATAGTCTGCCTTGGATTGAGTGTATCCTAGGGTGGTAAGAGTGGTGGTTAATTTAGAGTTCCGTTGGCGGCTAGCTTGTTTAAGACCATAAATGGATTTATTTGATTTGCAAACTAGATTTTTCTGAATAATGGGAAGGCCGGGGGGACTTTCATATAGATTTCTTCAGTTAAGTCATCGTGAAGGACAGTTGTATTAATATATAGTTGATGAATAAACCAGTTATTAGAAGCAGCAAGGGATAAAATAAGTCTAATAGTGGTCATTTTTACAACAAGACTAAATGTTTCAAGGTAATCAATCCCTTCAGTTTGAGTGAAACCTTTTGCTACTAAACGGGCTTTGTATCTTTCTATAGACCCATTAGCATGGAATTTGATCTTAAATATCCATTTACAGACTATAGGTTGTTTGTTGGGAGGAAGGGGGACTAAGTCCCAAGTATTGGTGTTAGTAAGAGAAGATAATTCCTGTTGGATAGCTTTAATCCAATTGGAATCACTTATGGATTTAGTATAGCTAGAAGGTTCTTCTAGAGGTGATAACTTAAGATTAAACAATTTATGAGGAATAGATAAATTAGAGTAAGATAAAAAATTATGCAAAGAATAAAGAATTGTACCTGATGTGGATGGAGATTGATGGATAGGATTACCTGTTAGAAGAGAGCAGTGATAGTCAATGATATAATTGGGAGGTTTTGAAAGTCTTGTGGACCTCCTTATTATCTCAGGAGGAGAAGTATTTAAAGCATGTGCAAGATTTGGTGTGGGAGAAATAATAGGAGAGGACTCAGTAGGAGTGATGGTTGATGATTGTGGAGGAGTTTGTAGAGGTGTGACAGGTCTGATATAATCATATTCTATAAACAGACTATGATTGTGGTTTGAAGAAGGTAAAGTAGGGTGGTGATTAGGGGAAGTAGGAGAAGCAGCAGGAGTAGGAGGATAGGGGAAAATGTTTTCAAAGAAAATTGTATCTCTTGATACGAAAATTTGTTTAGTATGTAAGTCAAACAAGATATCACCTTAGGTATGATCTTTGTGGCCTAAGAAAATGCATTTTCTACTACGACTATCCAGTTTTGTTGTTTTATTCTTAGAAATAGTAGCATAAACTAAACAACCAAAAACTATTTGAGTATCATAATTGGGAAAAAATTTATGTAGGAAAGTGTAAGGAAAGTGATACTTTAAAATTTTAGATGGTAATATGTTAATTAAGTAAGTTGCATGATTAAGGGCATGAGCCCAAAAAAATTGGAAGTTTAGCAAGAAACAGAATAGATCTAGTTACACTGAGAAGATGTTGATGTTTACGTTCAACAATACCATTTTGTTGGGGGTATAAATGCAAGAAGTTTGATGTATGATGCATGTGGTTTGATAAAAATCTTTGAGTAAAAATTCAGGCCCATTATCACTTCTTATTGTTTTGATAATGGTATTAAACCGGGTTTGTATAAAAGAAACAAAAGACTTAACAAGAGGACTAGCTTCAGATTTCAGTTCATCAAAAATATCCAGCAGAATTTACTATGATCATCAACAATTGTTAAGAAATAGAAAAAAACATGCATAGAATCAGTAGAGTAAGGTCCCCATATATCCATATGAACAATATCAAAAGGATGAGGGGAGTGAGTAACACTATGGGGAAAAGGGAGTTTCTTTTGCTTGTCAAAGAAACAAAGGTCACATGGAGTACTATGAGGTTGGAAATTATGTATGTGAAAAATTTTATTAATACGGGAGGATATGTCATGGGAGGGATGTCCCAATCTATAATGCCACAGATTACATTTGTCATCGGTGTGTGAAGTACAATCTAGAATGCTAGAATTATATGTAAATGAAAAAACAGGTTTTGTGGAGGAAAGGCAGTGAGGTAAGCTAAGGATGTAAAGCCAAGATCAGTTGTACCAATCATCCTCCGGGTATGGTTCACTTGTATGGTGCAACGATTGGAGGTGAATTGAACTGTACAATCTAGGGAATTAGTAAGTCTAGGGATGGATATTATATTTGTAAAAAATTCAAGTATGTACAAGACATTTGTAAGATGAAAGTCTTTAGTAAATATTATGGTACCACATTGATTGGTAGAAATAGTGGCACCATTAGGAAGTTTAACAGTGATTAATTGAATGGTAAAAAGTGTGTGAAAGAAAATTTTAGAGTGACATATATGATCTGTGGCACCTATATCCAGAATCCAATAATTGTTATTGTTCAAAGAAGATGGTGTGGGAAGAATACATTCAGTATGGTTTATGGTGGAGTGAAATTGTTGAACTTAAGCAGCATTTGGTGTGGCGGTTTGTTGTAGAAGAACCAATAGAGCCTTGTGTTGGTCTGCAGAAAATGTAGGTTGAGTGTTGGAATTTTGTTTTTAGAATAACGTAGTTATTCAAAAAAAATACCAATATAAGTTGTATTTCAAATGAATTACCAATGTAGTTATGTTTGGTATTTTGCATTCGTCATCTCAATTGGTGAATGAATGTTAAAAGTTTTTTTTTATTTTGGTTATAATGCATTCGCCATCTCATATGGCTAATGCATGCAAATTAAAAAATAATAATTTGCATGCATTAGCCATATGAGATGGCAAATGCATTATGACCAAAATAAAATATAGAAAAATATTTTAACACCCATTTGCCAATTGGAATGGCGAATGCAATACCAAACATAGCTACATTGGTAATTTATTTGAAATACAAGTTATATTGGTATTTTATTTTAATAACTACGTTATTATAAAAAAAATCGAGTGTTGAGCTCTTCTGACTCCATTCCTGAGGTGGTGTTGGATTGCTCATTAGAAGCATAAGCATTGTTGACCTGAGGTTTCTTGAGATAAGGTGACATACCATGTTTCTTGAAGCAAACTTCAATAGTGTTCCCAGGTTTATTGCAATAAGAGCAAGCTTTCAAGTTTTTTCCACGCCCATATGATGAATTTTTAGGGTTAGAATCCGAGCCAGAGGAACGTTGTTGAGATTTTTTGAAATTTGCCACAAGTTTGTCTTCATCAACAGGTGTGAGGAGTTTGCGTTCTTGGTGGATCAACATGGAAAAAACTTTGTTAATAGGAAGGAGAGGATTGATGAGAATGATATGGGAACAAACTGGAGCATATAACTCATTCAAGCCCTTCAAGAACTGAATGACATAGTCAGTTTCTCGGTAGGATTTGATGGTGGAAAGGAGAAAGCAGGAAGGTAAAGGACGAAAATTGTCCAGTTCTTGCCAAAGCTTCTTGAGATTCGTAAAAAATTGGGTAATGTTGAGATATCCTTGTTTGAGAATGAAGAGTTCTTCTTGTATTTCAGCAATACGAAATATGTCACCATGGTGTTATCTGTCACGAAGCTCCGTCCAGATTTCTAACGTAGTATCCATCCAAAGAATGCTTTAAGGAATGTCTGGTTCAACAGAGTTGGTAACCCATGTCATAAACATGGTGTTGCAACGATATCATGCCAGTGTAATAGGATATGAATCATCAAGGTGAGGGAGAGTTCCATCAAGAAAGCCTAATTTGTTTTTGGATCGGAGAGCTACGAAAATGGAACGACTCCAAGAATGGTAGTTGAGGTTATTGAGGTGAGGAGTAACAAACGCAATCCCAAGGTTATCACTGGGATGCATAAAATAAGGATCCATCTTATCCTTCTAATAGATGTTAGATGAACAATGGTGGGTGGTGAAGTTTTTGGTGTGGGTGGGCGTGGGCGGTGGTGAACCAGTTTCAAAGGTCATGGAAAGATTGTGCAAGAAGAACGAGAGAAAGACAAGAAATTTGAAACGAAGAAGAAAAGAGGATAAGGTTGAGGATGAGAAAGTAGTGATATACGAATTAGGAGAAGTCACATGTGCAAGAAACAAAGAAAAAGAAGATAGTGAAAAAAAATCACGTGTGGAGAGAGAAGCAGGAAGCATAAAATATGTATCTCACTGATACCATGTTAACATATTGAATCTTGTGGTGCATTAACCATAGTGTAATCAATGTTGCAGAAAAGAAAAAGAAAGAAAAAAGAAACAACCAATGGAATAAAATTGTATTATTTCTCATTAATTCCATAAATGAAATACAAGGCAATATATAGAAGAATAAAAGGTAACGATCAATAGACTAAGTCAAAGGAAAAAGTAATTAAGCTATTTTAACAAGAATCAAATAAATAAAAGTCAAAGGTTGTACCACTCATAGATATAGATTTAGACGGTGATGCATGTTTCAATTTATTTTAGGTTTTTATACAACGATGTAATTATGTGCTTAAACATATTTTGTATGTAATCTTGTATGAATATTAATGATGTCAATATATACATTTTCAAATATTTCTATACATGTTTAAGTTTCTAGAAAATTTCTCCATTTTCATTATAAAACAGGTTTTGTTTCTCACTGTTTCTAAAAATGATTATGTCTTGTGGGGTTCTGAAAATGCTTCGAATATCAGTATAGAATGGATTCGGAAATGCATTTATGGAATTATCCCTAGTACAAGATATAATTTATGAGGTCAGTATTAACCTAAAAATTGTATAAGTATGGGGCTCTCATCTCATAGTTTTATCAAATCACATTACACCATAATGAACATCAATTGTCATGTCACAAATGTCTACTTCAATAGCGCGAACTCCTCAATTGAATTTAAGTTCAAGGAGTACACCTCTCTAGTATATCTAAAATTTATATTGGAGAATCTCCTACAATAATATATCATGACAATAAAAAATTATGAAGTTCGAGTATTGTTCACCCTCAATTAACAATTAATGGAAGATTCAGTTCAACAACTTTAAACTGAAGACAGGTGCAGATTTTAAAGGTTAGGTGGAATATATTTTTGTGTTACAAAACAAAATGTTCGATCAAACTGGATGTAATGATGGCAAGAACGATCGAAAATATTATGAAGATGTTGAAACTTCATCTGGATGTTAAAATATAATATTCAATTGATGTTTACAATTAACTAATTCACCTCCGTAATATTTACAAATATATATTTCTAAATTAAATTCACTTATAGATTTGGGTCGTGAATAAAAAACGAAAGAATTTTGTGTGAATAGAATGCATCCGAAAATACATTTTAAAATTTTAAAGATTTTTTTTTATTTTTCACAAGAATAAAGAAACAATTTATAGAATGTCTTAAGCAACTCCCAAAGAAAACAACTTTTTATTACATCTACTTAAACCTTGGTTTGAGAGATTTGAGAGACTCGAGATTGTGTCCAAGTATAAGTTGTTTTTCATGGTATGATATTCCATGGATTCTTTCTACTAGAGCTAATAATATTCAAAAACATACAGATTTTATATGTTTACATTTTCCATTTGAGATACAAACCTTGATTATATTGTGATAGTATAACATCTTCACCTGAATTTAACCCATTATTATTTTATTCCCAACGGGTTTGACCACTTAAGTAAAAAGTACAAAAGTTACACATTGAAACATTTACTTAAAATCCAATTTTCCTTGTAACCAAAACAAATTAATTTAAAATAAACTAATGAACAAAGTCTATTTGGAAATAATTTTACCCAAACATAAATAAATAAATAAATAATAATAATAATAATAATAATAATAAATAATAATAATAATAATAATAATAATAATAATAATAATAATAATAATAATAATAAAATAAACAGTTAAAAGGATTATAAAATTGAATAATTTCAGTATTTTGAAATTCCGCAAAAAAACAACTAAATTGGGAAATGAAAAAATAATTCTTAAATTAATCCATTCCATTCATCATACTTTCTTTACAAACACTTTCTAAATCATCAAAAGCTTGTATACATTATTACATGGAGTATTTTGGTACTTATGTCATATCACCAACATTATTATATACCGACGATCAATTTGAGTATTTTTTAGATATCTTCAGTTATAAAGTCGTGTACTTTGGTGAGGAGTCTGTTTTTGAAGTTTGTCTTCGGATCAAACAAATCTATACTAGAGGACAAAATCAAATAGAATCACCAATAAAAATTCAGATTACCTCGTTAAAAAATGCTACATAAGGTTTGAAATTGAATGTTACCATAGGAACTTATCTTTCCGGCATAACAAAAGCTTTAAAACAAGTGTCCCCGGGTGTGTATCGTCCATCGTCAAACAATAATTTCAAACATTTTTTCTAAGATATACAAGTGTTTTGTCAGAATGTGATTTCCTGACAGAGGGTCTGAGCCGTCCAATTTTAAATTGGCGGTCGAGATCATTTTACTGCATAAAATTAAGATTGATATCTGTATCATCCAATGGCATATCAGTGGTTGAAATTCATTCCGGCGTGAATCTTCCCTACAGGGGGAATCCTAGTCTGTGTTTGGTCTCGCAGGGAAAAATATGTCAGCCTATCAAGACTACAAGTTCCGATTCAAAACTGATATCTGACCAGAGTCCCCATTTAACAAGAAAACTTCTAGAGGTACATAAGGAGACGACATTGATGCACCAAATCTATAGGAGGGTTGCAACATTTTGCTACCTTTTGCACATGTAATTGTTCTAAGACGTGGTCCAGTTCTCATTTGCCATATCTGAAAGCACATTTCAGTTAATCAAACAATATTAAGAGAAGCCGGCAGAAGTTTTGTTCTATTGTGCACAGCAAACAAAGTTCAAGTGTGTCAATGTCACACTAACAGCAAGTATGAGAAGTAACGTTTCTCAAGTTGCATATTTTTAATTGCAAAACTGCAGTAAAGGCTTTGGGTGGCTTTTGAGGAAGAAACCTAAAGTTAGATAAAAGTCATACCTCAATAATTCCTTTTCTGGGAGCATGAATAGCCAAACACAAGCAGTAATCACTCTTCATTGGTTCATAATAAGTGGAGCTTGATGAGGCTGTATCTTTATTTACCAACATCTCCATGAATAAACAGTTGGCATCCCTATATCCCTGCAAAAGTACCAAACTCCATATTAAGGAAACACAATGGTTATTTGACTGAGTTTTTTAGGGGAGGGGAGGTACTCAGGACCGAAAAGTTCAAAAGAAAACCTTCCAAAGGCGCACCACCACAAGTGCTTGAGTATCTAGCAGCAATATGCGACCAAGTGAATCGGTTATAGCAGCCAATGTACCACTTGGTGATAAGGTAAGCTTTTCACCTTTCCTAGGATGATCCTTTATACATGTCAGGGGTGAAGCTGCATTGATGCATAAACACAAAAGTCAAATAATTGGATTTAAAGTTAGAAAAGATGCAGCAAAAATGGTTCACAGAGCTCTTCATTTTATCAGTTGATAGTTCTCTTCCAGTAGAAATGCAATAGTCCAATGGGTCCTCTATTTCTTTTTGTCCCACGGATTATTTTTTGCCAAGTCTAAATTTGCGGTAGTTCTTATTTTTTCTATAGGCAACAAATGTTAGTAATTAGTTAAAACTCCTTCGATGTCCCTTAGCTCACCAAGTGAGATGGCTTACCTATCTGGGGCAATAGATCTTTTCTTTTTTCTAATAAAAAAAAAATAGCACCACCTTACCAATAGCATAAATTAACCCTACTTAACATGACACTATATAATTAGTGTTTCCTTTACTTGGCATATGCAAAATTATCTGCAGGTATTTGTGTATTATAGTGAAAAAGGCAAGCCCCGTGATGAATGTTACTCTTACCTCGAGCAAATGGCTGAGGCTTCTCCTCTGATTTCTTTGGCGATTTCTGTGGAGAATTTTTTTCACTCCGCCAAATCAATTTAGAAAATGAAGCTATAGTGGAAAATGTTGCAGGTACAACTTTAGACAAGATAGCTCCCACTAACGACCTGCCTTTGTCCTCAGAAAGTCTTCCAAATGATCATACAAAACTCAATCAGTATAAATGCTATGACAATAAAAAGACTTCTGAGCATATATATTAGTAAAGTAAAAGTTTTGCTAAATAATGCTCCAAGTACCTATAAGCTGAAATCACAGCATCGTCTCCAACAGCCACTGCACAATAATAACGTTGACTCGACTGCCCAACAATAAAAGCAGCTGAACTCAAATACCAGAAATAATATCAGAAAATTTCCATAATCTAGGGTTGAAACGGCCACAATCATTCTGACAGACAAAAATCATAGTAGGACATGGTGAAACTGAGAAAAGCAAGTCAAACCAAAAAAATAAAATCAAGGAAAAGCAGCAAACATAAGTACCCAATTCAGGGTTCAGACAATACATGATTTCCCTATTTGAAAGAAAAAACAAGTGCCTATACAAATCTTACATGTACAGAAAATATGTTTTTATATTTTCCTCAAATCACTTTTTTTTTCTAAGTTTTACAAATCATGAAAAGTTATACAAACAAATGTGATCATAGAAAGCATAACATGATAATTTAAAACAATTTACCTGATATTCCATCAGCGGTGGAGGCATTATGCCAGTAACGGCTGCATCAGCGCAAGTACCATACTTACCAATATTCCACAACTGGAAAGGTAATTTTACTTGAGAATTTTCAGAATCCTCTGAATCTTGGTTCTTTTGCTTTTCATTCCGATATTGAGGATGGGCTTCTTCAAACCACTTCTGCAGCATATTCTGCATTCCAAACATTGCAAACAAATCCTACTATTAGACTCATAATCGACTATCCCACTCCAACATGTAGAATATAAGTTTCAGATCCATGTCAATGCAACATATTATTTTACAGGATAAAGAGAAGTTATCCATATTATTACAATTTCACATTATGACTTTGGTTTGTGTATTGGTATATTTGAAAATGGCTCACAAGGGGCGATGCGGAGGCAAGGGATATGACATCTTGCCCATAGCACCTTCCTAGTAGCCAGTTTCCCAGTTCGAGTGCCCGTTTTATGGATGAAACGCCCTCTCCTCAGATATGTCGCCCATGTCCTCGATAATTCGCCTAAAGCGAGCGATCGTGGGAGGTGATGTGTCCCTAGTCACAACAGGGCAGAAGAAGTCTCGGGGAAGCTATCCACGCTCTTCTGAATAACATGGGATTAACTACCCACTCTCACATTCTCTCGAAGTGGTTCTTATTCCCAAGAGGCCGAGGATCCAGACCCCGTACTGCTATAAATACCTCAACCCTGAAGTTGAGAGACAATCTCACATTCACACAAACAATTTACATAGAGTTTTCTCACCTCTCTACATGAGTTAGCTTTAAGTCCTACAACAAACTTTAAAGCCTCTGGCAGTCCTTAATGACTAGGAGTTGTTACTTATTGTACTTTAAGTAAGTACATATTGAGAAAATGATACTTTTTGTTTTTGTTTATTCTTCTAATCGGAAAAATCACTGGCTGTTTACATTCTATTTATGTTATATTAGTTTTGAGCAGAAAATAGGAAACAATAGATAATTTTAAAATCATTAAAAATGAAAACAGAACAGTTTATCAAACTAAACATATCTTTATGTTTAAGCCAATTTCTGATTTCCCTGAAAAAAGTGTTACCTGAACAACGGAGCCATCAAAACGGGCAATCACACCGGGCATAATGAGACAAAACTCTTCCGAGGAACTATCTTGAATCAAGTCTTTCTTTGTTCCACGAACTCTTAACTTCAAAACTCGTCCAGGATAAATCATCTACGAAGATCAAATTGAAACATAATATAAGAAACATCATTGATTTTGATCCATTACAAAATTGAAATAGCCTGCTATTCAACCCTATCCCTTGTAATTAATCAAATAAATCACGACCTAACTCCTTTAGATCGCGATGAAAATGATAATCTAGAAGAAAAGAGAAACTGAATTTGATTACCTGCTTATGAATCAATTCGGCGCGGAGGGAGTAAATGAGCAAATAGCCAGATGAAGTGCCAGCGACGATGACGCGGATGTCATCAAAGACCAACCATTCGACGGCGGAGATGAATTCGGCATCGATGGGGGACAGTTCGGGTCGGATCCTGAGTGGAGATTGGTGGGAATCGGACCATGAGAGGAGGAGGATGGTGGAACGGTTGGCGAGGAGGATGGAGTGTGTGTCGATGGCGGAGAGAAGGTTGGGGTTGTCGACAACCCAACCGGGTTTTCCGGCTCCGAGTTCGCCCAATTCTTTGCAGGCTATGCATCCTAATTCTTTCTTGTAGGATCGCCTCCTCATTGCTTACTTCCTTCACTAGCTACCAAATGGATCGCAAAATGACTTTATTAGGGGATGTTAATGGCAAAGTATCCATTTCTTACTACAAACTAAATGCTTGCTTTTTCATTTTCCTTTTTATTTAGTTTTTTTTAGTGACTCATTAAATGTTTCAAAACGGGTAGTGGTCCGTCGTCTACGCATCCGTCCGAAAATAATGGATTAGGTTGGTAATTTGTGTTCATCTACCATAAAGTCCGTTTTGTCTTAAGTATGTCAAAAAAGTGGTGGGTTGATTTGTCAGTCTGTCAATCTAGTTATCAAACACTCAAAATATGTATTTTAGTTGGTTAAAGATTAATACTTGAATTATAATTTTAGTTTTGGAACTTTTGTTAATGTTTCTATTTTAGGTGGAATTTCTTGATGATTTTAGATTTTTATTGTCATTTTATGTTTTATAAATGTTGGTTTGAGGATTTATAATTGAAATGTAAGAAAAAAAAAGTATTTTAATCTATTAAAAAACTAAAAAGAAATATTTTTAAAACAAAAATAGGCGATCAAGTCCGCAATCTGTCATCGTGGTGGGATGGACTAAATTTTTAAGCTTAATTTTACTTGATGGATTTGTACGTCCTCTCTTTTTATTTAAAATAGGATTAACGATCCGTTTTACCGTCTCTATGTATCAATAATTTATATTATTTATTTATTTTTTATTAATCTCAACATTGACGAAATAAATAAATAAATAAGAGTTCTCTACAACGGTTAATAATATCATTAAATTGTGTAAGGTCTCTTTTTTTAAATTAAAAAGTGAATTATTTCCACAATTTAAATATTTAATTCAAAATTAACATGACATGTGTTAAACTTGTGTATTTAACTTAGAACTAAAAAATAAAACAAGGGTTATACTCAAACAAATTGATCGTAATTATGATCAGAATCTTCAACGGCTGCGGTTGTTGACGTGGATCTCGAAGTCTTTATTCGATCGTTGAGGATAATGGGGGGTGCACCTGCAAGGTACCCCCAGCGTGTGGCTAACGGTTCCTTTTTTGGGCCTGGATCGTGGATCCTCCAAAAATAGGTAATTGCCAGAAACTAGATGTTGGACGAGCACCCCTGGTCGAGATAAGGATACGTCGAGCACATAAATATCCGAGCAGGAGTTGTCTTTGACTGAATCTGGGTGACTTTTGTTGGTGTCGAGTAGAAGTATGGAATAAGCAGAGAGAACCGACCACGGGCAGATATGGTCGGCGGGTTCAGACCATTTAAGGAGCATAGACCTAGTGGGTCCCTTTGACGTTTGGGCTATTGGGTCGTCCCATGAGCGTGAGAGGATTAGATCATGCCTAGTCTTTGGGCGAGTCCAGAACACAAACATTACATACGGAGGTGATCCATTTTGTTTTTGTTAGCACAAAAGAGTCATACTTCTAATGGTTATAATGTTTAAGTCATTTTCAACTTACATTTATTAGCACGACACTAAGAACATAGAATGAGATTCATCCTTATGCTTATAGAATTTTACCCATGTTCATATTCTTTAATCATCAACAATTACTGATAATATACTTTTTACCATTGACTTACAAGAGGAAACGATGTTTTTAGAATGAAAATGAATTTTCACTAGTCTTCCCTTATAACAAGCCTCACGAAGAGCATCTGATCGATATTCTAGATTAAGCAGGTATCTTATAATATTATAAAATTAAGCATTTAAAGCTTTGATATTAATCTTAAGCTTTCTTGTATTGTTAACATCAGACATTTCATTTCTTGTTTTTTAAGGTCATACAACTTGATTGTGTAATTATTGTTTATACGAGGACAGAGCCATGTGGAAGGTGAATGTTCTTATGGAGTTAGGAAGTGGGACTTATACCCCCGATAATCGTATGGTTGATGGTGGCTGGACAATTATGGTTGATCCTCATTATAGGATGTTATTGTTTCATCATTGACTTGTATCTGACATGTTCATGCTATTAGGAGAAGCAGTCATAGCCCTACATTGAAAAACGTAAACACCCATAGCTAGTTTAGTGAAGTTGACATGTGTTGAAAGCAGCCATCCCCTGCTATTAGGGTTGGCAATAAATTGAATCAACTCGAAAATAGTTAGAAACTCAGTTCGACAATTAAATCGTTGAACTAGGTTCATGAACCAAATAAGTTGAATATGAGCGAAAAATTAAGTTTGTTAACTAAATGAGCTGAACTTGTACTATACACAGTTCGACTCGTTAGGTTCATGAGTCAACTTGATTTAATATGAGAAGAATTATATTGTCTTTAAGATTTGATTTAAAGATTTACTCCAAATCTTAATCCTAAATATGTTTCGTATGTACTAGTTATGGCAGTAAAGTTGACAATTGCATTTAGGATCATCTTTGTTGGAGGTATAATGATATTTGCTAAAATAACATGTGTAATGAAGGTTGCAAGTGGTGTATTCATTTTGTGATGGAAATGTATCGATTTCTAGTAATTTTTTTAATACTATTTCATTAAATTTGTATGGTTCCTAAATATCTAGATGAAGTTGTGGATTTTTTAGACAAGTTCTAACTTCAATTTAGTAGTTTTTGAATTATACTTTCAAATGTATCTCTTGAAAGTTGTGTAGTTGTTGAATTGACAGATTTTTGGGATAAAATTAAATTTCAATTTGATAATTTTTATTTTATTTTATTTTCAAAAAAATATTAATTTCAAATTTCAAATATATATAAAAAAAATAGACTTAAAAAATGGTTTTTAAGTTCGTGAATCAAGTTGGCTGAACCTAATGAGATGAACCTAACGAGTTGAACCAAATTGTTCGTGAACTTATAATGAATCGACTTTGAGTTTAAAAAAAGTTCGTGTAGAACTCGAACCGAGATTTGAATTGAATCAATTCTTAACGAGCTGAACTCATGTGAATTCGACTCGACTCAACTCATTTCGAACCCTACCTGTTATACTTGGAAGAGATGAAAGAGGTTTGTCTTGCTATAAAATCGAAATCCAGGACAAATGAAATTTGTTGATGTGAGACTGAATAGTTAATGCATTTAATAACGCAAAAAATGACATATATTAAAATAATGCAATACATAGTTTTATCTGCAGAAAACATAAAAGCTCGTAGATTCAATTCAACAACAAAGCACACCAGTTAACGATGAATGTGTTATGTTTCAAACCAAGTACACAAAGCAACTGGTTTATGAAAGAAGCTCGATAAAATATTGGAGGAAAAAAACAACATAAATAAGAGAAAGAAATACTATGAAATAATTACAGCGCCTCAATGGTTTGAAACAAAATATTAAGGTGAAAACACAAGCTATAGAAGAACAATGAAAAACAAAACAAATTTGGAAAACAAAACACGAGAAACGATACTAACGTCATTGAGGTACTCCAAGACCTTGAATCTCGAGGTTTAGTGAATTTAGCATAAATGAAAGTGTTCACAAATATCTAAACATATTTCAAAATCAAACTTCACCAAATTTACAATAATTAACATCACATTTATCACTTTCCATTCTCTGAACATAAATCCCTATGTTTCTTTCTTAAGCAGAAAAATATCATCAACCTAATTTGATTTTAATTTTTCATTCCTTTCTGCTTCTTGATTGTGTATTTGTTACTATGCTGGATGCTCTCAGCTGGTGTCGACAGCCATGCTATACATCTTTGCAGACAAGCTCATGATAACAGTAAAAAAATACCTGATTTTTAAAATGAGTATAAAAAAATTTAAAAAGAAAATATATGTTTAACTGCTTTTAAGCTTACAAATATTAATTTCAATATAATCAAATTTTGTAAGAACAAGGACATGATAAAGGCCAAAAATAAAATATGATAGTATATATGCAAGCAATTATGGAAAAAAAATAAAATAAAACACAGCCTAAAACAAAATATGACATATAATTGATGAAGCAATTCATCATTCATAGAATATTTGAAATGAAGCGCATCAAAGAAAAATAGAATTGTGACAAGTTTTCCAACACCACAAGGTTAATGAGTCTTCTACATCTAGAAAAAAACAGTTGTAATGTCACTTCTAAACAAAGCTGGCATCTTCTATGAACCAGTAACCAAATTAGATGCTCATGCGTCAAAGTACTCTTCAGGAAGATAAAACTTCAAACCATTAGCCTGCAACCATTGAAAATTAATCAATTAATTAAATAAAAACCTGCAAAGATTAAAACCAGGTAGTTTCCAATCAAACGGTAAAATTATAATTAAAAACAGGGTTGGGCTATAGTGTATTAACAAATAATAATCACAACTGGATGAAAGATACAACCATAAACCTAAACAACAAACACATAAAGAGAGATAGAAAGAGATGCCCTCAAACTTCACATTATGAATCATGATTCATCAGTGTTATTGATTGCAGATGCCACTGTGGCGGAAAGCAAAAAATTCCCATTTTATGCCCCGCAATATCTGCTGCAAAAGGCCATGGCACGGCCATCTTTCACAAATTGGCCATGGCACGGCCATCTTTCACAAATTGGCCATACGGTTGTTACAAAAATTCGCCATAGCTGATATTTGACAATGTTGTTATTCGTTTAACAATAATTACGACTTACTGATAAAAACTGACTATTTCTTAAATGGTGCTCAATTCATAAGTTATTTCCTTGTTGCTAAAATAGTTTAATTACCTCTGCAAATCTAATATCAGCATCACTATGATCTTTTTCTCTTCCGGCTGCATCACCAACATAAAATGATCTACAGCACAGAAAATGCATTTTTAACATTTTAAACCCTTCGAATAAAATCTGATGTTATTCTAACTAAAATTTAAGAAAGGAATCCAAAATTTGTAACATTTAATAAAGCATCAAATATCAATTGAGCAATCAGATATAAGAAAACCTAACTGATCCATATCGATGGTAATGCCAGAGTTGAAGTGTTTCTCCATAAGTTGCCACATTCCTGGTTCTGGTTTCCGAAAAGGATCGGCTTCATTTGTTCCAGCCTTAGATTTACCTATCCCACAAGCTATAAAAACCTGTATAGACAAATTTTGGTTACTCAGGTCAGTTTAGACACAGCTTCTCACCCCCCACCCCCACCTTGAATTATATGTTTGAAGAACCCTAACTGACTCTAGTCCTGTGCACAGCTGGCAATAATAACAAATCCTCGGTAGTTACTGATACTGCTCTAATATAAGCTACATTTGTACTACCAACAAAATCACCTGAATTGGGACCTTCACTTTCTCAATAAACAGATTTAGACGTCCAATTTTTGAGTCCACTGCTTTTTGTCTTTGATTTTTCCAACGATCAATATTGGATTCATTGGTAAAAATTACCTGCAGTAGACAACAAGCACCACAGTAGAGCATACTACACTGTAAGTTTCATACTGGCAGCACCATTTAATAGGAAAATGTATTTCAGTTTAGAAAGAATGGGGCAGAATTACAATGGCAAACTGTTAGTAGGCCTCCAGTTAATATGTAACGCGCAGAGGCCAAATAGGCAAGCCAACCAGTGTTATTGATGGCGGAGAGCCAAAATCCCACCATGCTGGATGCTTTTGTGGCATCGCCATAGCAGATTATGGCAGAAAAACCAGCAATATCGGATGATATTTGCCATTGTGGCCAGTAAAAAAAACACCATTGATATCCATCATAGCGCCGCCATGGCAGATATTTGATAACACAGCATCCAAGTTATTCTAGAATCATGTTGTAGTTGAATAAAAGGAAATAGAAGGGTATTCGGTTGTTTTGAAGTGGGTCTGGGCGGTTTTGAGGGAGGCAGGCTCTCTAACTCCTGTTTATGTGTAACTTAAATAAGTAACTGATAGATACGGTATAGTTTATACCAGAAAGCACATAAATAGAGGGAGAGAAGCACGAGATTGGGATGGTTAAATGCGGCAGATACTAATTAAATGCAGCAGATATGACTGCCAAGAATAGGGCTCTAGATCCTATTCATACGAAACAAATCAGTGGAAGTGGAGGGTAATTATTCAGATTGCAGTCTTTGCATAGAAGTGCTAAGCAGCTCGAAATGCTTACCCTAATTTAATTTCGAGAATTTCTTTATCTTTTTCATAGTATATTGTATACATGGTTAGATCCCGTTTGATCTCTAATCTTATTACCTAAATTAAATAATACAGTATATTTTTCCTTTTTTTGAATTCTGTGTTCTGTGTTGTGATTTCTATTCCTAGACCAATTGGATCCTATCAGTAACTACCTATCTGCATTCTTCTGTCCCAGTGAAACAAGTTTTCTGGGTATTTTCAGCAATAAATGTCTTTAATTCAGTAGTAATTTCTACTAACATAGAGATCAGTTCTAATATGAATTTCTATGATCAGTCAAAAATCTATTATAAGTTCTCTTTTATAGATAAAAGGGACACACCAGTTTGTATCCATTGTTGTATAAGCTTTGCAGTTTATCAGGAATTGAGGGATACATGAGGGACCAAGCCTTAGGACCTGTTCTGAAAGAAAAATATAATTTTCTCAAAAATCAGGAACTTTGTGCAAGATAATAATAATAATAATAATAATAATAATAATAATAATAATAATAATAATAATAATAATATCAACAATAATCACAACAACAATAATAATATTATTATTATTATTATTATTAATTAATAATAATAATAATAATAATATATCCATTCTAAAAACTTGGCAGTGCAAGCACTACTTAACCTCACCAGAAGCCTTTAACACTACCATTTACATACAAACAAATAGTATTTAATTTAACAATCAGAAAGGTGTGACTTCAGATGTAGACATACATTTTCACAGAAGTTTTTGCAAGACACCCATCAAAATCAAATGCAGCGATTTTACTTGAATCTTGCAAACCATCATCCTGCAAATTATCAAAGCATAGAACAATGGGGAACATGTAAACCATAAATAGAAGTATGCATATTTTAGAAATTCCTTGAAATTTGTAGCTGAATAGCTTGCACCCTTTCAGTACAGCCATGCTGGGGAAAAAACACACACACACACACCCACACCAAGGCACTGCTCTCACATTCTCACCCGTTCAAGAAAAATGACTGTCTGGAACGCCTTCCATTTAGGCAAAAGGGTAGCATCCTGGATCAATAAATAATTTCATTGAAAGTAAATTAAAATGTGTAAGGATTGATCGGTAAGGTTAACAAAATTATAAGCATAAAAATGTGATAAGCTTTCATTATCAAAAATCAAAGTTATCAAATAAAGTAAAAGAGGAGGAAAAACCTCACCTTGTATGTACTCTTGACATCAGAAACTGAAAAGGTGATAGGTGCGGATAACTGCAAGCAATAAATATGAATAAGAAAAGCATTAGGCATAAAAGAGAATTGCCAATACGCCGTTTGAAGGAGAAAACAGAAGTTTGAAAATAACATAAACCAGTAATACACGGCTTCAGGTTTAGCTGTTTACATCTTTCCAGGATGGATTCAACTCATTTTAGTCTGTTACGGTCACGGACATTGTTACATTAGTAATCTAAATGTACGGAACTAAAACAAATCCTTCAAATTGAGTTACATCTGTAAAATTAATCACTACAATCAGTCAAGCTACGTAATATCATTGGTAGTGCAGATATGGCAAGTTAAGTACTAACGTAAAACATGGCTCCGCATGTCTTGCCATATGTCATCTGAATCACCATGAACCAAAATGTGTTTTCCTTTTCATCCTCCTCCTTTCCCTCTGACCTCATTCTCCTCATCGCCACTCTTTTTCCTCATCGACACTGTCACACACCCCCTCTTCCTCTGTCATACCTTGTTAGGTACTGCTATAATGGGTGTTGATGTTGCCACTTCGGCTCTGTCTCCCCCATATATGCTTCTCCCTACATTACTCATTCCCCCCTTTCTCTCTAACATACACATTGTCACTCAGAAAATCTCATGTTGTTACTCTAACTCCACAGTTTAGGTCTCTGTTATCCAAAGAATCATCCAGCATTTGCTTTATGCTTTATATTTTCTAGAATCACTAAGCATATAGCAAGACATCAGTGGTATTTGACTCTTTGCTAACAGAGATGGCATATAGCTAGACATCCAAGAGTCTACATGATAGTGAACATGCTACATCAGAACTTCAAAAGACATTACATGGGAAAATGGTATGGAATTGTGTGACAGATACAAGTCAATTTCAGGTATTTTATTTTCAATTTTGTTGCACTATAGGATTAATGTGACAATTCATGCCATTTTTCAGGGACACGATAAATATTTGCTCACAAATCATTGTTTCCGGCCTTTGTAAGATCATCCCACAGAAGATAGATGTGGGCTCAAATTTAAAAGTATCATTATCAAGGTGCAGAAACAACCCACCTATACCTCCCCAAGATAGACAATATGTAATTCAAAAAATCTTTGATAGAGCATGTACTTACTTTCCTTTTCTTTGAACCACTTTCTTCAGTATCTTGCTTTTCATTCTGTGTGTCTTCCATTGCTTCACGAGCCTACCAAAAAAGAAAAGAAGTAACGCACAGCTAAATGCCATTAGTGCAAGCAATAATCATGAAGAACAGATAGAAAAAGATCATCAGAAAACAAAGGACATGTACCAACACTGTTTCCAGAGTCATACATGGTTGAGAATATCAATCAAAACCCATATAATTACAAAAATTAACTTCCAAACAAATTTTCATTTCAACGCTAATATCAATGAATACTTTCATATAATTACAAAGATGCTCTATCATTTAAATATCATGAGCATTGATACGATAAATATTTGCTCACAAATCATTGTTTCCGGCCTTTGTAAGATCATCCCACAGAAGATAGATGTGGGCTCAAATTTAAAAGTATCATTATCAAGGTGCAGAAACAACCCACCTATACCTCCCCAAGATAGACAATATGTAATTCAAAAAATCTTTGATAGAGCATGTACTTACTTTCCTTTTCTTTGAACCACTTTCTTCAGTATCTTGCTTTTCATTTTGTGTGTCTTCCATTGCTTCACGAGCCTACCAAAAAAGAAAAGAAGTAACGCACAGCTAAATGCCATTAGTGCAAGCAATAATCATGAAGAACAGATAGAAAAAGATCATCAGAAAACAAAGGACATGTACCAACACTGTTTCCCGAGTCATACATGGTTGAGAATATCAATCAAAACCCATATAATTACAAAAATTAACTTCCAAACAAATTTTCATTTCAACGCTAATATCAATGAATACTTTCATATAATTAAAAAAATGCTCTATCATTTAAATATCATGAGCATTGATACGATAAATATTTGCTCACAAATCATTGTTTCCGGCCTTTGTAAGATCATCCCACAGAAGATAGATGTGGGCTCAAATTTAAAAGTATCATTATCAAGGTGCAGAAACAACCCACCTATACCTCCCCAAGATAGACAATATGTAATTCAAAAAATCTTTGATAGAGCATGTACTTACTTTCCTTTTCTTTGAACCACTTTCTTCAGTATCTTGCTTTTCATTTTGTGTGTCTTCCATTGCTTCACGAGCCTACCAAAAAAGAAAAGAAGTAACGCACAGCTAAATGCCATTAGTGCAAGCAATAATCATGAAGAACAGATAGAAAAAGATCATCAGAAAACAAAGGACATGTACAACACTGTTTCCAGAGTCATACATGGTTGAGAATATCAATCAAAACCCATACAATTACAAAAATTAACTTCCAAACAAATTTTCATTTCAACGCTAATATCAATGAATACTTTCATATAATTACAAAGATGCTCTATCATTTAAATATCATGAGCATTGATACGATAAATATTTGCTCACAAATCATTGTTTCCGGCCTTTGTAAGATCATCCCACAGAAGATAGATGTGGGCTCAAATTTAAAAGTATCATTATCAAGGTGCAGAAACAACCCACCTATACCTCCCCAAGATAGACAATATGTAATTCAAAAAATCTTTGATAGAGCATGTACTTACTTTCCTTTTCTTTGAACCACTTTCTTCAGTATCTTGCTTTTCATTTTGTGTGTCTTCCATTGCTTCACGAGCCTACCAAAAAAGAAAAGAAGTAACGCACAGCTAAATGCCATTAGTGCAAGCAATAATCATGAAGAACAGATAGAAAAAGATCATCAGAAAACAAAGGACATGTACCAACACTGTTTCCAGAGTCATACATGGTTGAGAATATCAATCAAAACCCATACAATTACAAAAATTAACTTCCAAACAAATTTTCATTTCAACGCTAATATCAATGAATACTTTCATATAATTACAAAGATGCTCTATCATTTAAATATCATGAGCATTGATACGATAAATATTTGCTCACAAATCATTGTTTCCGGCCTTTGTAAGATCATCCCACAGAAGATAGATATGGGCTCAAATTTAAAAGTATCATTATCAAGGTGCAGAAACAACCCACCTATACCTCCCCAAGATAGACAATATGTAATTCAAAAAATCTTTGATAGAGCATGTACTTACTTTCCTTTTCTTTGAACCACTTTCTTCAGTATCTTGCTTTTCATTTTGTGTGTCTTCCATTGCTTCACGAGCCTACCAAAAAAGAAAAGAAGTAACGCACAGCTAAATGCCATTAGTGCAAGCAATAATCATGAAGAACAGATAGAAAAAGATCATCAGAAAACAAAGGACATGTACAACACTGTTTCCAGAGTCATACATGGTTGAGAATATCAATCAAAACCCATACAATTACAAAAATTAACTTCTAAACAAATTTTCATTTCAACGCTAATATCAATGAATACTTTCATATAATTACAAAGATGCTCTATCATTTAAATATCATGAGCATTGATACGATAAATATTTGCTCACAAATCATTGTTTCCGGCCTTTGTAAGATCATCCCACAGAAGATAGATGTGGGCTCAAATTTAAAAGTATCATTATCAAGGTGCAGAAACAACCCACCTATACCTCCCCAAGATAGACAATATGTAATTCAAAAAATCTTTGATAGAGCATGTACTTACTTTCCTTTTCTTTGAACCACTTTCTTCAGTATCTTGCTTTTCATTTTGTGTGTCTTCCATTGCTTCACGAGCCTACCAAAAAAGAAAAGAAGTAACGCACAGCTAAATGCCATTAGTGCAAGCAATAATCATGAAGAACAGATAGAAAAAGATCATCAGAAAACAAAGGACATGTACCAACACTGTTTCCAGAGTCATACATGGTTGAGAATATCAATCAAAACCCATACAATTACAAAAATTAACTTCCAAACAAATTTTCATTTCAACGCTAATATCAATGAATACTTTCATATAATTACAAAGATGCTCTATCATTTAAATATCATGAGCATTGATACGATAAATATTTGCTCACAAATCATTGTTTCCGGCCTTTGTAAGATCATCCCACAGAAGATAGATGTGGGCTCAAATTTAAAAGTATCATTATCAAGGTGCAGAAACAACCCACCTATACCTCCCCAAGATAGACAATATGTAATTCAAAAAATCTTTGATATAGCATGTACTTACTTTCCTTTTCTTTGAACCACTTTCTTCAGTATCTTGCTTTTCATTTTGTGTGTCTTCCATTGCTTCACGAGCCTACCAAAAAAGAAAAGAAGTAACGCACAGCTAAATGCCATTAGTGCAAGCAATAATCATGAAGAACAGATAGAAAAAGATCATCAGAAAACAAAGGACATGTACCAACACTGTTTCCAGAGTCATACATGGTTGAGAATATCAATCAAAACCCATACAATTACAAAAATTAACTTCCAAACAAATTTTCATTTCAACGCTAATATCAATGAATACTTTCATATAATTACAAAGATGCTCTATCATTTAAATATCATGAGCATTGATACGATAAATATTTGCTCACAAATCATTGTTTCCGGCCTTTGTAAGATCATCCCACAGAAGATAGATGTGGGCTCAAATTTAAAAGTATCATTATCAAGGTGCAGAAACAACCCACCTATACCTCCCCAAGATAGACAATATGTAATTCAAAAAATCTTTGATATAGCATGTACTTACTTTCCTTTTCTTTGAACCACTTTCTTCAGTATCTTGCTTTTCATTTTGTGTGTCTTCCATTGCTTCACGAGCCTACCAAAAAAGAAAAGAAGTAACGCACAGCTAAATGCCATTAGTGCAAGCAATAATCATGAAGAACAGATAGAAAAAGATCATCAGAAAACAAAGGACATGTACCAACACTGTTTCCAGAGTCATACATGGTTGAGAATATCAATCAAAACCCATATAATTACAAAAATTAACTTCCAAACAAATTTTCATTTCAACGCTAATATCAATGAATACTTTCATATAATTACAAAAATGCTCTATCATTTAAATATCATGAGCATTGATATTATTATTGTGCAGAAAATGGAGCTCTACCTCTTCAGACTTGTCCTGTCCGGAAAATAACTTCGTGAGAGCTTCCTGGTCACCACTCTGGAAACAAATAAAACAAAAACCACATAAACAAACACTCGAGAAAAGAAGGGAAATTGAAGCACAATGTTTGAAAATGAAATCACCTTCAAGGAGGAAAAGCCGGTAATGGTCTTAGGATCAGAGTTAGAGGAGGATATAGGGAAGCAACTGAAGTGGTGCCATTTGGTAATGTCCAAGTGTCTTGCCATGTCCCTTGAGACCAATCCCAATCTTAGGGTTTTGGATTGTATGGCTTCGGAGCATGTCTTGCACATAGAACGGTTCGACTTCGCGTACTCCGCGACAACCTTGGAAGGTGCCATCGACAACTTTTGAAATGAGAGAGAACAAACGTTCACGGAAACGGCAAAACTAGGACGAGAGGAGTTCAACAAGAAGACTTTGGGAGTTTGCAGCATGTAAAATGAAATGATAATTTAGTTGCTTCCTATGAATAGAAGTGTTAAAAATTTTACAGGATCAACTTGTACACAATAATTTCCTATAAACTATACTAGGGTTTTATAGAGGATCAACTTGTATGGGTATATAGAACATAACATACTACACACTCATCATATGTAAATTGAGAAGAAAAAAAACCCTAAAACAAAATATAGTGAAGCGATATATGTGAGCATTTTCAGAGATAAGAGCGTAATAAACTTTATACTTGTAATGGTATTTGAGTTGAGCGATACCTTGGATACTTGTATGAACGAGCTTTTAAGAAATTTCGGTTACACGCACGCGAAATAGCTGAAGGATGTGAAATGAAGAAGAATGGGTTTGGCACCAATGGAGTCTGAAGGTGGCGATGGAGAGAGAAGAAGAGGGTGTGTCTCTTGGAGACAATTCTCTTCCCCAGTTTATGTTATGGAAAGAGGGAAAGGATTTGCTGACTTTTGAGCGGGAAAGGTGTTCTATCTTTCCCTTAATCTCGTCCCTTAGATCAATTCAAGGGTTTGGATTATATTTAGTGTTTTGTTTTACTTTAAAACTAGTAAAATATTTATGTTTTCGAACGGGTAAAATTATTTGTTACGGTATAAAATATATTTAAATATAGGCTAAATTATACTCAGGGTCCTTTAAATTATTTAACGGTAAAATACCCAAAATAGTCCTTTAACTCCATCACTGGGTCCAATATGGTCCCTTATAGATCCTTTTCGTCCACCACCTCCAAATAGACGTTAACTTTTCTATACGTGGCAGCTGACATGGCTTCATCTTCCTCCTTTAAACTGAGATTCTTCATCCCCAAATAGTTTCATGATTTTCTAGGGTTCTGCAAAAATTTCTCTTCATCCATCCCCAAATTGATTCAAGAAATAGTAAAATCATAGAGTCACGAAGATGAAATCCAGTGGGTCGACGCCAATGCCAGTGATGAAAGCAAAACACGGTTATGGTGGGTGTTCTTCGAAGGAAGGATCGAATGTCAACACAAGCACAACTTGGAAACCTATATGTCATTGTGGGGATTTAGCTGTTCTTCGTATGGCCACAACATTCAAGAATTATCGGAAACATTTTTGGAGATGTCCTAATTTTAAGGTATGTCATATGTATGTTTGTTTAAAATCTGTAGCTGTATTTGTGTTTTAAAATAGTTGATGTTGAAGATGGTATTTTGTAGGGATCAGGCAATGCTGGTTATGGGTACTTTTGATGGTATTTTGAAGAGGTTGGAGATGAGAAGGAGCAATATTTGATGGATAGAATTAAGAAGCTCTCAAAGTCAGTGGCAAAGGCTCAAGTGACTATTGAAGAATATGGGAAACAAATAAGCAAAATGGAAAATGACATGAAGAAGCTCATGAAGTTGATAAAATTCTGGAAATTGATTTTGTTCATAGGCCTTGTTGTAGTTATTTTTAGAATGCTTTAGGATGTTGTTGAATCAATTTGTTCTCACTGTTTTTAGAATGATTTAGGATGTTGTTGTTGTTGAATCAATTTGTTTTCAATGTAGTTGACAATATCAATCAGACATTTGTAATGGATTATTTGTGATCAATGGTAGTTGCTATTGTTATGTTGACAGTACCATAATGTTAGCATTTGTTATCAGCTAAACATAATTGACATAATTGCTAAACATAATTGAAATAATTGCTTATCAGAATTGACAAAACAGAATTGTTACATTGACAGAACCAAACATAATTAACATAATTGCTTATCATAATTGACAAAACATAATTCTTACATTGACAAAACCATAATGTTAGCAGTACCATAATCTAATACAACAACAAAATTCTTACATTGACAAAACACATAACATTGACAGAATTGTCTTAACATTGACATAGTCTAATACAACTAAACAAAATACAACAGTCCACACAAAATGCATCTTCCTAAAGTTTCCAAGTCTTGGTTGATCTCTTTGTTGGTGTACTTCTCCTTGTTGTTGGGCCTACAACAGTCTTGGTTGCACTCATCCTGGTGGTTGGGCCTGGGGGCATGAAAGGCTTAGTTGGCCTTCTGAAAGATAACATGTTTGACCTTCCTCGATCTTGCTTGGTTTTCCTTAAATTATGATGAGGTTGAACTTGTGATAGCTGCTGAGACTGTGATGGCTGCTGAGACTGTGATGCTTGTTGAGACTGTGATTCTTGCTGAGACTGTGATGCTTGTTGAGACTGTGATGGTTGCTGAACAGATGCTTCAGATGGCTTGCCTTGTGATACCTGCTGACTGGTGTGGTCCTTGCAGGTCAGTTTATTATGACCTGCCTTTTTGCACCTGCTACACCTAACATTAAACCCAGTCCTTCTCAACTTTTTGTCTGAACCATCAATCTCACCTTGCTCTAAATTTCTTCTTTTCTTTGGCCTTCCAGACATCTTCCTATACTTAGGAGGCTGCACATCTGGATATTCAATTTTGGCCCACAAATTAGAACCATTAACTGGAAAAATCACAAATTCATAGACCTCCATGTATCTCTCCTTTCTATAATATTCTGGAATGTTGTCAGCAATGTTGTAGTTTCTACTCTTCATAGCTGACAAGGCATGCACACAAGGTAGCCCTGTCAGCTCCCATCTTCTACATGAACAACTTTGCTCCTTAAGGTCTATAGTGAATTTGTCTGCTTGGTTTTCTAGATGCCTCACCTCAAAAATATGTTCAGAAGCCATCCTATAAGCACAAAACATAATTGAATTCACTAATAATCCACTATAAGCACAAAACAGAATTGAATTCATATACCAATTCATATAAGCAACAAAACAGAATTGAATTCCTTCATTAATCTACTATAAGCACAAAACATAATTGAATTCACATACCAATTACTAATAATCTACTATAAGCAACAAAACAGAATTGAATTCCTTCATTAATCTACTATAAGCACAAAACAATTCATATACCTGACAATCCAAAGGTTGGTGTAAGAACTTATTTTTTCAACTTTCTTTCTTATGTTTGGTAGGACTTCCCCATCAGCCAGATTCTAATACCTCATCCTATTTGTTGCCCATCTCTCCATGATATATATCCTTATTTCTTCCACCATAGTAATTATTGGTTTAACTCTTGAATCCAGAATAACACTATTGAATGCCTCAGACATATTGTTGAGGACTGCATCACATTTGTTATGAGTCTTGAAATATGATCTGCTCCAATATCTTGGTGGAGTGTTGATCACGTGCTTGTATGCTTCCACATTGATATCCTTCATCCCTTTCATCTCTCTTTCCCAAGCTTGGTAATATGTGGACTTTGCAGCTTTCCAGATAATTTCCTTGAGTTTCTTGCCTGGATATCTTTTTCTGAAATTATTATAAAGATGTCTGACACAAAATCTTTGCTCAACTCCAGGTAGTAACTCATCCATGGCAGGTAATAAACCCTTAGTGCAACAAAAATAACTTAAGTTAGTACAAATAACATAAGTACCTATAAGTGAACATAACTTAGAAAATATAACTTAGACCATATTTACCTTTTGTTTATCAGATATATAGGTGTATGTGAGACACTTTTCTCTCCCACCTAGATCATCAATAAGAAGCTCCAAGAACCAAGTCCAACTATCTTTATTTTCACTTTCAACCACAGCAGATGCTATTGGTAGCATTTGATCATTTGGATCTCTACCAATTGCTGCCAAGATTTGCCCTCCACACAACCCTTTCAAAAAACAACCATCTAGCCCAATGAAATGTCTACATAATTTAAAACTCTCCTTACAAGCAGCCAAGCAAATGTACAGCCTCTTAAAATATGGTCGCTGATCTGCAGAACCCTCTAGTACAGGATGCACATTGACTTTCACAGTAGAACCTAGGTTAGATCTCAAAAGTTCATGGAAATAGTCATAGATCCTTGTATAGTCCCCAAGAAAATAACCATCTACCATATCTCTAGCAGCAAATCTTGCTCTTATGGCCTTTTGCTTGCTAACACCTACATTCCATTTTTTTGTGCCTTTTCTTTTATGTCCCTAAGCTTCAATCTTGGATTGGATTTCAGTGAATTCTGTAGCCTCTTACTTAACCATTTTGTACTCATCAGCTTTACATTGTACTCTCTACTACAACTATGGTTGTCTATGATCTTCCTTAGTTGCCAAGAATCCTCATTAGGTAACTTTGCACAGTAGGCTTCCCAATCACATCCTTCCTTTCATCTAACCCTCGCTCTTACCTTGTCATTCTTAATGTACCTAAGACCCCTGCCAGATTGCACAGCATATGATGCTATAGCTTCTTTGAAATCAGCCTTGGTTGTGAAATACATCCCAACCTCCCATTTGAATTTCGACATGTCTTTTTGTAATTTAAAAATAGGGTACTTTTTCCTAAAAACATCACTAGTATCATCACTTTCACACCCACTTTGTAAATCATCACTTTCATTATCACTAACTTTATCTTCACATTTTTCTTTACCCTTATTCATCTTCCCCTCTTGATCATTCACAAATTCCATCACATCACCCTCATCATCATCAAACTCATCTGATTCATCATCAAAACCAACTTCCATTGCACTGTCATAATTGAAGTTTTCATCATCACTATCATCCTAACTAACATCAATATTATCCCCTTCATTCTCAGCATTCGGATTCACAGGATCAGAATTATTCACCTCAGCATTCAGATTCACAGGATCAGAATTATTCACATGATCAATATTATTCCCTTCATTCTGATTCAAAACTTCCCCTTCCATCCTTGGAGTTGTCTCATTCAAGGGCTCAGTATTATTCACCTCAGCATTAACTTCCTCGAGCATTGCAGCAAGAATTCCTTCAGTGTCATCCTCTTCCATCACATCTGCTTCTACTTCATCAATTGGACCATCATAGAAATCAGGTTGTGACAATATGTGTGTGATGTATATGTCAATCCTAAGGTGAACCCTAAACAAATCAGCAATCTCTAGGGCTCTTTTGTCATTAACCAAGGTGCTCATCCCAAATTGTGGATCCTTATAGTAAATTTTCCCAATACAGGTGTAACCTAAATCCTTAAAACAACCTAGCAATTCAAAATAGCTTCATCTATCAACATCTATTTTTAATTCTGCAATCTCTCCCCCTTCGTATACACTCAGCTCGTCATCCACAAATGCACCACTGTGGTGAATTGTAAGATTCAGGTACTCACTTGTCTCTACTGACACAAATCCCTAATCGAAATCAAATAACCCTAAATCAGTAACTTTTCCGAAAAAAAACCTAAAACATATAAACCTTAAATCATCAAAGTAACTACAATCGAATAACATTTCAAATTGTAAAATCGAATACCTGGTGGATTATGCTTCAGAAATGGATATGATGCTTCAAGCTTCAACGGTAGTTGGTTATGATGCTTCAAGCTTCAATGGTGCTGCGCTAGGGTTCCTTTCTATTTTCACCAAGTTTCGTACAACTGGTTATGAAACTACTTGGTATACACTTTAGGCAAACACATCATACATGGCAGATGAGTCACCCAAGCTAAGTTCCACATGTGTATGATAACTTGACTTTGACTAACGGTTGGTGACGGAAGGATAAATGTGGTACAATTTAACAAATTAAAAGACCTTTTTGTCACTTTTTAGAGATAAGGGACCATATTGGACCCAGTGATGGAGTTAAGGGACCAATTTGGGTATTTAGCCTTATTTAACTGTAACAGTTTAGTCCTTTATGTTTTTTTCGCTACAAATAGGTCATTTAAGTTACCTTACGTCTTCAACGTTATCCTTTGCCACATAATATGTTCCAAAAAAGGTGATGCAGCATCCCAAAGTGTCACTACTATCATATCCCAAACTCTCACTAATGCAGCATCCTAAAGTACCATTATTATCCCATCTTAAACTCCAACCAATGCAACCCCTAATGTTCGACACTGTCACAAAGTCCAAACTAGGAAATCATCATTAGCCCAAAATCAAGGAGTACAAACACGACAATCCATCTCAATTTCTCAGCTACTTGTCATGAGAAGGGCTAGACAAGGACCAACAACAACGTTTGTGCCACATCACCTTTTTTGAACAAATTTTGTGGACAAGGGTAACGTTGAAGACATTAGGTAACTTAAAGGACCTGTTTGTAGGAAAAAAACATAAATGACCAAACTGTTACAATTAAATAACTTAAAGGACTCTAGGTATAATTTAGCCTTAAATATATATATATATATATATATATATATATATATATATATATATATATATATATATATATATATATATATATATATGTGTGTGTGTGTGTGTAAATTTGGAACGTTATAAATGTATTTATATAAGTTTTTAAATTTAAAATTAATTATTAATTTTAAAATGAATAATAATTATATAAATTCAATTGTATTAAAATACAAATAGAAAAAAAAAGACTCGTGAGATTAAAAAAAAAATATTTAATATTTGATAATAATGATTTTATCTTTCAAATTAAAATAATTATTGGTTAAAATAAAATATGCATTGTGTTTATAGTGATTCGTGAAATAGAAAGAATATTTAATACAATATATAATGTATTTATATACAGATGTAAATTTTGATGGAGAAAGACAAACGTAAAAAAAGTATATTTAGATACAAATTAATTTTTTTTTAAATACAAATGTAAAAAATGACTCGTGAGATGAAGAAAGACAAAAAATGAAATTTTGATGCGATATGACCCGTGAGATAAAAAAAAGTATTTGATGCGATATAAAATGTATTTAGATACAAATGTAAAATTTAAAATGGTATATTTAATTGTAAAATGAAAAATAATCATATAAATTAAATTGTGTTAAATAATTATATAAAAAGAAGAAAAGGAATTATGGGATTGAGAAAGAAAAAAATAATAATAAGAATTTTGTCTCTCAAATTAAAATGTTGATTAAAATAAAATAGTTATTATGTTGATAATGGTCCGTTAGATAAATAAATTGTTAATTTATTAAAATAAAAAATAGATTATTAGTATTTTTAGTGATAATAAATAAATGAAAAAAATTAAAATAAAATTAATTTTCGAATATTCCAAAATTAAAAACAGTTTTTAAAAACTATATATGAACATACCTTATACCTTATGTAGTATATTTTTATAGTATATGTATATACTACATATATATAATAAACTATATATGAATTATATATATGAACTTATTTGTTGATGAATTAAGTTGGAATATATATGAAATTAATGAACATACTTGAGGACGACATGATGATGCATTATCATCTCTATCTTCCATATTAAAATAGGTTATTATTGCATCCTCCAAAGATTCATAAACATGCATATCGTCTGATAAAAAAAATAATTAACATATGTATACTTAGATATATGTGTTAAAAAAATAATCGCATACTTAGAACAATATCCATTATATTGTACCAGATTGACTATTGTTGATATCTTGATTAGGTGATACAAACCGAAAATTTGTGGGTTTAAATACATACATTAAACAACAAATTAAAAATTTACTTTCAATGAATGTATATATAATTAATAGTATGATCATCACCAATCATATGTGACACTATTAACAGGTGTAATTCTACTTGGACCGGCCTCATTGTCATGAGTTCCTTGAAAGTGTGAACTTGGAAAAGTCATATTTGTCAAATTCTGAAATGGATCTCTCGATCGATTGTTTGAAGTGGTTGGATTTTGAGATTGTCGTCGTTTATAAAGTTCACGTCATCTCGATAAATAGTTTTGTCTTTGTTCGTCATCCATATTTTGTTTTCTTTTTCGTTCATATTCTGCCCTTCGTGCCCTTTGATCTTGACTTGACATTTAACGGGTATTATTTTCCATATTGATGATGTAACTGTCAGACATTCATACACAACTCAGTAACAAACATTCGACATATATTACGTTGAAAAATAGGAGCAAATATATGTTAAAATGATATATATATATATATATATATATATATATATATATATATATATATATATATATATATATATATATATATATATATATATATATATATATATATATATATATATAAAGTGCCAATTAGGATTACTATTAGGAAAACTTAAACATATTATTATTGTTGAAAATCCAAAATAATTTCCTATTCCTCCATTTTTCATCCCTCTTTTCCTTAAAAACATGCATAATTCATCATCAAATTATTTATTTCAAATCTATCTATTTCTCCAAATTTTAGTTTGTGACTGAAGATTGGTATTTCAAATCTATTATCAACTGTGTAAACACAATATATTCCTCCATTTTTTATAACCACTCCATGTGTTGAAAAGTTACATAGTCAAAATATAACATCGACAACATAAATAGGCATTGAAGTAATTCAATAAATTTTATTTGGTCAATTTCATGAAGAACTCATTATCTCATGAAAATGAAGTGTATAGTTTAACATAAAAAAGTCAAATGACAGAAGAAAATAGTAGAGGAAGTGGAATGCATGGGTGAATAGAAAAGTAGTAGACTCTATCTTCTAGGAAGTTCTATAAGAGGGATAAATTGAGAGATAGAGAGAAAAATATGAGGAAGACTTTTTTGTAACCTAACTAATTGGATAAAAGTAAGTGGGGTTGCATCATGAAACTGCACAACCACTCTTTCTAGGGTTCATTCTTTTTACAATATATAAAATTACATATTAAAAATAATTAAATAAATAAAATAGTTCTAAAATATAGGAAGTTATATAAGGGTAAGTTTGAAAGAAAAAAAAATCATACCAAAGTGATGTATCCTCTTTATAGATGGGTATAAATATCATAAGGGTCATCATCGGATTGGATCTCAGCAAGGGTGTGGTTAGTTTCTTTGATGACGTTTTGGTTGATGGTGTCGATGGTTTTATAAGGGTTATGACGATTTTTGTTGTTGGAGTGGGTGGTTAGTAAAGTTGCTCTATTATTTCTCTTATGAACTAATGAATATTTTCTCTTTCTATTGTTTTTCTCTTTTTTATTGGCTCAGTCTCAGTGAGAGATGAGTCTCTTGAATTTTATTGATGATAACAAACCAAAATTAATTTTTAATTGGAAAAAAATAACACAGGATAACAAATATGGATTATTAGATTAAAAAGGGAAAATGAAGATAAGAGTTTTCTAGCTCGTAGATGGTAGGTGTGTAGGAATAAAATTGGTTTGTCTCATATCCATTAGGTTTTGATGATAAGAAAGTATTAAATAACAATCTGGTGTACTAATATTTCTTCAACTGTGCAAGATCATATACTAAAATTTCATGAATAATTCAAGTGTTGGTTTTAACCGTGAACATCTCAAGAGAAGCTTACAAACCCAAATCTGATGGATCAGAAGTTGAAGACCAGACTCTAAAGAAGTCAACTTTTGAAGAGGTCGACGTCTGAAGGTCAGATTCTGAAAAGGTCAACCAATGAAGACCTAAATTTGAAGAATTTTGAACACCAAAATTTGAAGAATTTTGCTTCTGAAGATCAGAACCTGAACTAGTCAAAGCACAAGGACCAATGTGACTCAGATAGGTCACTATCAACCTCTTGCATGAAAGGAATTTCAAATAAGCCTTCAACGACATTAATCATTTTAAGAAACATCTCAATGTCTCTATTCAAGCTTCTTAAGGACTTTTTTTTGTTAGATTTTTAACTATTATTTTCTTTCTCTATTTAAGAAGTTGAAGACTTTAATAAAAACAACCAATGAACTATTGACATTAGAAGAGAAGTTAGTAAATTAAAACAAAGCACAGGCAGAACTTAGGATTTCTTACACTTGTATATCAATAAGTTTTAAAAGAGTCTATTTGTATAGTATTATTTCTACACCTCTGATTGTATATCAAATGTATTATCCCAAACAATCATTTACTTGTTACGTAGATTGTTAAAAATCTCTTACTAAGTGTTTGAGCATTTGAAGTATTTTGCTCATGTGTTTGAGAATAGAAGTCTCTTGCTTGTGTGTTTGGGCATTGGAAGTCTCTTGCTTGTGTGCTTTAGCAAATTGGTATCTTGTGTGATTATAGTGAAAATCTCTTATAAGTACAAGGGGAATGGATTACTTTCAAGTTGTGAAAGGAACTGGTATAACCTTGTGTGTCTCTCTTCTTTTTTGCTTTATTTATTTGTTATTTACCTCTAATTGATTCAGATTGTATACTTTGTGTTTATAATCTTACCAAGAGTTTAAAAAGTAATAAAAAACCAACACAATTCAACCTCCATCCCCCTTTCTTGTGTTTTTCTCACCTTCATTTGGCACCAGAACACAGTATGTGCTAAACACTTAAAAATGGTGCACAAAAGATCCAGAGAAAAACGTATTGAATCATGTTTGGATTTTCTGAATTTGATAGTGGTACTTCTCATCCACATGATGTTATTAATCATGATTATAGAAATTCATAAAAGAACAATCATATAGTTAGACCTCCAACTTTCAGTGAAGACTCTATTGAGTTTGAATGGTGGAAAAGCAAGATGTATACTATATCATAAGTCTTGATGATGAGTTGTGGAATATTATAGAAGATAGCATTGATATTCTAGTTAACGGAGTTAGAATGGTGTCTGATAGAAAAACTTTCACATCTGCTCAAAAAAATATCTATAGAAAACACCATAGAGTTAAAAGAAGTTTGGTTGATGCTCTACCTCATTTAGAGTACATCAAAATCATTGATAGATATACTACTATGACCATTTTTGAATCCTTATGTGTTACATATTAAGGGAATCAACAAGTTAAGGAAGTTAAGGATGACCTTCTGGTTTAGTAATATCAGTTGCTCAAAATGAAGGAGGATGAAGACATTGAAACCATGTTTCATAGGTTTCAAATTCTTGTGTTTGTACTTCAGATTCTGAACAGGAGTTACACTATATTTGATTATGTTAAGAAGATTCTTAGGAGGCTTCCTGTCATATACATATCTAAAGTGACAACTATTCAGGAGCCTAAAGATTTAAACACATTAAGTCCTGGAAGTCTTATCAACAATCTATAGAGATGAATCTGGAGCTCAATGGAGATGAATATGTCGAGAAATCAAAGTTTATGGATTTGAAATATATAGATTAACCTGAAAAGACTCGTCAAGTTTGGGACTTTGAAGCAGCTTATATGTAGAAGGTTATGAAAAAGACTCGAATGATGAGGAAATGGCTTTATCATTAAAAGATTATAATATTCGGTAAAGAAGAATAATAAATTCACTTGTAGAAGCAATGGCTTCAAAGGATCAATAGAAAAGAGAAAAAAAGGATGATCAAAAAGGATGTTTCAATTGAAAGAAGCTTGGTCACTTCATTGTTGATTGTCTAGAAGTGTAAAAAGACAGTTAAAAAGGGAAACTTATAGAATGATAGCTTCAGAAACAAGTTCAAGAAGAGTCTCGTGGAAACATGGTATAAACTTGACAATGAAAAAGACTCTGAAAACGATGAAGAACAAGTCAACCTTGATTTGATGGCTCTTACATCTTCAGAAGTAGAATCTGACTTTGGTTCTAATGAATAAGATAGGTTTTTTCTAAACTATCTCATTCTGATTTAATTACTTTCATTCCAGATCTTATGGGTCGGTGTCAAGAAAAAGCCAGACACATGAAAATATTGAAAAAATAATATGATCTTTTGAAGGAAAAAATTAAATTTTGTTCAAAGCAAAAATGAAACTTTAGAGAAATATCATATTGCTCTAGTAAAAGAAGTGTCTGACAAACCCATCAATGAGCATGAAATAACTCTTCGATATTTTATCATAACTGGTTTCAATATAACTAAACTTGCATCCATAATTTATGGCAGCTTCAGAAACAAGTTTGGGAAGAGTCTCATGGAAACATGGTATGAACTTGACAATGAAGAAGACTCTGAAAAGATGAAGAACAAGTCAACCTTGATTTGATGGCTCTCACATCTTTTGAAGTAGAACCTGACTCAAATTCTAATGAATAAGATAGGTTTTTTTCTAAACTATCTCATTCTAATTTAATTACTTTCATTCAAGATCTTATGGGTCAGTGTCAAGAAAAAGCCAAACACATAAAAATATTGAAAAATCAATATGATCTTTTGAAGGAAAAATTAAATTTTGTTCAAAGAAAAAATGAAACCTTAGAGAAATTTCATATTGCTCTAGTAAAAGAAGTGTCTAATAAACCCATAAATGAGCATGAAATGGGTCTTCAATATTTTATCATAATTGGTTTCAATATAACTAAACTTGCATCCATAATTTATGGTATAAGTAGAAACAATATGATCATCCACAAACTTGTGATACCCGTCTAACTCTCTCAAATAATTAAACATACAAAATAATTGCAGGCCCCAATTCACATACTTCTCGTACATCATTATAGTATTGTGATAAGAGATTACCTTCTCTAAACACCATTGGGAACTCTTAGGCCATTGAGAAAGCCAATTTTTTGAAAATAGTAATTTATCAATTCAGCTCATGGACGAACCATCTAGTTTTGTCCAAGTGAAACGTCTACCTCTTAAAGGTAAATATAATAGCTCTGTATCCATAATGAACTTATCAAACTCTATCAACTCTTCTCTTCTAGTGAACACTTCAACACCTTTCTTATCCCATTCCATAATATTGCAATAAAACCACACATCACACATCGTTTTTACTATTTTATAGACTTAAATTATCTCACTTAATCTATTCCACAACCCTATCTTCCTTACAATGTCACACAAAGTATACACATTCACAATGCACATTAACATTTATTATCCCTCAATTCCCTGATAGCATTGTTCTCATATTATTTTAGTGTGCTTTATACATGTTCTTGAATTCTAAATCAGTAACAAAACCCTCTGATGCATTATAGTATTATACATACAATCATAATCTTTTGACCCTCACATATTTTTAGAAATATTACCCTTCACCTTAGCCATTTTGGTTCCTTGGATGCCTATCGACTCGAGACTATTTTTTCTAAAAACCTGAAACAAATCCTTATTTTTAACGCCCCTCACAATCCCCTTGTATCATAGCTTATAATCTTCATTAATTCTCAAGACCTCGTGTTTCTCTCCTAACCTCCCTCACCGCCTATTCATATTCTGTGACCACCCCTCATTTATTCTTTACCACGTTTTTATCCATATCCTCATGAACAAATTCAATTTTTTCCCTTCATCTCTTGAGTTACAAACCCCAATCTCGTTTTCAAACCCCCACATCCCTTGAGTGATGTCTTTGGTCTCTATATGGATCAAGGCCCATTATTTCAATTAATCAAAATTTTAATTAAATTAGATTGGGATGTAGACCATTTTATCTTATTTCCAACTTTTTGTTTCACTTTTCCTCCCCTAATGGCTAATTCCCATGACTTTATTCCTCTTACTTTATTTTCTCTTTTCAATTAAGATTACTTTCCTCCCTTGTATTTTTTCTGTGAATTCAAAAACTGTTGTTGTCGGAGATACCATGTTCGTCAATTCTCTTTTTGGGTTGACCTTGCTTAATTTGATCGATGTATGCAATCAATCTACATTGTCACGCACAAAATGATCTTATGTGGCTTTTAGAGAATTTGGTATAAGTTATTCTGCGAGTTGAGCTTCTTTTCCACCACGTTGTTGCAGTAGAGCCAATTCACTATTTATATTTATAGACAGTCGTTGATAAATTGTTTTAGAACTACCACTGCCACTATACCAACCTCTTCTACGACCCAATATCACCAGGCATGGTTACTAATTCGTTTTGCCCCATTAGTTTTGTGTTGTTGGCCATTTCCATATATGCCAATAATTTAAATTGGGGCCCAACAACCTTAAACTTATTCTCCAACATAGTTGCAAACTCTCCCTCAATTTTTAACCGCAAATCTACATGCATGAAACCCACCACTTGACCATACTCTCCATTATCTCCTTGGTTTGTGCATTGCCCACAAATCATATCATTAGAAATGTGTAACTATCTTTACTCATATGTCTGCACATTACCATGCAATATTTTTTCAGTCGTCTGCTCATTACTCACCATTATTGTTTCATAGTTATTTTCCAGTTCATATTCCTCATGTATGACTCTCATGAAAATTGAATCGTCATTCTGCTCTAAATTTGTAAATTCATCATTTGAACCTCTTTTCCTCGCTTGATTGTGTGTTTGAAAGTGGGCATATGAATGGTTTTTTCCTCCAACTTGATACTAAAAACATGGTCATTATCCATGACTTGGACTACCTTATTAATAGTATTCACATACGTTTGTTTTCACTAAGCATTAGCTTATTTTCTTCTTTGTTGTAGTATCTAAGCTTATCAGACTCCCTTTATTGATCCACACATTTTCTAAGAACTTTTTATTTCACGCATGAATCGGAACTCAGTAAATTCTCACAAACAAAACAAGTGTCCAAAGAATTCTTTTGTTTCATTCACCATACAATGAAAGATTTCTTCCTCATGCACCCGTATGAATACTTTATTTCCTTCATTGGAATAACCTCCAAAGAAAGTATCTCTATATCTACATTTTTTTTGTAACATCGAAATCTCATCTATATCACGGGCTCTTAAAAAAACATTATTTACCCACTTGACATCCTTTTCATCTGGTGTATGTATATATCATTCTCTTCCATCCTTCTTATCTATCTATCAACTTTCCTTAAGACTATGTATGGATTGAGGAGACATAACGGAACAGAGCGGAACGAAACATAGAAGAGTGAAATGAAACATTTATTGTTTGGTTATTTTATTTAAAATATTTCATTCCATTACATACACGCAAATTGGATGGAACAAAAAAAATTAGAGATTTTGATGAAATGAAATGAATTTCATCATATTCGATTTGATTCCATCAATTATTTACAAATCCAAACAATTGAATCACATTAATTATCACTCCACTCCATTTTATCATATATCACCAATCCAAACATACCCTAAATGTTGATTGTGGTTCCCCTAATTGGATTTCATCACCACTCGTGTGTAACTGATACCATAAGATCTTAACTTCGTTATCGTTATCCCATTTTTTGATCTCCCGGGATTTTCATCCTAGTACAAACGCGAAAGTGGCGCGGAAAAGGTAGAGTCGCCAGCCAGACATTTTTATCCCAAAGGAATGGGAAAGGTAATGTTGCACAAACCTGAGGAAGAAGGAAAAGGACGAGTCTCGCGAACCAAAGATCTGGATACGGGAGCCGGTTACGAATTGAGAAGGTATTAGCACCCCAATCCGTCCGCCGTACCCGACGGGATCCACGCTTAAAAGTCTGTTTTCAAAGGGTGAGAAATAATATGCTGTTTAACTGAAATGATGGCTATCTGGAATGAAATGAAAATGAAGAGAAATGAAATTAACAAATGGGAATAACGGGGAAAAATGTAGGGAAAAAGAAAGATTGTGCTCGAATGGACCCTACCCCACTGCCTACGTACCTCATCGGGATAAATGAGGATCAGAGACGCCGTAGTTCGTCTAACTAAGGCTTACACTCGTTTGTGGTTTTTAGGATGACGTTGTCATAGCTCTAGCTCAGGTGTTACCAGCTCTGACTCGAGGGTGTTTACCGTATCGCTGTTTGAACTGTCGAGACAAGTCATGAAGAGTATGAGATGAAATAAGAAGATGTGACTTCTTGGTTTGTTGTTTTTTAGAAGAAATGTTTTGAATTTGTGTTTATTGAATGTACAACACTAAAGACTATGACGCAGGAGCGAATACTTTCCAAGATCGCCCCCAATGGAACGTTTGTAAAGCATCCTAGAAGAATGAAGGAGACCTCCACTAGTCATTTCCCGTGTAGCTTAAGGCTCGTGGCGCATTGTACACCTTTCCTTTGTTAATTGTTTTTGATTTTATTTTGAGATGAGAAGAGACTCAAGTTATAAAAGGTAAACATTCTAAGGGAAACTAGACTCACCCTAAATCAGTTGAATTCATGGATCACCTATGGTTAGTGAGGTTTGCAATTAAATCTACCTAAGTGATGTAAGAGATATAAGACTAAACACGTAAGTAAAAGAAGTTAGTAATGAGCAATAGGGTCTTCCTAGGTCATGGTAGGTAAAAACGCATATGAAATGTAAACGGGATGAAACAATGAGGTGTGTAGGTCGGTTGTGTGGTGCTAAGACACACGACTTATGGTATGAAACATGCAAAGTTTGATATTGGTTGAATGGAATGGAACGAAGGTAATCGTGGAACCCTAGAATAATATGAACTTTATTTATTTATTTGAAAATATACTCGACGTTGGATCGAATACTTTATTTGTTTTTGAAGATTTGGTTTTCTAACGATTTGTTTTTATCTTTTCTAATCCTAATTATGGAAACTATAAAATCATACAAATTCTAAGCTATTACAATCACAAAATACACAAAGTATAAAACACAATTGAAGCATAAAATATCCAAGTCCATAAGCCAAACCTTGCAAAACACCTTGCACAAAAAAACAAATAGTTAGTAAATGATATGAATCATGAATATGTACAATATGATGGAAATGAATTAAAATGACAAAAAATATTAAAAGTCATGAAAAAAAATATGAAATTAAATTCCTAAGGTCTTCAACCTGATTATATTATTGTGCTAAAACATCTCTCCAAAATTCTGAGCCTAACTATGGTAAGTGGCCACTTAAATCTAACTAAAGTTCAATCACGACTTTACACAAATTATACTATCAAAACAATAGAAAAAATGTCCTAAAAAATTCACCAAAAATATTATAGGTCCTTCTATTTGTCCTTTAATTATGGCAAAAAGAATGGGTCAAAAATGTTATGGGGAGTGGCCTAAATAAATTGTACAATTTATATGTCCAAATGGAAATTCAATATAAGCCTATTAAATTAAATAAATCGAAATTAAATCGAAAAAATAGTAAAAATTAGAAAATAAAAATTGGACATGGTTCTAAAATGTCTTATTATTCTAACATAATTTTTGTGGAATTTTAGTAAATGTTTTAACATTTTTTATGGAATTAATCCGAAATGGTATAAAAATAGAAATAAATAATAGATGGAAAATAGAAATGGGGTGCAGTAGTAATTCATTTAGTTAAAATTAAAATATGGGCTTAGAATAGAGGGGTGTTAATAGCGAATTCGCAGGGCCCATTAAAACATACTTAATAATTTTTCTATTAATTCTCTTATAAGCCTTTTTCTTTTATGAGATTTTTTAATAGTTTTCTTAATAATAAAATTTTTAATCATCAATCAGGCTGATTAATGGGTCTCTTTATGAGATTCTACTTTTAAACTTATCAATTAATAGTTTTTTAAATGGATTAATGGCCCTTAATTTTATTCTTCATTACTCTAATTAATATTTTATTAATCCTAATCTTTGATTTACTTTAATATCCTAATTAATGTTTTATTAACTAAATTTATAGAAACAAAAGAAACAAAATGAATACAGAGAAACAAATTGGTTGAGAAAAACGTCTGTCTTCTTCTTCTCCCCACTAGCAAAACCCTAGCCGCCGCCTTCCTCCAAGCCGCGCCGTCACCGTCACCAAATCCTCACCATCTCCTCTGTTCCCTCTCTCAAATTGAAACCTTAACCTCCGTCTCGTCTCCTTCTTCTCTACGAACAAAAATCAATCGCCGCCCTCTCCTTCTTCTTCTCACATTCGCGGCCTCATCCTCTCAAACCTCAACACTTCATCATCTTCCTAATCCTTTTCACTTCTTCCTCACCCTTCGTTTTCCCCTCTCAAACCCTAGAGCCGCCGTGACGGCTTCTCCGGCCACTCTTCCTAATCCGAAAACAACTAACACGCCTTAGCTCAAACTTGCTTCTAGTAAAAATCTAAATTCAAACCCTTGTCAAACCTATGTTCGTCTGCCTCACTCAAGCAAACCTAGCTGCCGCCGCCGGAGGATTTCCTTCGATTGATCCTCTCAAACCGAAATCCTAAACAAACGAAAACTCAACCCCCCTCTCAAATTCGTAATCAATCTTCTCCTAAGCTCACTCAAACACCCGAATTGGAGTTCATACCAAACAGAAGCGCAAGAAAATTACCGCAAAACCAAGATTGACATACCTGAGAGTCAACAACAATCAAGAGTTGGTCAAGGTATGAGCTCGATTCTCCGTTCCTCTTCTCGCTGTGATTTGCGATTTTTCTTGGAATATACGTTGATCTGAATTTTTGTGGTAATTTTTAGGTTTTGCTGTTCGTATGATTGAGATGAAGATGCGGATGGAGCCGATGCGATTTCGCCGTGAAACTCATTCAAAGACGCTGCAAATACAAGAAAGCCGACCCAAACCAAGACGGATACAACTTCATGAATCAAATCGGCCACCAATACTAGAAGGAAATTGAAAAAAAAAAAAAAAAAACGACGAGCTCCAAAGTCTTGAGCGAGATAATCGTGTCCGTGATGAACAAACGCTGCAACTCCCCAGGTATAACATTGATTCGCCCTTTTCACCGATTTTTACCTCATAATTTCTCTATTCTTTTGCTTTGGTGGTGATTCGGTAAGGTGCTAACACGTTCGAGTTTCTGACTGCAGATTTGAAGTATAATCTCTGCGTTTTGTTTTAAGTCAATGGAGATTAAATGGTGGTGCTGAGATTGAGAGAGTTTGATCTGTTCTTAGCCAATATCACGAAGTAGCCTTCCACAGCCCTTACAAAACTTTTCAATACCTCGCCGCTGCAACAACAATGTATGTGTCAGCAGACCCTTGATACAAATCCCATCGTTATCCCATTATTCTACTTCTTTTCCTTGCTGCGAGTTTGATGTCTTGATCAGGTTGAAGGTTTTGCTGGTTATGATTCTTGCGGATTCTTGATGTGGATTTTTGCATTGTTGAGTCGTTTCTTTGTTATACACCGTCCTATGGATCGCTGTTTTTGTTGATTTCTTTGTATGTTTTGTGTTGAAATTGCAGGTGCATTGAATCGATTGGGGTGGATATGATTATCTGAAAGATGAGAATTTTGGGGGTGATGAAGATCACGATGAAGTATTGGGATGGTTGATGATGAAACTGTGTAGTGCAGGGTCGAGATAAGATGCAAGAATTGAAGGCTTCGGACGCCGAATGAAGATTGGAAGTGAAATCTGAAATTGATTGGTAATGGTGAATGATGCAGAGAGAGGTTTTTTAGTTGGGATTGAAGAATGGAGGAGGATTGGATGAGGAGGAGTAAAAGTTACCCAAAAAAATCAGCTTGAAAAAAAATGAGTTTTTGAAGGCTGAAGAACAGAGTGAGAAGAGTGATCTCCTTCTCTTTTTTTTTCCAGAAATTTTGTTATCCCTTGTATAGTTAGTTAGAAGTTAGTTATGTAACTGAAAATCTGTTATTGAACCTCTGCTATATGAATTTCCATTTGGCTTTGTTCTCTTTAATTTCCCTAATAATCATTCCTTCTGTTATCTCTTTTTTTAATAAATCTGAATTCCTTGTAATAGAGCTGAATTTCTTGTAATAAGATAGACATTGATTTTCTTCCTCCCTAATTTTTTATAAAGAATTTCTTTGAGAATTTTTCTGGTGTATCAGTTTTGTTATTACCCTCTGCTAGTAATTGTGACGTCTAATGATGTTGTAGATACAAGTGATCCCTTTTTATCTTGTAACCATACTGGTATAGCAACAATAAATCACAATATGTCTAGTGAAAATACAGAACACAAATTTCCGGAAATAATGTATTGGCTCCAAAAGGAAAATGATAAAGTATTTTGTGGTAATAACAAATCTTAATTGTTGACTGACGAACTGTTGGGCCTCAAATGAATAGGGTTTTCTATTGAATTTGGACTGAAAAAGAATTTAGAAGATCGGGTAATGGGTAATTGGTTTGAGTGAAAATGAAATTCAAATTTTGGTATTAAAATAATTTCTAGCATGGAACACGGGAATATGGATGAGACCAAGGCGTGCAAAAACAGGTTAAAACAAATGACTTTCGGATAATGGGCTTAAGCGGATAATAATAAAAAGCGACTTTTGTTGGAAATATGGACTTATAGACACTGTAGACATGACCAATGGAGGATGAAGTATAAAACTCCCCATAATATACCTCTTAACACACTTGGCCACCACCTGAGTTTATAAACTAAAACATGCCTTCTCGATGAATCCCCATATCTTAGTCATTGAAATCAGTTCATTCGTATCAACACTAATAAACCACAGACAACTTGTTAGGATCGTAATGCTTTGAGGAATCCTTGAAGTAGCAACATATTATTGGCATGAAACTCTAACCATAATCTTCAGTTGATGATCATCAACAAACTCACACATAAAGTGAGAAGCCCTGAGCCACTTATCTTAGACGCATCATGATGAAGAAAACCCTTAGCATCTATGAATCAACCTTAGTTCCTCAATTCATTGTTGTGTTCTGATGACGAGATCGGCCATATGAACCCCATGATAAGAGTGTGTTCCTGAGGACATGAATTTAGCCTTTGTCTCTATCTTGAGCGTAATGGCCAGCCTATAAACCAGATAACTCAGACCATAGGAAGATGCTTTGATCCATGCCTTAGGAGTCTAATGAAAAGGCATGATTGCGATATTATGACCTAATGGGAGAATACAGATAAAATGCGAAGCGTAAAACCGGTTAGTTGGTAATAAATAAGAGGGCAAATTTTGGGGTGTTACACTATGTATGGATTGAGGAGACATAACGGAACAGAGCGGAACGAAACATAGAAGAGTGAAATGAAACGGAGTAGAACGAAACATTTATTGTTTGGTTATTTTATTTAAAATATTTCATTCCATTACATACACGCAAATTGGATGGAACAAAAAAAATTAGAGATTTTGATGAAATGAAATGAATTTCATCATATTCGATTTGATTCCATCAATTATTTACAAATCCAAACAATTGAATCACATTAATTATCACTCCACTCCATTTTATCATATATCACCAATCCAAACATACCCTAAATGTTGATTGTGGTTCCCCTAATTGGATTTCATCACCACTCGTGTGTAACTGATACCATAAGATCTTAACTTCGTTATCGTTATCCCATTTTTTGATCTTCCACAACCTACTATACTATCCCTTCCTGTTCGTTCAAATCTTGATACATTTGTGCATATTCTGTATGCACCGAAGCATGTTTCTAAGCTTTTCTTCTGGCCTCCTTTCATCTCTCACCACTTCCCTAAATTGTTGTCTTGTCATGCTATCTCTCTATATGTCCATTCTTCCTCTCGTAGCTCACATAAGTCTACTATGTATTTTTCTCGTGTTCTTTAGTATCCTCTTCCTCTCCTTTTTGAGTTATAAAGTAATAAAAAATAAATACGATTCCTTAAAATTCCAATTATTCCAAATTTCAATCATTATATTCAAACATTGGAATCTTCAACCAAAGAGAAGACGACCGTTTTGGGTGGGTATGCCACGTAAGACAGATATTTCCACCAAATTCAGTTACCTCCATTTCCAGGAATCTTCGCATCACAACCGACCAATTGAATTATTGTTCAAACCAAACACCCTTCACTTTCACAACGCGCTTTCTTCTTTTATTTTCCTTATTCCTCAATTAAAACTAACCAATTAACTAACAATATCATTAAATAATTTTAAAGAACAGTTCAATATTTCTTACATTTAATTCCAACTTTTCATAATCTTACAATTTTAAGACTAAAAAGATGGCTTACAGCAGCAAAAAAATTTACAACCGAAAAACGGACTAGAAGAACAACATAGATGATCAAAGAAATTGTCTTTTTTTTTTCTCTTCATTTAATAATATATTTATATTATTATATTGTTATTATTATGTATATCAAGATCATAATGATCATCTTCATCAGATAACATCACAATCACGATCATCATAATCATCATCGCTGCATCTCCATCATACACGAAAACTCCTCGAAACAGACAAACCCATCTCTGTTTTTATCAACACCTGCTATCATACGCCGACACTCCTCTAACGTACACCGTTCATCGCCAATCGCTCTAAAAACCCTCAACAACTCTTCCGCCGAGATTCTCCCATCCCGATCCGTATCAAAAACTTCAAACGCTTCCCTCAGTTCTTCCTCTGGGCTCGAATCCGAACCCGAACCCGATCCCGATCCAATACGGCTCATGATTGAATCCACGCTTATGCATCCTCTACCATCGCTATCAACTTCGCTTATCATCATCTCGATCTCCTCGGAGCTAGGCGGACGCGCTCCGAGGCGCGTGAGAACCGCTTCAAGCTCTTCACGCGAAACCAGGCCGTCGTTGTCTCGGTCGATTAACCTGAATGCCTGAGCAAGCTCCCATTGAACTTCGACGGTGACATCGGACCACGAGCTGGATGATGCTTCGGGAAGGACGCTAGTCGGTGTTTGAGAGCCTCCGGTAACGGCTTTGTGAATGGAGTCGTCAGAGGAAGAAGCTGACCCGAAGGAAAGCGGGTCGGATCTTGAAACGGATGATTTTCCCTTCTTGGAACGGAAAAGGTGTTTGGGAGAAAGGTTTTTAGGGTTAATGAACTTCATTGGAATTGAGATTGAAAATGAAAATAATGGATGGAATTGAGCAGAAAGAAAGAAGAGAAGAGAAGGAGAATTGTGTTGTGAGGGGAAAGTGAGAGGAAGGTGAAGGGGTTAAATGGGTGCAGTGAAGGCATGAGTAGCAGGTCCATCTTTTCTCGAGTGTAGCTTCCACGAAGTTTCCTAACATTAATTGTTTGATTGAAAAAGAGTATATATATATATATATATATATATATATATATATATATATATATATATATATATATATATATATATATATATATATATTCTGTATTCGTTCTCATTAATTAATTCATTAGTTGTTATCACCAAAATATTGAAATTAATTAAATAAAAAAGTAAATAATTTTTTCTATGTTGTATGATTATTTTAAAGGTAGATTAATATTAAATTATATGGGTGGGGTGAGGTGGGGTCGGGTAATTTTTTAAGAATTTGTCTTGTGGAATAAAAAATAAAAAGTATTTATCTAGTAAAAAACAACCTTTCACGTATTTTCTTGTTTGAAATATATTATTAATAACAATAAAACTCACACATTATATTAGAAAAATTTGAAGATTATCAAACTTATATTTTAACAGATTAATTAATATTTCTTCGATTATTTATATTTATAAGACTGTTTGTTTTAGATTATAATTTAATTTACTTACACTGATTTTTTTACCATGTTTATTTTTCTTTAAAAAGTTGAGCCTTTAAATTTATAAAATATGACTGTTGTAATCAAATATGAAGTTTGTTTAATAAATAAACAAGAAAGTCATTTGAAGGGAGTGAGATTTAAGAAAAACTGTTAAGTGTGAACTTCTCATACAAATGGTTCATCTAAAGAAGATGGAGTAAGGCTGTGGCATCAGAAGTTTGATCATTTACATCCGAAGAAGATGAATGAAGCCTAAGTAATCACAAGTATTGAAGGAGGCTATAAATCATTCTATTTCAGTACTAATGTTATGCTGAAGTATATAAATGTTGTTGATGTCAAAAATGATGTTGTAACATCGTAAATTAGTACCAAATCAAAGAAGACAATGTTAAAAGTCTTCCTTGAATCCAAGAATGCTAAGAGATTCTTGACTAATGAATTCCTGAGTTTTGTTGTGCAAGATGAACTGAGGAAGTTCAAAAGGAATGAATTTTGGAATCCGGTGCTAAGGCCTGAAGGGATAAGTGTTGGTAGTATAAGTATGGTTTATGAAAACAAGTTTGGTGATATAAACATAAACACCATACTTGTTTCTCAAATTGGAGGGATGGAACTCGCTGAAAAAATTGTCACTTTAGCTAGATTCAAATTATCAGAGTGTTATTTGGAGTAACATGTTTGAAGATTGCTCAAATTGGAAGGATGTCATATAAGATGTTCCAACATCCTGTTCCACAAATGCAATCAGAATTGAAGATAAATGAGGTAGATGAATTAATTTACCTTCTTGGTTTCAAGTCAAGCAAATAGAGGACTTCACATATTTTTGTCAAGGAAATCATGTGAATAATACCTTTGGAGAATGTGTTTTTCTGGGAAAAACTTTGAATGCATGGTTCAACAAGAGACAAAGTTGTGTATTCTTATTTGTTGAAATTAAGTACATAATAACAGGTAGCAGTTGTTCCAAACTGATTTGGACGAAGAAAATGTTAATTGAGTTTAATGTCATAGAAGATGTCATGACATCTTTCTGTGACAACTTAAGTGACATTAGTATTTTTAGAAACCAAGTTGAAAAATCAAGGGGCAAACTAGGGATTTGTTTGCCAGAAAAATTATAACAATTAATTTAGTGTGGGAACACTATTCAAATTTGTATATGTTCCTAAGAGAGAGTTTGTTAAAGTCAAGCTTTTCAAACCCTTATAAATGATTCTTACGCGCGTCATCTCCATATTGTGACATAATTCTTTAACTCTTTGTCATCCGTCTAAGAGAAAGAACCTGATGTGCTAATCTGTTTCCTAATCTGAAAATGTCTCAACAACATTCCTCACAAGATTTTGCCAAGAAGGATAATGCCTCTGCGTCAAAACATAGGGATAAATCAGTGAAGACCACGTTTAAGGACACTTTGGATGATGCTCAATTGTCAATGGTTCTAGACAATAATTAGGAGGATCTTAGATGTGGGAGATCCTCTTGCTATCCCTAGGATTACCGGGCCTTTAGTACAAATTAGACCCCCTACCACTGTGGCTCAATTTGAACAAGAGACATAGATTGAGAAGGTTGATGAAGTTAGGCGTAAGGCTGAAAAGAATGTGGTTCAAGAACCTAAGGTTAAGGTGACTGAGCAAGAAGGATTAACTGGGAATATGCACACTCTTGTTGCATCAGTGCTGGATGATGTTGAAGCTAATGCTACAACATCATATGTGACAAAAGAAGGTTCTACAGAGGGTAAAGGATATGGGGATGTTGTTGCGGCAATATGTGAGTAGAAGGATGATATTTCCTAGGAACATGTTATTAATGTTGAAGACTATCCTTTTGACAATGAGATCATTGCTAAAAGTCTTCATCCTGGTGTTGCCAATAGGCTCAGGAGTATGAAAGGGAATGTTTTTGTTGTTGACTACACTCCTTAAGAGCTCAAAAAAGACATCTGGTGTTGGTTATGCAAAACCTTGGAGCAAGGTTGTTACAATCACCAAGAAAAGGAAATTTGCATCTGAAACTGAGTCATATTACAATGCTGAAGATGGTGTCCAGGACATCACTCATGTGAAAAGTCTATTTCAAAGAAGTTTGTTGCTGTCATTGAGGCTCATTTGGACAATGTCTCCTTTCATGTTATTGAAAATGTGGAAAGATGGAAATATATCTTTCAAAGAATATAGGATTTGGAGATAGATAGATAGATAGATAGATAGATAGAGAGAGAGAGAGAGAGAGAGAAATGCTATTAAGTATAAGGAAGTGATGAAGTTCATTGAAGATGCAGGATTAATGAAGATTGTCACTAAGTTTGGTCCCTGCTATAAGCAACTTATCAAGGAATTTATGGTAAACATCCCTGAGGGATATGATGATGTGAAGAGCAGGGACTATATAAAAGTTTATGTCAGAGGAAATGTTGTAACATTTCTCCTGCTGTTATCAACAAATTCCTAAAGAGATATGAAGAATCTCAAGCTAAGCTTGAAGATACGGATGATCAAAGTATGTAGAGAGATTACTTGCAAACAGGTGAAGAATTGGCCTAGCAAAGAAAAGCCATCAGTTGGGAAGCTTAGTGTGAAATATGAAATTTTCCATAGGATTGCTATTGTGAATTGGGTTCCTACAAATCATGTAGCGCCTGTATTTAATTAATTAATTTAATTAAATATTATCGTGTATTTTCCTGATTATTTGTTGTTATGTGTTATTTTGTCTTTGTGTCGTTAAGTTGTTTAAGCTGTTTAAGTTGATATTATGTTACGAGTTAAGTTGTGTTTGAGTTGTTTAATTAATTAAGTCGAATAAATAAAATAACTATTAATAGTATAATATTAAGTTGGGCTTAATTAAGGTGTGAGAGTAGTAAAGTGGGGGTGTTGGTTTAGGCCCATTAGTAATTAAGATGATTAGTGATAATTTAGTAAAATTAGACAAAAGACCTAATTAGGATATAATCAGAATTTTGTAAGAAGGGAGAACAAGTCTTAGAAGAGGATCAATAAGAGGCTAGGTTGAGGTTTTTTGCGGAAATTTTTGCTGTGAATTCGAGCTTCCTTCAATCCAAGGTAAGGGTGGGGTTCAAATTCCATAACCGGGACTAGATAATTCGTATGTAGGTTGGGTTTTGGTATGATTTTGTTGCTATGTTTTTTGTATGATGTGTTGATGTGTTTTTGTATGAAGTTGATATGTTGTTCATGTTGTGATGTTGTCGTTCGAGTTGTTCTGTTGTTATAATCGTTGTTGTAGCTATGTTGTTGGACTGGTTGTTGCAGAAAATTCGCGTAGAAAATGAGATTAGGGTACGTAAAATCAATAGTAGAACTTAGTAGTTGAATAGATACAGAGGATTTGGAGTGTAAAATCAATGTAGAAACTCAATTAGGCTTGAATGGAGTGATACTATTCCTTTAACTACTATTATTGACACGGGTGCTACCCATTGTTTTATTGTTGCTGATTGTGTTAAGAGGTTGGGTCTTGAGTTGTCTAAGATGAAAGGATAAATGGTCGTAGAGATTCCAGCTAAGGGATCAATGACTACTTCTCTAGTGTGTTTGAGTTTCCTATTGTCTATCTTTGATAGAGATTTTTATGTTGATTTGGTGTGTTTACCGTTGATTGGGATGGATGTAATCCTATGTATGAACTGGTTAGAATATAACTATGTTCATATTAATTGCTTTCGTAAGTCGATGAGGTTTTCTACTCTAGAAGATGAGGGAATTGGATTGTTGTTGTTTAGAGAGATGCAGAAGTTGATGAAATAGGAGGGCCAGATGTTTTCGTTGATGGCGTCGTTACGTGTAGAGAGTAAAGCTAAGATTGAAGAGTTGCAAGTAGTGAATGAATTTTCGGAGGTTTTTCCTGATGAAATTCCTGATGTATAACCTGAGAGGGAAGTTGAGTTTGCGATTGCTCTTGTACCTGGTACTAGACTTGTTTCTATGGCACCGTACAGGATGTCCGCGTCTGAGTTGGCTGAATTAAAGAAGCAGTTAGAAGAGTTGCTTGAGAAGAAGTTTGTAAGACCGAGTGTATCGCCGTGGGGAGCTCCAATTTTGTTGGTTAAGAAGAAAGATGGAAGTACGAGGCTTTGTGTGGATTATAGACAGTTAAACAAGGTGACAATTAAGAACAAGTATCTGTTGCCAAGAATAGATGATTTGATGGATCAGTTAGTAAGTGTATATGTGTTTAGCAAGATTGATTTGAGATCAGGCTATCATCAGATTAAGGTGAAAGATGAGGATATTCAGAAGACGGTGTTCAGAACACAGTATGGACATTACGAGTATTCGGTGATGCCTTTCGGTGTGACTAATGCGTCGGGTGTATTCATGGAGTACATGAATTGTATTTTTCATGCTTATATGGATCGTTTTGTAGTTGTGTTTATATATGATATTTTGGTTTATTCTAAGTCAGAAGAAGAGCATGCAGAACATTTGAGAACAATATTGGAAGTTTTGAAGGATAATAAGTTGTATGTGAAGTTGTCCAAGTGTGAATTTTGGTTGAAAGAAGTCAGTTTTCTTAGTCATGTGATTTCAGGTAGTGGTATTGTTGTGGATCCTTCTAAGATAGGATCTATGTTGCAATGGGAAACCCCAAAGTCGGCTACTGATATTAGAATTTTCTTGGGATTGGCCGGTTATTACCGAAGGTTCATTGAAGAATTTTATAAGTTGGCACTTCTGTTGACTCGATTGACTTGTAAGAGTAAAGCTTTTGTGTGGGATTTCCAATGTGAATAAAGTTTTGTAGAGTTGAAGAAGAGGTTGACATCGGCTCCGGTTTTGACTTTATTGAATTCAGAAGAACCGTTTGTTGTGTATTGTGATGCTTCATTGATGGATTTAGGAGGTGTTCTTATGCATAATGGTAAGGTGATTGCTTATGCATCGAGACATTTGAGGGTTCATGAAAAGGACTATCCTACACATGATTTGGAACTTGCTGCATTTGTTTTTTTATTGAAGATCTGGAGGAATTATCTTTATGGTTCGAGATTTGAAGTGTTTAGTGATCATAAGAGTTTAAATTATATGTTTGATAAGAAAGAATTGAATATGAGGCAACGAAGATGGTTAGGAAAAGTCGCAGCAGATGTGCTAAGTAGGAAAACATTGCATATGTCAGCAATGATGGTTAAGGAGTTAGAGTTGATTGAGCAGTTTCAAGATATGAGTTTGGTTTGCGAAGTGATGCCGAAGAGTGTTATGTTGGGTATGTTGAAGATTGATAATGATTTTCTGGACAATATTAGAAAAGCTCAGAAATTGGATGTGAAACTAGTGGATAAAATAGTTGATTGCGGTGAATTAGAAAATAATTGTTTTAAGTTGGATGCACATGGTGTTTTGAGTCTGCATGATAGGATTTGTATACCTGATGATGCTGAGATGAAAAGAATTATTCTTGAGGAAAGTCATAAAAGTAATTTGAGTATTCATCCAGGAGCGACTAAGACGTATCAAGATTTGAAGAAGTTGTTTTGGTGGCCTGGAATGAAGAATGATGTAGCACGTTTTGTGTATGCCTGTTTGATTTGTCAGAAGTCGAAAGTTGAACATCAGAAGCCTGCTGGTCTGTTGCAACCGTTGGAAATTCCATAATGGAAATGGGATAGCATTTCTATGGACTTTATAACAGGATTGCCTAATACTTAGAGAGGACATGATTTGATTTTGGTGATTGTTGATAGGCTTACTAAGTCGGCTCATTTTATTCCTATTAACATCAGTTTTCTAGTATCGAAGTTGGTTGAGATTTATGTCAGAGTAATTGTGAAGTTGCATGGTGTTCCTTTGTGTATTATGTCGGATCGAGATCCAAGGTTTACGTTGGAGTTTTGGAAGAGTTTGCAAGAAGCGTTGGGTTCTAAGTGGAGGTTGAGTTCAATGTATCATCCTCAGACAGATGACCAAACTAAGAGGACGATTCAGTCGTTGGAGGATTTGTTGAGGGCTTGTGTACTTGAGCAGAGAGGTTCGTGGGATACTTATCTTCCATTGATCGACTTCACGTATAATAACAATTACCATTCTAGTATCGGAATGGCACTTTTTGAGGCGTTGTATGGTCGAAGATGCATGACTCTGTTGTGTTGGTATGAATCTGGTGAGATTGTGGTGCTTGGACCAGAGATAGTTCGAGAAACTATCGAGAAGGTGAAGTTGATTCGAGAGAAGATGAAAGCTTCTCAAAGTCGGCAGAAAAGTTAACATGATATGCGAAGGAAAGATTTAGAATCCTCAAGAGGAAAGGTTGATACTACTTTTTTCATTAAACGAGAAGGAAAACATTCAATTTTAGTTCAAGTATACGTAGATGATATCATTTTTAGATCTAATAATATGAAATTGGTCAAAGAATTTTCAAGTTCAATGCAAGATGAATTTGAGATGAGTATGATGGGGGAGCTAAATTAATTTATCGTACTTCAAATTAGACAACTTGACGAAGGCACTTTCATAAGTCAAACAAAATATTGTAATGAGCTTCTCAAGCGATTCGATATGATGAATTTAAAAGCTATTGATACACCAATTCCTACTGCAACACGTTTAGATCAAAACGAGAATGGTAAAGAGGTTGACATAAAAAGGTATAGAGGTATGATCTCCTATCTTCTTTATCTTACTGCATCTCGTCCATATATCATGTTTAGTGTTTGTATGTGTGCTATGTTTCAATCATGCCCTAAGGAATCACATTAAAAATCAGTCAAACACATTCTTAGAAACCTTTGTTGTACTCCAAAGTTTGGACTTTGGTATCCTAAGGGTAGTGATTATTCTTTGTAGGTTATTCTGATTCTGACTTTTCCGGTTGCAAAATGGATATGAAGAGCAATAATGGCACATGTCACTTCTTTTCAAACTCTCTAGTAAGTTGGCACCGCATAGGTTGAATACGTTGCGACTGGTAATTGTTGTGCCCAAATTTTGTGGCTCAAACAACAATTGCTCGACTTCAATGTCAATCTTAAAAATGTTCCTATCCTATGTGACAACACAAGTACTATAAATCTTACCAAAAATCCAATCTTACATTCACGCACTAAGCATATTGAAATCCGCCATCATTTCCTTAGGATGTGTTTGGATGGAGCATTTTAATGAGGGAAGTAATTGTTTGAGGTAATTTAAAATGATTTGAGCAAAATACCTTGTTTGGATAAGTAAATGACAAAATTGCTAAAATGATGAAATTTTATAAAGTATTTTTCTATGACTAATTTAGGGAAATTCACATTTCCACCTCAAATGACAAAATTTTGAATTCCCTCACTATCTTCTCATGATCCGCGTTTTCCTTTTTTGAATTTCACATCCCTTTTCACACGTTTTTCTCTCGCGTTGAGATCGACCCTGACTCTCAACAGAATCGATCTCTCACGGAATCCATCACTCCCGGAATCAATCTCTCTCTCTCTCTTCTCTCTCACAAAAGCAATCTTTCTTCCGATTCTCTCTCACGAAATCGATCGATCTCAGATTTTTTTTCCCTTTTCACATTTCTTTTGTATCTATGTGTGTTTTTATCCCTTTAAATTGATCTAGCTTCGTGATTTATTGTTGTGTTGTGTTTATCTTCTTAATTTAGTATCGATTTTATGAATGTTGGTTTTGTTGGAGCTTAATCTTTAGCTATTTTTGATAAGATCATGGTTCCATCTAGGTTAATGTTTTGTGTGATGCTTGTTTCTATGTTCCTTATGATGAGATGTCGTTTTGATTCCTAAGCTTTGATTTGGGTTGATTCATGTGATGTTATCTTTTTTCCCCAAATTCTGAATATGGGTGATATCTGTCTTATGAGCATGTTGTGCTTCATTGAACTCATGTAGTTGTTTGTTAATGGTTTCTAATTTTCTGTATTATAATTATTTATCTTTGCATCGATATAATTTTTAAGATTTGCATTGATGAATGATATAATCATTATGTGCTAAATTCAAGTGTTGTTTAAGAAACATATTTGTTTGCTTATCTGAATGTTCTACTTATATTATCATCTCTGATATGCATGACTGGGCATGTTTGACAGTGGAATATCAAGATCATAAACATTATGTTATGCACACTGAAGATATCATAGTTATTAAAATCATAGCCATCAGGTGGTGGTGTTTGGTCGAATACACCATTTATGTTCTTTTTAAGTGCAACAAGATAAGTAATGTGAGGTAGGAAAAATGATACATTGGCGAACAAGATAAGTAATGTGAGCATAACTATGACTCTATCCGAGGTTGTGGAGGGTGGTATGCATGAGTTAAAAATGTTGTTTGTGATTAGGAATAGGAAGAGATGGGAGAGAGCATTGAAGTTGTGATTCATAAATAGGCCTGATGTTGTTGATTAATATGTCACTGAAATGTTTAAGTTTTTGTTTGGGAGTGAACAGTAAAATATTTAAAGTTGATTTGATGTACCTTGGATTCTTCTAGCACTTAAATAATGCAACACCGTTTTGTAATAGTACTAAGTACATCATCTCCTACATCAGTCCTTAAAGAGTCCTTAAGAAAAGAAGAAATATATTATTTGTCTGTTTTCAAAGGAGGATGATTTCCTTGGCAGTGTTCAAATTCACTCTTCCAACCTTACAAATTCCTATATATTATACTGTGGCCGGCCACAATTTTGCATGGTTTCCTTGACAGTGTTCAAATTCAACTTTAATTTTTGCTTTCTTTAATAGAAAAATAGAGAATTCTGATTTGTCCAAAATTTAATATATAAACTATGAAAGTACCATGTTTTAGCTTTCCACTCATAATTCAAGATTTTGATATTATTGTTTTAATTTGTTTTTAAGTCTCATGAAGAAGGCAAAAGGTTCCGATTTAAGGTCATTCCGAATTGGAGTGACATTGTAGACATATGTGCAAAAGATAGGGCAAATGGAGTTCAAGTAGAACATGCATTTGATGCCTATGATGTCATGAGCAAATAGGCAATTGTAGATGAAGAAGGATCCACTGTGCATATTGATTTATAGGAACCAAGTTCCGCAAAAAAGAAAAAATGCAATGTACTCGTTCTTATAAGGGTGGAGACAAAGAATGGATGATAAACTCTATTAAGGAAGTGGCTGAGTCATTGAAATATTTTGTGCAAGTTAGTAAAAAAAGGATGGAAGGAAATGCTCAAGAAGTGGTGCAAGAAGTGTTGAATTAAATGGAGATGATTGTTGATTGTGATGACACTTTACGCTATAGAGCAATGAATTGGTTGACTGAAAATCCGAACAAAATAACAATTCTTAAAGCTCTTCCATTGAGGGACAGGGCCGGCCCTGTGCAAGAGCAACAAGCTCTACCGCACAGGGCCCCAAATAATAGAGGGCCCAAATTTTTTAAAAGATGCAACTTTTTTTCATTAATATTATATAAAAATTCAATAAAATAAAAAATATTATGAAACTTAGTACATAAAAAAATGAGATGTGTCAAATGTTAACATAATTATAATTAAATTTATTTTTAATTAATATATAATTATATTTTTCTATCATTTTTAATTATTTAATTTTTTTTTATTTTTAAATTAGGCATATTTTTAAAAATAAAACGGGGCCTCTGGATTTATTGGGCCGGCCCTGTTGAGGGAGAAGAAAAAATATCTATTGGCTTCCATGCCTTGAGACCAAGGTAATTTTTTATGCCTTAATATTTGTTTTAATTGCTAATATATTAAAAGTAAGATATAATTTAGCTAACTTTGTATTTTTATTTTTGTAGGGAAACAATTGAAGGATGAAAACTTGAATTGAACTTTGTTATACATGTCTATTTGAAATTTGTAATGAAATTATTATATTAGTGGTTTATATTTTAATGTCGAGTATGATGAGATTTATAATGACATTCTCACAATAGACATTTGATATATATTTCTTCATATTAATCCAATTGGTTTAATGTTTGATTATCATATATTTATTTTTGTATTGTGGTTTATGTTACTATTTAATTTTATATTTTATTTGTTTGGAATTTGAATATTTGTAAACAACCTAAAGAAAATATTCAACCTACTTTAAAAAGATTAACATAAAAATTAATCATATTAATTTTATTATATTAATTTCAGTTGGTTAATAAATTAACATAAAAATTAATAATATTATTTATATTATATTAATTTTATAAACAAAATATTATTTTTTTAACATTTTAATTTCTACCTTCGGATTCTGGTTATAGGTAAAAGTATTTTAAAAGTTATACCTATGTATATTTGCTGTCACTAAAACTTATACCTATGGACACTTGTTATCACTAAAACTTATGTAAAATAAATTATTTTTAAAATTATTTTTTCATAAATGAATTAAATTACATCGCTTTATCCAAACAATAGATTTTAAAAATGAATCAGTTCAAATACTTTATTCAATCAATAGATTTTGAAAATGAAAGGAATTCAAATGAAGCATTTGAATTCCATGAAATTTCAAATTTCCTTGAATTTCAAATTGACTCATCCAAACACACCCTTAGAGATCATGTAGAGAAAGTGGACGTGGTATTTAAGCATGTTGAGAGTTCAAATCAACTTGTCGATATTTTTACAAAACCACTCGCTACAAAACCTTTCTTTCACACATGTAGGGAACTTGGCGTTCTTGATATTTTAGATTGTTCTTGATGCATCTCATGTGTTTACCATACATTATCACTTGAATTATTGTGTCTCGTCATTAACAAATAACTTTTTGAGGAATATTGGTTTCCTTCGTTATACTACATAAGCGAGAGGTAATATTGTTCCTTTTCTATGTCTACTCAAATTTGTGATTCATTTATGATAAATTTGATTCTCATCCTTGATATAAAGTAAATGTTGTGTATATGAGCATGTTCTTGGGTGCTATTTATCTCTCATATCTTTTAATATGTCATAAAATTAGGATACACGACACTAGAAAGCATTTCAGCATGTTATATGTAGCATTGTAGTGGAATCTTAAGAAAAAAGATGTGCAAAAATTACTGGCATTCTCGGGTCCCAACGGGTCGAACCTATGCGTCGACTATTTGCTTCCCCCAGGTCGACCTTGTAACGCCCCAATTTAATGGCTTAATTATTTATTCGATTAATAGAAATTGTTAGGCGTTGTTGTGCTTTATTGGAGGTTTCATATTAAGGGTGGAGGTGTTGAGATGAAGGAGATGTTTTTTTTAATATAGGGACAATCTCCTTTCTGTTTCATCATGGTCCTTTGCTGATACTCATAATATTTCATTCTCTCCATAAGTTCATTCTTACTAATATTGTAGGCAGCATCTCTTTCTTGTTGGCTAACAAAAGGAATTTCCCTACAGAGGGTATTCTCTTGCTTGTTAGAAATAGCAGAATCAGTTGTTGCTTCCACCATCTTGCTACTTACACATGTTCCCAATTCTTCAGGAGGTATAGACTCTCTGCACCGTTCATCCTCTAGTACACTAGCTTCTAGGGATGAACCAATGGATTTTGCTGGTTGACATAAATGGATACAACTTTTTGGAACACTTGATGAAGCTTTGCTATCGGTTCTACCATCTGGCTTCTCTAAGCTTACTTGTGAACACAAATGTGTTTGGCGATTGATATTAGTATTCCTACTCACGGTAAAAGGTGATTGATCTATGGAAGTGAACGAAGGAAGTGCATTGCATATTCTGTCAGAATTAATTGGTTTTTCATTGATGCCCTTTGACAAAAAATGCTCAGACGTCACATCAACATTTGAAGAATTTTCCTCAACTGGCAGTGCATTCAAACTTGGAATATATATCTTTTTTGCAGAACCTGAATGATTGGTCCTCCGCCCCCTAAATACACCCCATAAGAAAAACAACATATTCCAGCGTTGTGAATTTTTCGAAAGCTGATTGGATGGGAATATGAGAAGTTCAACACCATCAAAAACTCATTTAAGTGCTAAATCATTTTGAATCATGTGATCCGATAGTCCTTTGTAGTGTCTCTCATAACTTTCAACATCCCTGGCAAAGAAATAAAGAGCAATATTATCTTCTCTAGCACCACCTCGATGAAACTGTGATGACCATGTGCTCAAGCGAGAAACTTTGATGATGGAAACTTCGGGACTAGACTTGGTTAGTGCTTCAAGAACCTTAGGAGATGCTGAAGAGGATAAATGTGCCTGAACTCCTGTATATAATTCTAGAGACTTTTCATTTCTATGCACTTCAAAAATACCCTGCCATATGTATTCGTATTCAGGAAAGACCAACATCATTGAAAGAACATTTGAGATTGCCACGTCTTTCTTAGACAGGTCTCTCAATAAAGGTTTTAGATCATTAAGATCAACTAAACTCGACTTTCCTAGTTGGGAACAAAAATCAGTTGAGCCAGAGTTAAGTTTCTTCAAATCACTGACAAATGTACATTTGGAAGAATCAGATATAGATGTGTCGAGTAAGAAGAATTATATTATATTTAAATTGATATAAATTTAATAATTTATATTAATATTGTGAAATAATTTAATTAGAGGAATACCAAATATAAATAATATGTTAGTAAATAAGTGAAAGGTTACTTAGAGTAAGATGAAGATTCCATTATTAATGAAAATGATATATATTCCAAGTCTCACGTTATCTTAGAGACGTTGTAGGAATTCTATACAATTCAGTTATGATTGTACTACTTTATCTTAGAGTCGTTGTAATTAATAGTCCTCACATAACAATTTAAAGAGAACAATCTAGTAGTATGTGACTCATTCCAATCATTTCTCAAATAGCTGAAAAATCATTTTCTTTTTTACTATTTCTGAAAATACTGTAACAACAAAAATCAATATAATATTCAATTTTAAAAATACAATTGAGAACTATTTAAGAAATAATTTTTCAATTAAAAAGCTAGGCTATTGCACGATTTTTTTTCTTCTTTTATAAAATCATTCTTATATAAAGTGTTATTAAAATATGGAATGGATAATATTTTAGATTTTTAAAGAAAAATAATATAAAATTTAATTGATATAATTGAAATTAAACAACATAAATTATAGAATTTTTTTGAAAGTTTGATCAACTGAAAAGTTGTTAGTTGATTTCTTGTTGTCAATTTGAGAAGAAATTTGATCATAGAAGACTTATTTGATGATAAAAATTGGTTTGAAATTTAATTTTTCAAAAGTATTTTTTATTTAAAAATTTTAAAAATTAAAAAACTAAAATAAATTTCACAGATTTTTACTTTTAGTTTTGAAAATTAAACAGAAAACAAATAAAAAGTAAATTTGTAAGATTGTCCATTTGTTTCTTTAAAATTATTTTATAAAATAATTTTTAAAAGTTAAAAGTAAGAACTCATTTAAACAAGCTCTAAATATAAATATATATTTTTTTATTCATTCCCACTCCTTATCAAAGTAAGATTTCTCCACTAAAGTCTAAAATATTTTGAGTATACGAAGTGATTTCAAATATTAGGTATCATCATTTTCTATTTCCATTCTAGCTAATTCCCTACTTCCTTAGTAGATGGAACTGGTCTGGTTGTATTTAAAAAAGAAGGTTAGTGAAACTTGGCAAGTAGTCATTTTTTTGTTTGTTTCTTCTTTCTGAGTTCCATTATCAGTGTTGGGGTAATCTAAAGTAGAAGATTTTAGGGAAAGTTGTTTTTTTTCTTCCTTCTTTTTATTGTAAAAAAGTGGCGCTTCTTTTATGCAAGATTCTATCAATCAACCGTTACATATTATTATTATTATTAGTTCTATTACGAAATAAAAAATGAATGAGATTGTTGAAAATAAGGCGAAGCGGAGCTTTCTAGACGATTTGGGGTGCAACACCTTGGATCAGAAATTACGATCTTGATGCTTTTAGATTTAGAATAAAAATATATCTTGAATCAACTTTGTTTATCTCTCGTACGATGAATCTAATAGATATCTATATGGTTAGCACTCCGACTTACAAGTGAGTTCAAGACAATAGTAATTAAAGTGGAGATTTGAGACCGTGTACTCGAAAATCCTTTGTGAAGACATTATACATCGGACTCAATAGAGTTGTCAAAACAGACTACCCAACCCTAAACGGGTCGACCCTGACGGACATAAGAATTTTTAGGGCTGGGCCAAAAAACTATGTAATAATATAGGCTCGAAAATTACTATCAAACCCGGTCCTAGATGGACTTCAAGTTACCCGACTCTGAACGAGCTTTATTTAAATAAAAAATTAAAATAAAACCCCATAATATATATTATAAATGAAATTAAAATATATGATCTTAAACATAATATGTTTTTAAGTACTGTATTATCTTTTAGAATGTGTTTTAAATACAACACATTTTTAAATTGTATAAAATAATACTCGAATATTTAACATAGGAGAAACTAATAGAATACGAGGAAATAATATTGATTATATTAATGTATAAAATTTAAAAGAGAAAGATCGAATAAAATAAAGATAAAATTTAGTGAATGGGAAAATCAATGTGTTATTTTTTAGTAAGACAATATAAGTATATATATATATATATATATATATATATATATATATATATATATATATATATATATATATATATATATATATATATATATATATATATATGCAGTCCTAATAGGCTATCCACGACCCAAACTGGTTAGGCATAATGGGTATCGAACTTTTTAGGGCTAGGCTAAAAAAGCCCTAAAAAATAAGGACTCTAATTTTAAGACACAGACCCTATGATTTTTCAGGTCTGGCGGGTCGGCTCATATGGGTTATCCCATTTGACAGTTATAGGGCTCAGTGGAGCGGATACAATAAGTGGATTTTATCGTATTGGGACTTTGGCTATCACGAAACAGTTGTCCTAAAGGCTTGTCGGGCACTCTGGATGTCGAGAGAGTCTTTTAGCAGTCATGGCTGGCCCTCAGGAATGATCTGCTTATCTGGCAGAGTGACAATAACTTCTACCGTTGTGGTTGTTCTTGCTCTGGTTGTCCAGGCTCCAGATATAGTTGTTGCCCTAAGAAATGACTCTGACGTCGTAACTTGGAGAACATGTTCAAACATTGGTAAGGAAGCTTATACTCTATGATACATATGTTGGCATAAACCACCTTGTTAAAGGGAGTAACTAAGAAGTACAAACATTTGAAGTGTTTCACACTTTTTGAGTAGACTTCGGACATCTGGATACACTACATGAGAGATATCATACATTGGTCCTGTACCAAATTAACAGAGTTGCGTTGAGATTTAACGAGAGGTAAGAAGAGATGTGTGGTCGACACAATCTTCTATTATTCATGCAAATACTGGAAGATTTTGATATTAGTGTAGCTCACTGGATGAGATTGTGAAAAAGAGATTAATAAATGATTAAAAACGACGACCTCAAAATCGTTGAAGGGAATACAAAATCATATTAGAGAGAATAAGCATTCACAAATAGGAACGATGCGCTCGTCGTATTTGCCACATATCCTCTTTTCTTCTTTAAGGAAAATCACCCCCAATCTTCAAAAGCTCATGTCGTTGTAAAGGCATGGTCTAGGTCGCCATCACGAAAAAAAAGAAGCAAAGGCAGTATCTAGTGCCTCTTGGTCCACCCGAATCGATAAGTTATCCTGTGTGGCCTTCCGAACTTCAAGTTTAATGTTGTCCATTATAAGAGATATTGTTAACACATGAAAGAGGTGAATACAAATAGCAAGGCGAGGCAAGTTCAAATCCAAGTCTAATGTTCGTACTAAAATATACGCTAAATTAACCACTAAATCAACAACAATCTCCTCCATTAAACCCATTGACCTTCTTCAAAAACCCTAATAAAGAAAACAATATTTAAGGAAAGGGAAATCTAGACATTACCTTAAAAGAGACAAATTTGGGAACTCACGAGCTGAAAAAGGGGGCACAAACTAGTCAAGGATGAAAGCATGTGTGAGAAACTGACAACAGATGAAATCACAAACAAAGAAAAAGAATAAGGGTTTCTAAAAAACTACAAGCATAAAAAATAGAAGATTATTAGTCCAATAACTTCTTATATACATTTCCTCATCAGTGAACTGTGCGATCTACCATATTGAAAAATGAAAACCACACTACCAATTATCAATATCTCACTAGAGACAATTTAGAGTAATCGAATATCCTAGAACACGGGGAACATCATTACCATCAAGCATAAGGACACGCGTTAAAGTCTCAATATGAAACTTCGTTAACCAAGAGAGATCATTTAATGCAATTATTCTCAATGCTAATGATGTCCCATCAAGATTTTAACATACTTTTGCTAATCACATTATCTAAAGATGTACAATGCAAATCCCCTTGGGGACAACTATTTTTGACCATTTGCAAGATGCGTAAAAAAGACCCAAGAGCGAACCTCAAGTTGAAAGACACGTAGAGCATGCAAACTTTCGTTCTAACCAAAAGCATACAATTTTGCTCTCCAACGCATCAATCACCATCTGATCTAATATGACGATTGTCTGCTCAACACGTCGCGTCATACAGAGGCAATTTCAAACATTCTTAGTATATAAGGGTAAATCATGTCATTCATGTATTTAAATTCATTCTAACTCATAATCTCATACATTACTTTTGATTTCTCTTACCGACTTGAACGTTGAAATACTAATCTTATCTATCAGTTATACTTTTGCTGCATCGAAAGTACAAATTCCTGACAACCCTCACATTTTATTTTTAGAATAAGTATGTAAATTCGCTATGTTTGATTTAATTTTGAAACAGTTATAGAAAATTCAATTAAATAGTTTTTAGAAAAGATAATTTAAACACATTTTCTGAAGTATTCAATTGTCTTTTTAAATTCACCGAAAGTTCTATCCATGATTTTTTTTTCTTAACCACCTAATCTAATGATAGTAAACGTTAAGAAAAAAAGCCATGAGCTAACGGTTAGAACACAATGTCAACAATTTGGACAAGTTGGATTATAATAAGCGCCGACTGAAAACAGCACACGGAAAATCCACAAACAATATTAAATTACAAATACACCAATAAAATTAATAGTGTTTTAATTTTCTTGGTCAAGTGCATGTAAATGTTCCAATTTCTGACTAGTCACTTTGAGTCCCTTTTTGTTTTCATGGTGGGTTGTGGTATGTCCACGCCCATAGCACACGCACATTGAAAAAGGGTTACAATGTTCTCGACCCTCATTAATTCTGTGATGTCTTTTGTTGGAAATTTGGACCCCCTACTCACTATCTACTTTGTGTCATTTAATTACTAGAAATGTCAAATGACATAATCTATAACAACCTATGCATGTGAAATCAATTATATCTTAAAAATTATTTTATGAAAGATTATTTCAAATATATTTTAATTTAAGTTTTTTTTTTATAATTTTGATATTTCAAATATATTTCAAATATATTTTACTTTAAGTTTTTTTTTTTATTTTATAATTTTGATATTTCAAAAAAGTTATTGCAAGTTGGTAAAATATTTAAAATAATATTTAATAAAAAAATATTTAAATCAATTTTTTTAAACTCTGAAAATAAAGTTTATACTGTTTAAATAATGTATCAGTTTTTAATTATATATAGTAATTTAAATTTTTATATCAATGACATTGATGTCATGTCATAAGAATTTAACATTTTTTTTCTTCAGAAATTAACGGAAGAGACCATATATAATAATATAAGTGAGATTAAATAACTAATTTTTAATATTTTTAATTAATGAACTAAAACGGAACATTAAATTAAATTTAATAATTTGATAATTAATTATGTAAATATTTTAACATTACATGTGCGATGACTATAATACCCCTCTCAAATAGAGATTCATGTATTTTCTGGAAAAAAAAATACAAGTTACTAAATTAGTAATAAATCCGACATTGGGATCAAATTGTCTTTTTCTCTGTTATACAGAATGAAAATATAACTCCTTAATTTGACCACATAGTGAGACTTTTCTCTGATACAAACAATCAAAAACCTAACATTTTACATGAAGTTTCAGTAAAATAATTATGATTATGTTTGGTAAAAATAACGATTAATTGATAAGTTAGTTGATAGTTGATAATTTATGATTAATAACTGATAACTTATAGTTTATAGTTGATGAGTGGTGACTTATAACTGATAAACTAGTTAAAGTGTGATAAAATTAACGATTTAATTAACCGATAGATTAAAATGACATATTAATTATTTGATAATTATTATTTTATTTTAAATTACAATAAATTATAAAGGACGATAGTGTGTTTTAGTTAAAATAATAAGGATAAAGGTGAATGAGAAAATGATAAGCTATAAACACGGCCAAACAAGAGTTACGACAACGTTTTTTTTTTACCTTTAATAGTGCTTAAAAACGCTATCTAAGGTGGCGCTGTCGTAGGTGAAGACATCATTTTTTTAAATGAAAAAGCGCTGCTAAAGGTCTACTTTAGAAAGCGTTTAACCTTTAAAAGCACTTTCTAAAATAGGTATTTAGCAACGTTTTTTCCTTAAAAAAAGCTCTCTAAAGTGGACTCTTAGACAACGTTTTTAAAATCGCTGTCTAATGTATACGTATAAAATTATAATGAATTTTTTTATATACCTTTAAATATCGCTTTTTGAGAAAAAAAATGTTTTCTTTTGTCCCCATTTAGACAGCGCTTTTGAAAATGCTCTCTAATGTATACATATAATTTTAATGAATTTTTTTCTATACCTTTAGATAACGCTTTTTAGACAAAACGATTTCTTTTGTGGACTATAGACAACGTTTTTTCTAAAAAACGTTGTATTTTCTATACGTATAATTTTAATGAATTTTTCAAAAAATCTCATTTAAACCATTTTTTTATGCAGAAACCTGTATAATTCAATCCATTTCAATAAACCTGTATAATTCACATTTCAATAAACTTGTATAAACCACAAATACAATTTCAATCCAAAACTATACAATTCAAGTCATTTACATCTCAAAACTAATATCATTTCACTAATACCACTAATACCATTTCAATCCAAAACTATACAATTCAAGTCATTTACATAAACCACAAGTCAATAGCATTCACATAATCCCATAATCCTATACCTTAAACTATTCTTTTTTCAATAAGATATTCGCACAATTCCTCCATAATTTCTTGCAATTTTGAGGGCGTGTAATGAGAACACGCGTATTCATCAAAGTACTACATAACAAAATAAAATATGGATTAGTTAGTTTAAAATAATAAATTATGACATATCTGATAAACATTAAAATAAATCCTAAGTTATAAATTCATGCATACCTGAATAGGAATCTCTAATCGATCAAATTGAATGATTTATCTCATAAACCTCAAAATGTAATACTCGCAGTCTATGCCATTTTTCTATTGAGGACACTACACATAGACAAACAAATAAGAATTAATATATAGTTGTTTTATGTTATCAAGTAGCATCACTAATAAGAAACATTGTGAAAATTAATATACATGCGTTTGGACCCATGAAATAATGCTTGCTTTAGCCCGTACTACTCGAGCATCTCTTTGTGCTCGGTATACTAGTATAGATCTATAAAAGAAAACGTAAATTTAGAACAATCTCACAGAAATAGTTAAATATACAAATACACACGAATATTTCGAACAATCTCACTTACGTATCAACCACTTCCTTCACACTCGAATATGTTGACCAATCATGCTCCAATGAATTCATATAATAGACCACTTCTTTTGTAGGATTAATGACAACCAATAACCAGTGTCCACTGTAAAATATAACAAAAGTTTAGATGGATAATTTCTAAGCAAAAGATACAAAGATTAGAATGAAAATCTTACTTGTGTCCAGTATTATACGGTAAGAAAAACAAAGTTTATGTATTGGCCTCCGTAAATCTCTCAATTAAGTGGTATCTTATTGAAACTAAATTCAAACCAATTGTCGTTGCATTAACAGTGGTGGAAGTAAAGAAACAAAATTTGTTTGACAATTGCGTCCCGCACATAATTTGTTCATACAAGAACCTTAAATAAAAACATATATAATAAAAATTAGACTATTTTCATTGAAATGTGTAAATAAATTGTTCAACTAAATAAATAATAGATTGATCATAGTACCAGATGTATGCACACAAAGTAATAACTATTTCGCTTTGCAATGTTGGTATGATCGCCGGATCGATCACCTTACTGCAAATTGACTTAAAGAAAAAACACAATTTAGTTATTGCGCTTCTTAATTTTTTCAGGAAGAATAGAACGTATACCTATTGGTAGAAAATGTTCCATTATAACATGACAATCATGCGTCTTTAAACTCTTTAACTTGAGGTCTTTCATAGACACAAGTCTTCTAATATCTGAAGAGTATCCTTCTGGAACTTTAACTTCACTCAGAAACTTAAACAATACTTTTTCCTCCTTTCTAGATAGAGTATATGAGGCAGGTGGTAGATACGTTCTTTTTTTCTTTCTTCAAGGGTCCTAATTCAGTTCTTATCCCCATCGCTATCAAGTCCTTTCTTCCTTTAAGGTCATCCTTAGACTTTTCTTGTATATTGAGTAACATACCAATAACACTGTCAAACACATTTTTTTTCAATATGCATGACATCGAAAAAAATGTCTTACATACAACGACTTCCAATATGGTAGTTCAAAAAAATATTGACCTCATCTTCCACCCTTTCTTGACATGTGTATATGCAAAAGGCTTACCAAAATGAATACTCATATCTTTCACCTTTTCAAAAATTTGATCACCTGTTAATATAGGTGGAGCTCTACCTTGTTATGTGTCTCAATTGAAGGCTTTTCTCCACCCACGATAGTGATGTTTCGAATTTAAGAATCTATGACCGAGAAAGACATTCTTTTGACCAAACTCCAATCACCGTTCTCCCACAAAAACTTTAAATCATCAATTAAGGGTGTCAAATATACGTCTATCTCATTCCCTGGTTGTTTAGGCCCATAAATTAACATAGATAACATCATGTACTTACGCTTCATACATAGCCATATAGGTAGGTTATAAATCATTAAAATCACAGGCCAAGTGCTATGCGAGCTACTTTGAAGACCGTGTGGGTTCATTCCATCAATAGATAATGTTAAGCGAAGGTTTCTTGCTTCTTTTCCAAATTCAGGATAATCATTTGGACATGCATGTATCTTATCATAGCTTATGCCAATAGAGCACAACATCTTTTTGGCCTCATATGTTCGATTGGGAAGAACATTATCCTATGAAAGCATATATTTCACAAGGGTCAATAACTCTGTGAAACTTTTATCCGACCATCCATTGCCCGCCTTTGAGTTGTACAACTTTAATACCACAGACAATATTGTGAATTTAGTGCAACCAATATACAACAGTTTCTCTGCATCTCTTACCAACCTCTCAAGCATTTCGGGACAATCCTTAAGATCTTCTTCAAGTGCTTATGAAATCTCTTCGACTCAATCATAATAGTATGTATCTGTGCCATTGTCGTTTGAAGCATATGTCGTATTATCTCCCGGTTCAATATTCATGTTACTTTTCTCACCATGCAAATTCCAACATGTATAACTTTTATCAATTCCACGCCTCTTTAAATGTGATGCCAACTGAACCGCGTCACACACGACTCCCAAAACAACAACCCAAGCAAGGACATATCATTCGACTAGGGTCTTTGACATGCATAATAACAAACTTAACGAATTCTGATACATCATTCTCGTACTCTCTTGACAATCAACTCGAAAACATCCATTTCTTACATATAGTTATACTAATTAAGCTAAACAAAAACAAAATAAAAAATACATTTACCTTTAGGGAAGTCAACAGCTTCTAGACCCACACAGTGTAATATTCTTAGAACAGAATTTCACTCCTCACAAGTAACCCCTATATATAGCAAATTCAGTAAGTTAATAACTTATGGTGTATACGATAATATAACAGGACAATATTCAAAGGTATTTGACCAGCATAAGGAACCCACGAATTATTGATCATGAAAATTTAATAAAGTTCTATAAACATTCTATATAATATATGGTAAAAGTTCAATAAGATTATCCCACCAAGTGTTAACAATATCATATAAGAAAATTACTATATTAAATTTAAATACTATAAATATTTGAATAAACCACATCCATAAATTAGACTTAATCACCCTAAATTGTTGACTTAAAACTAACGCCAATAAATTTTTAACACAAGGACCATATTCATTTTACGATCCATAATTTCTCTCTTTCTCTTTCAACAACCTATTTCTTATATAATAGTTTCAAGTTTCTCATATGTGCACAAAAATAAGAGTTAGAGAAACTAGGTTGATTGAACTCAAACATGATCAAGAACAATGAAACATATCTCAAACTTTTTCAACGAGGTTCTAATAATCATACAACATATCTCAAGGACAATGAAACATATCTCAAACTTTTTCAACGAGGTTCTAATAATCATTAAACATACAACATGTTTCCTAAAAAAATTCAACAACATTCAAGAACCTTCAACAACATTCATAAAAACAAAAGCACATTCATAAAAACAGAATCTATCAACAACATTCGAAACATTCGACAAGAACATTCTAACAACATTCAATAACATTAATAAAAATAGAAGCACATTCAACAACATTCATAAATATGACAGAAACAGAAGCACATTCAAAAAGTTCACAACAAATGGTCTTCGGTTCATATCATCAAGTAAGAAAGAAACAGAACAACAACAAGAACAACAATGTAAGCATAAAGTAAGAAAGAAACAATCTTCATGCCTCATTTTTCGTTTTTGTACGTCTTCCTCTTCACGAACAAAATCCTTAGCAAGAACGACAGAGAACAAACAACAATGGCAAGAACGAAAAGCACATAACAGAACGACGGAGAACAACAGAGGACGAATGTCACAAATGATTAAAACGGTCGGAGAGCAAGAAAGGAACGGCCGGAGAGCAAGAAAATGATTGAAACAAATGATAAGGGCTTCTGAAAATTTAGGGGGTTTTATTTTTTAATTAATAAAAGACCAAAGACATCGCTTTTGAAAGCGATTTCTTAGGTGTAAGCTTTAGCTGCGCTTTTTCACTGAAAGCGCTTTCCAGGCATATTTAAGGCCTTTAGCAACGCTTTCTAAGGTAAACATTTAGCAGCGCTTTATAAAAAGCGTTTTCAAAGGTGGGGCCAACTTAAGGCCTTTAGCAGCGCTTTCTAAAAGCGCTTTCTAAGGTGACCCTTTAAAAGCGCTTTTTTTTCAGTGTTTTTTTAAACATTATACAACGCTTGTTTCTAAAAGCGTTGTCTTTGTTGTGCTGCGAAATAGTAATTTTGGCGTAGTGTACCCAGGGCAAAAAACCCTCGGTAACAAGAAAAAGTCGTGGGTAAAAGTAAATTACCGAGGGCTTACCAACGACTACGAGGCCCTCGATAATTCGCTCCTCGGTAATGTCTACCGACCCCTATATAAACCCACAATGTTATCCACAACTAAACCGTGAATAGTTTGCGGGTAATAGGTGATTAAACATCAAATTTTTTGTCTTATATTATCCACGACTAAGTCGTCAATAAATTTACGAAGGGCTAAACCTTCAAAAAGTAACTCAATTTTTATTATAAATTTACTGACGGTTAAACCGTCTGTAGTATTATAATTTTTTTAAAAACAAATATACCAATATTTTATCAATGGATTTATTTATAATATTTTTCCTGTTTGCTCGGGTATATATAACCATTCAATAAAATTTGTGAATATTTTTTTCCCAAATAGTATCTCATTTAAATTTTAGAAAACCATTTCTTTAAATTTGCAAATAGTATCTCATTTAAATTCTAGAAGACTATATTATATACTATAGTGCACTAGCAAAGTTACAACAACAAAAAACCATTTCTTTTTACTATTTTCAATGCTGAATTCAAAGGAAGAACTATACATTATGTACAAGAAATGATCAATGGAAAACAAGTTAAATAATTTTTTAAAAGAAAATTAAAAAAATGAAGAATTTACAACAAATTTGAATCTGCTAAGAATAAAAACATCATAAACTACACAAATACATTAAGATTAAGGATTCCAAAATCCACAATTCAAATTTAAATGCAGACCAGAAGAATAAGAACAACATATATAACCATTCAACAAACAAATCTCAAACTAAAAGTCAAACCTTAATATCAATCAGATCTCAAAAAAATATTCAATTCAACAAGTTTGATTTAAACAAGCTCAAACAAAACATAAAACAAGTTCATTCAAAATATAATGTGATTGTCAAAGAATTATCATCAGTAAAAGTAAAGCATAATATGATCTTATATGCTGCCAATAGAGTCATCATCACTGTCAGAGTCATCATCATTGTCGGAGTCATCATCATAGTCTGAATGACAACGATGACGTTTGTCATCCTTGATAGAAGTAATGATGCTAATATTGATGGTATTTTGTTTTTCTGTAGATACTTACAAACACAAATGATGCACATGCCACAATAACAACAACTAACAATAACAATATCAAAGACAAGAACAAAACAAAGATTAATAATAATAACAAGAAATCAACTTGTTAAATTAAAAAAAAAGGTTATAAAATTAAGGTTTTGAAAAGAAAAAGAAAAAAATAGAGTCTGAGAAGTGAACTTACCGATTTGTGAAGAGTTAGGATAGAAAACACAGTCTGAGAAGAATCGCAAGCGATTGAGAGAAGTTTGGAGGATGAAAGAAGTTTGAAAAACACAAGTTGAGAGAGAAGTTTGGAGGATGAGAGATGTTTGAAGAACGCAAGTTGAGAGAGAAGTTTGGAGAAGAATGAGGGTTTTAAGTCTTAATACTGTTTTTGTTGGTGATTTTAGTATCATCAATGTATTTTAGTAGTAATGAGATTTACTACAGGGCGATGCAATTATGCGTTAAAGCTTGGAAACGAGTTAGGGTCGTGCGGAGTACACGCTCGTCGAGCCAACGTATAATTGAATGCGAATAATTCAAACGGGGTTCCAAGGAGCGAAGCCCCTAGCGTGGTGCGGGGTAGCGCCCCGTTGGGGTTCCAAGGGGCGAAGCCCCTAGCGGGGTGCGGGGCAGCGCCCCGTTCGAAATTTTCTTTTGAACAGTTGAACTCTTTCCCTACAAACGTAACAGTTTTTCTGAACAGTTGTGTCTTTTCGTTTTGAATTATTGATCTCCTATATAAGGAGTCATTTGACCTCAGTTTGAAGACACATAACAAAACCAAAAACTTTCTCTCTACATTCCCGAACAGTTTTCTTTTGCCGGAAACAAATCGTTCTTCAAGAATTATCCCCACAAAAATTTCGTGAACCCAGGCAAGAATATGGTTGAAATACTTTGTTCGAAAAGTGTACGAACACGATTCTTCAAAGTTATCCAGGATTATCATACCCGCATTTCTAACGGTTTTGACTATAAGAATGCATATATTTCTCTAATTTTCGATACTTTGTATATATATCTAATATGAATATGTTTGAAATTCATTTTGATATATAATAATTATTTCCAATTAAAATAAAACACTCTAACCAATAATATACTAATAATAAATCCAGACATGTTTGCAACTTGTAACACTAATGATTTATCCATACTTTAAAATAGAAATTGTTTTTAGAATTAGAATAAAAAAAATTGTATTATTAGTATATCCAAACTTATTGGCTTTAAGTAATTTTAAATAATTTTTTTTTTGTACCTTTTAAAAATATCATTAATTTTTTTAAATTTATATTAAATAAAATTATTGATTAATAATATATATTTTAAGTGATTTTAAAATAAGTGTAAAATTATTTTTTAAATTAATAATTTTGATTTATTTCTTTTAGTTTTTAAAATAATAATTTTAGTATTCATTTTAATATAAATTTGTGACAATTCTTTTTATAAGTTTATAAAATTTTACGGATGATTCAACCGTGGATAATTACCGATGGTGTAAAACCGTGGTTGTTTTTCATGATTAAGCTGTGGGTAATGTTTCAAAATATATATATTTAATATTGTTTCAGGTACTCACGAATTATCGATAGATGGACCGTCTATACCAAAAAAAATACCGACGATTATATGACTGTGGATAATGATCCGTTGGATATATACAACTTTTCTTGTAGTGTGTATCTCCGTACACATCATTTACACACCAAAACATACCTAAAGTGAGTCTCATCCCCTTTATTTTCAAGTTTTAGTACGAATATGCATCCCCATATTCATCATATATGGACCCCATGTATTCTTAAATGAAATAATAATTTTGATATAAATTGATCAAGAGATGTATCTTCAAATTCATCTCTAATATAATACAAACACGCATTTTCGGAAACACTATGATCACATTAAAACACAATCAAACTAAGTCCCACTCCAATTTTCTCTGGAAATTTATCTCTATAACCATCCTATCACTGATTTTCTCCTTCCAAATTATAATACACCATTGAATTGGCTATCACTCACCTATACTTCAAATTGCATACAATTAAACTGAATGATAAATTACATTTGAATTTATGGATTTTCTCCTTGTTTTAACAAATTAAATTCAAATTTTATACAATAGTTATGACAATATACTAGATATTTTATTATTCAACGTGAAATATTTTTTATCTCAATATCTTTAGTTTTGATTTTTATAAAAAGAAAAATCATTTGCAAAGATGATTATAAGATAAGTTTCTACATTTTTTTCTTCTGGTTCACTAATTTCTTAAATAAATTTATTAATAAAATTGAAATGTGATTAAAAAACGAATGAATTGTATATCAATGATACATTTCCAAATTCTAAAAGTATTTATGATTTTTTACGAAGGTGATGAAATAATTTTTAGAAGGTGTTAAACGTATCCCACAAATAAATCCATGACCTAAAACAATGAAATCTGATACATATAGACCGAGAAAACTAAACCCGAACCATAAGTCAAAATCGGATAGTAATATACCGTCTTCATCGACTTCTAACCTAATTTTAAATTTCTGAAATTTCAAAATTTGCTTTAAAACATATTTAACATATAATTTATAAAATCAAGCCACTTTAAAAGATTGTCAATTTTTTTTTTTTAATGTTATACTGTTTATGTTTCGGCTGTAATAATTGACCATATTAAGCACACATGCATTGTGTGGCCATCTAAATTGAGAGACAGATAGATAGAATTGATATAAGACTTGTTGATATCCACTCCTTTTTTATAACAGGATATATTTTACAACTAGACACACACACACACAAATTCAATGCCACAACCCAGGAATAATGTTTTCTTTCGTACTAATCAAGTTGCAACTGATTAGTCTATTGTAACACAAAGTCGTGATCATTATTATTAGTTAATGCCTTGTCTGAAAATTTTAAAATTAAATACATGCACAATCCCAAAAGCAAGATGTTTGTGTGTCATTATTGTTCTTTATGTGTGGGGCAGGTGGAGTACTCCACAAGGGTTTGTCCAATCTACTGCCCTCAAATGGGGCAACTGATTATAACCCGCAAACACGTTTATGAAGGAGTCTTACATATTAAGATAAATAATTATTTAATTGATTTAGCATTGTAACTTTTTTGTTTATTTATAATTTTTAAAATTTATAAATAATATAATTGATTTGGTTATGAATTTAATTGTTACGTATTGGTAGTATAATTTTTTTTTTACACTATCAAGTGTCAATTAATTATAACCGTTGATTTATTTAAAAGATTTTATTTTTATTTTAACTATTTGAAAAATAATAAAAATAAATAGTTATGATTTATTGACGGTGTATAACAATTATCTCCTTTAAATATATAAATGTATTGAAAACTAAAAAACTAAAAAAGAGTTAAATTTTTGAAAATTAGAAAAAAATAAATAAGAAAAAGTAGTATATATATATATATATATATATATATATATATATATATATATATATATATATATATATATATATATATATATATATATATATATATATATATATATATATATATATATATATATAAAGAAAATTTGCAAGAAAAAATATTTTATAAAGTTTCGAATGAAAAAAAAATCAGATGAATCATGCTAGTAATGCTACATATAATTTATTAGAAATATACAAAATTATTATTATTATTATGGATTGAAATTTAAATTAATAACATATATTTATGGGTTAATAGTTATTTACCTCCTACAATATATACGTGTTTTGATACCCCTTTAAAAAATAAATTTTGGATTACCTTTTGAAATTTTTTGGTACCCCTAAACGTATAAAATCCAGAGGTAAATAATTTTTTTTTTACAAAGGATAAATTTTTCACCTAGGGAGCAAAAAATTAGAAGTTTAAAATTTCAGGACTAATCCTAAATTTATTTTTTAAATGGGGTAAATCAAAATACGCCTATATTACAAAGGGTGAATGATTGTAAACCCTATACCCCAATGAACATATGTTCATTGAGGTATCTCATCCACGTTTCAAATGTAAAATTATTTTAAATAAATTTTTTAAAATATTATTTTGGTTAAATTACAATTTAGGTCTCTGTTTTGGTCAATTCACAAAATCAATCCCCCTATTTAATTTTTAAATAGTTTTGGTACCCCATGTCTATTTTTATTTATTTAAAAAAACACTAATTTTTGTTGGTAGTGAAAAATAGAATGATGAACAAAATGAATGTATTAAACGAGAGAGTAAATTAAAGGAGAATAATACATTAAAAGAGAATGACAGTTACAAAGAGAGAATATTTCCTCTCTAGTCACTAGTCTATTTATAGGGAAAAAACTAGGGCTACAAAAAACAACAGCAAACAAAATACTAAAATACCTCTTAATAAACTTAGCCTACAAGTAATAGTACACTTAATAAATAAGATAATAAAACAAACTAGAACTCCAGAAGTTAAACATACTTTTGGGCACAACCTCATCAGAACTTCTCGCAACCTCATCAAAACTTCTACTTCTGATTAACACAAAATGCTTCTGAATATGAATTACTTTTAACATCATCCCTTAATTCATATTCAGCTAATTCTTTAACACCAATTCCATCCCTCAAATGGACAAATGGTTTAGTCTTTACATCCTTCGTCAGAACATTTGCAAGTTGTTTCTGAGTGCTACACTGAGCAACTTCTAACACTTCATTCTGGACTTGACTTCTTCTCAGAGTTCCTTTTACATGCCTCGGAGAGACTACCAACTGTTTGAACATTGTCGCATCCACATCCTTACTATCAGAATCAAAATCCAGTTTCTGATTTGTATCAGCATGTGTGATAGCAGCCTTACAATTCAACAACTCAAATCTCATTATAAGTTCAAGTTCTTCCTTCAAGGCATTTAGCCAGACATTTTCCTTGAGAACTTCTTCCGTACTCAAGAGTTCAGAGTCTACTAGTATGAAACACTGAATAACTTCTCCTTCAGAATCTACTTCAGTGTCTTGCAGCATGTCAAATACTACAAATCTTCTCAGAATTCTTCTGATTCTTTGTGGCCTCTGACCTTGTTCAGAATTTCCTTCTGATGTTTGAACCTCAGAAGTTTCTCCTTCAGAAGTTCTTGCTTCAGAAGGTTGACTTCCTCCAGAACCTTGACCATCTTTAGAGTTTTGAATATTCCCGAAATCAAAACCACCACCAGAGTTTGGATCAGAAACATCTTCATCATCTGAATCTTCTTTAGATTCAGGATCACCATTGTAACACCCTGATTTCATAATTTATTTAATAAAATAATTATTATGAATATGGGCGGTATTTTTGAAATTGTAAGTAAAGAATTGTTTTATTTAAATAATAATATGATAATAACGTGGTATTATTTGAAGATTGTTATTAAATAAATAAAATAATAAAAGTTGGAGATCTAAGGGGCAAGTTAGTAAATTGGATTGTTTTATGAGAAGAGAAGAACGATCAATTTTGCTCACATCGTATTTTCTGAAAAAGGGGGAATTGGCTCTAGAGAAAGAGGAAAAAGAGAGAGAAATGCAAAAACCCTAGAGCCCCAAGATCAAGATTTTGCAAGGAATCCATCGAATTCGAGGTAAGGGGGGAGAAAGGGATTCTATATAGGTGATATAACATGAAAGGGTAGTTGAGAGGTCCTTACTCTCTTAGGAATTATATAATTATGATCTATTTTGATGAATTTGTGGTATGTGTATGAAATTACAAGATTGATTGTTTGTGCTTGTAGTATTTATTGTTTGAATGGTATGATATGATTAGTATGAAAGCCATCACATGAATATTGTTGTTGATGATGCAAATTAAGATGATGAAGTAAAACCTATAATTCCCTAAATTGATTAGTAATGTTAGATTGGAAAGATATGTGGTGTTAGAGGTCTTAAAATCAGTATAAGAACAACATTAGGGCTGTTTTGGGTGATAAAAATGCAACATAAGTGATAGAATTTGAACTGGTATGAGATTGGGAAAAAAATTTAGTTTTTAGAAAAAGCTGATTTTTGGACGCAATGCCGCTAACACGGGCAGTGTCAACTGACACGGAGGGCTGTGGCAGGCCTCTGTCTTGAAGAATTATTTGTTATTTTGGATTTTTGGGTTACAGGTGGCCTGACACGGGGGGCCGTGTCAGACTTCTGTCTTGGCGTGTTTTTCTATTTTAAATGGGAGTGTCCAGGTCGTGTGACACAGGCCGTGTCAGGGGAAATTGTCTGTGTCAGGCCCCTCTTTTGGAACATTTTCCATATCCCGAGATGGTTTTGTCCCTAATTCTTGTTCAAAGCTCGTTCAGTTAGTCTGAGGTGTTGAGGATAATATTAATGAATAGTTCCTAGGATATGGCAACCAATAATTAGCATTCAAGTTGTATAAGTTTGTGTTGATTTGTATGATTGTTGTTAATGGATCGAATGGATCGTGTTGATAGTAGGTGTAACGCTCTGTTTATTAATTAATTATTTAATTAATTATATTCGCGTTATTGGCGTTGATTTATGTTGAATTATCAGAGTGGTTTGTGATAAATTGCTAAGTTCGTTTGAATTAAGTTGAATGAGTCGATTTAAGTTGTGGGAATTGATGTGGAATATTCTCCCGTTTATGGTTGGATAAGTTGTTTAGATGCTTGGACCATTTGGTCAAATGTTGGAGGATAATCTAATTAAGTCGGGAGAAAATAATTAGTCGTGAATTATTAATTGATTTTCAACGTTATGGTAAATTAAGTTGTTAAATCGGAAAATCGAAGAAATAATATTATCATTGGTAGTATTGATTATTGGAGCATGTTGGTTATTGGGCTTGGATTTCGTCGGAATTAGCAATTAAAGGGGTGCAGTGTTTAGGCCCATTAATTGTTTTATTGGATTATTATTATTTTAATAAAAAGGAATAATAGAATGAGTCAAAAGGGAAGAAGTAAGAGAAGAAAAGGGAATAGTGGAAATTAGGGAAAACGAGGAAAAAGTCTTAGAGAAAAATAAGGGTTTTAGAGGAGAGAAAACAACTTGGGAGAAAAGAAGGAGAAAGAAGGATTCATGTTCATATCTTAATTTTCGCACATACGGTACATCCTCTACTAAACAGGTGATAACTTTTTACTCGTAATTCTGATTAAAACGATTCTTGGATTTTTGGAAAGCTTACGAAATTCCCTTCGAATTGATATATAATTTCGTGTCAATAAGTTTAGTATTGAATGAGAAAAATGCATTTGAAGTTTGGAAGTTCATGCTGGAAATTGGTCAAATAGTGGTTACGGGATTGATGGTGATGAAGGCTAAATTTTGGTCAAGATATGAACTCAATGGCAGCATGTTCGTATTTCTAATCTCTATGGATGAAAGAGGAGAGGAAAAAGGGCCACATAGGCAAAGGATTGGAAATTCGATCGGAGATTCGAAGCGGCCATCGATTAAGGTAAGGGGGAGAAAAGGGTTTATAATTGGTGATAGGACATAGAAGGGTAATTGGGAGTTCCTTCCTCCCTTAGGTATATTAAGAGATTATGATAATAATGATTGAATTATATGAATATGTAGATTGTTATGATTGTGAATAACATGAGATATGTGTATGCTTTGTGTGTGAATAAGATGCACTGATGGTTGGTTGATGAGATCATGATGATCGTAAAGCATGATGTGTTCATGTGTATTGTGATATGGTATGCGTTGTTGTGTCTGCATGCGCATACATTTGATGGAATAATCATGTCGTGGATGTGATTATTCGGGATTCGTTGAGAATCGTGGTTGCAGGGATGATCGTGTCTTGTTGGAGACGTTAACGATGCATTCGGGGTTCTATTGATGAACCGTTATTATGAGTCGGTACCGCATTTGCATTGTGCATTGGAGTCGCATTGCATTATGATTGATTGAATATTATGATTGATTGAATAATATGATTGATTGAATAATATGATTGATAATTTGGTGTGATTAGGGGTGAATTACTTCTTCATATATGTCGTATGTGCCGTTATATTATGAATCTATTTCTCACCCCTATTGTTTATTTTGTTGTGTCTGTGCTTCTTCGGAAGTACAGATAATTCAGGTGCGTGAGGAACGCTTTTGATGTTGATGTCTGTGTCCTAGGAGCTCTGATATGTAACGGGAACGGGGATTTTTAATATAATATTTCATTTGATTTTTATAAACTTTTATATAACTATGTATTGAGTTAAGGAACATTGTTATGAATGAATTGTAATGCTTTTGAGCAATTTGATATTAAAGCTTTATTTCCGCTGCTTACTTTTGAATAAAAGAATGATGGTTGATTGATGATGTAGCGACTCACTTTAGTTGATTAACTCTGATTTAATGAAAAATTTATATAATTTTGAAAATGGGAAAAATGGGTGTTACAATTGGTATCAGAGCTGGTCGGTCCGTCCGGCCAACGTTGTCTAGCGTTGTTAATTCCTTAGTACGCGACATGTGTGTGAAACACTGTCGGTACTTGTTGTTAGTTTCTAGTCGTTGCTTGCAGGTGTTTGTTGGAATTAAGTGGGGGAGAAGCTTGACTCTCAGACTGTTGTTGGAATGTCGAAGTTGGTTCAAAGTTGATGTTTATTGCAAGAGCGCAAGGTTGTTGAAGAGATGTTGTTGCAGACCGGCAAGAGCATGGACTCATGAGTTCATATCGGTCGAATTTGAGAAGTGCGTATATTTTATATGAGAATTGTTTGAGGAGGAAGATTTATTTTGATGGAAATGATAAGTTGAAGGACCAAGTCGGTATATTGTTTCGCTTTGAGTGTAGTTGGATTAAGTCGGGTAATTTTCTAAGTTGGAAGAAGAGTAAGATTCTTGGTAGAGCTTGGAAGTAAGAGCAAGAGAGATAGAACTTATGTTCGCCAATCTCAAAAATCTGGTTTTTGCAATGTTGGAGCAGCTGTCACGAGAAGTGGCATAAATTTTTAACCGTGAATCGGATTGAAGCGGTTCTGGATTTTTTTGAAAGCTTACAAAATTCCCTACAATTTGCATATAAGATTTTCATTCAGGAGGTTTATAATTAGGGAGATAAATGTATTTTAATAATTGGGTCTGCTGTTGATTTGTTTTTAAATTCTGCATACGGGAATTCTAAATCAGTCTCATTGTAAGGAGGATAACTTCTTACTCGTAAGTTGGATCCAAGCGGTTTTTGAAGTTCTGGAATCTTCACGAAATTCTCTTCATGTTAGAATATAATTTTGTGAGTTAGAGGTTTTTATTGGAAGATATAATTGTGTTCGAAGTTGAACGTCTATTGCTGAAAATTTGGAAAGATGAAAATGTTATTAAAGAATAAAATGTTGGTATCGGAGAATGCATAAAGATACAATTTATATCAAATGAGGAAAATTAAAGTGCCTATTCTAGATGATGGTGATGTTGAGAGGAAGACCGAAGTTGAGTAGTGTTGTTAAATATTTTAACTTGGATGAGAGTTGTAATTGGAGCGAACCGAATTGGATTATGTTGATGTTGTGGCGGCTCTGGTGTTAGAAGGATATTTAAAGTTGTGTTGCGCTTGGAGCATGTATAAGAGATTGCGTATCGAAATTTGGATGCGTTGGTATAATTGATGAAGTCGAAAATTTTAGAGACTAAGGAGAAGTGGATAAGCTGTAGAAAGTTGGCAGAGCATTATACTTACGGACTTTGGGCACAAGTTGAAGTATGTTATTATGTTGAGTAATGATTATTTATGCCACCGTTATGGTTGACGGATGTCTATTGACAAATTGAGGAACTGATCACCCTTAATCTATTGTTGATAGAAGACGAAATTATAATGGATGGATAGATGTGTCATACCGACTAGTATGGTATATGAGTTAAATCAGTTGAAGTCGAGTTGGGCAATTGAGTATTGTTTGAATTGTTCATGAAGAATCATGTATAAGAATGTTAGTCAGATTTAAGAATGATGGTATGAAGTTGCGTTGGGATTAAATAGTATTATGGAAATTCGTAGTTGAATGCTAGATAATGAGAATGTTGTTTGTGATGATTTAAATGGTACGAGGCCTGAAGTTTTCTTGGAGATAATTCAAAAGTAAAGTATATGGTAAAGTAAAACCAAGATTGTCAAGAATGTAGGATAGAGTTGAGTTGCAAGAGCCAGACAAAGTGGAATTATGAGTGGGTTTATTAAAGCGTGATTTTGATTAGAACATGGATAGTTGTTTTGGTTGCGTTGGTTCGGATAAGAATTTATGAAAGGTTGTGTTAGTATGAGTAAGAATCGAGGATTCGATACGTTGGATTAGTTAGAAGCAGAGAAATATGAGTTATCTTATGGAAATTGTTATATCGATGGACCTTATATTGTCCTAATGATGTAGTGTGTTAAGATGATTTTCGAAGAATGTGTTATTTTAAGATGATAAAGTTGTAGTTGTGTTGAGAATAATTGAGAATTCATGAAGCATATAGTTATTGTCTAAAATTTGGAAGTTGTCGTAGTTGTATCTATGTTGAATGTTCAGAGGTGTTGCCTTATGAATCTAAGTTGCAAGTATTAGAAGAAATGAAATTATAAGTTGGTGTATTAGAGTGGGGTTTTGGTTGTAACAAGAAGAGCCATTTTGAGGTGTTGACTTGGAAAAGAATCTATGAAGCATATTGTCCATATAAGTAGGAATCGATGATTTGGTTGTTAGATTCGTTAGGAGCGAAGAAAATGATTGATCTGGTTGGAGTTAAGTGAACTCAGATGTTATATGTTGTTGTAATGATGTTAAGTATTTTAGAGGGCATGTTAATGAAAGATAGTAAAGTTGTAGTCTATGTTGATGATAATTGGGAATTCATAGAAGTATATGAATATTTTATCCAAGATTTGGAAGTAGTCGCAGTTGTTATTGGTTGAATGTTTAGAGGCGTTATCTTAAGGATCTAATTTGTAACTATTCGGTAACTACAAGAGTTAGAATACCTGTTGGAACGAAATTCCAAAGGATTAAGTCGGAGGCTTTGTTTATATGTCGATTTTGGTGAGTGTAAGTTGGAGTTAAACTCAGTAAATTTGGTAGTGTGCAATTAATCAGAGTGCGCAGCGAAGGCGCGATGTCATGTAATTGTTATTATCTGAATTACAACGATGTTGGTAGCTTTGTTGTATTATATGTTGTGTTTAAGTTATGTATTATTGTTTGTGGTATATGTGGGTTGCCTTTGGAATGAGAGTTGATTAGTCTGATGGAATAAGTAGTTGGAGTAGTTTAATCGGATAAATTTTCGAGGACGAAAATATCCTAAGTGGGGGAGAGTTGTAACGCTCTGTTTATTAATTAATTATTTAATTAATTATATTCGCGTTATTGGCGTTGATTTATGTTGAATTATCAGAGTGGTTTGTGATAAATTGCTAAGTTCGTTTGAATTAAGTTGAATGAGTCGATTTAAGTTGTGGGAATTGATGTGGAATATTCTCCCGTTTATGGTTGGATAAGTTGTTTAGATGCTTGGACCATTTGGTCAAATGTTGGAGGATAATCTAATTAAGTCGGGAGAAAATAATTAGTCGTGAATTATTAATTGATTTTCAACGTTATGGTAAATTAAGTTGTTAAATCGGAAAATCGAAGAAATAATATTATCATTGGTAGTATTGATTATTGGAGCATGTTGGTTATTGGGCTTGGATTTCGTCGGAATTAGCAATTAAAGGGGTGCAGTGTTTAGGCCCATTAATTGTTTTATTGGATTATTATTATTTTAATAAAAAAGAATAATAGAATGAGTCAAAAGGGAAGAAGTAAGAGAAGAAAAGAGAATAGTGGAAATTAGGGAAAACGAGGAAAAAGTCTTAGAGAAAAATAAGGGTTTTAGAGGAGAGAAAACAACTTGGGAGAAAAGAAGGAGAAAGAAGGATTCATGTTCATATCTTAATTTTCGCACATACGGTACAGCCTCTACTAAACAGGTGATAACTTTTTACTCGTAATTCTGATTAAAACGATTCTTGGATTTTTGGAAAGCTTACGAAATTCCCTTCGAATTGATATATAATTTCGTGTCAATAAGTTTAGTATTGAATGAGAAAAATGCATTTGAAGTTTGGAAGTTCATGCTGGAAATTGGTCAAATAGTGGTTACGGGATTGATGGTGATGAAGGCTAAATTTTGGTCAAGATATGAACTCAATGGCAGCATGTTCGTATTTCTAATCTCTATGGATGAAAGAGGAGAGGAAAAAGGGCCACATAGGCAAAGGATTGGAAATTCGATCGGAGATTCGAAGCGGCCATCGATTAAGGTAAGGGGGAGAAAAGGGTTTATAATTGGTGATAGGACATAGAAGGGTAATTGGGAGTTCCTTCCTCCCTTAGGTATATTAAGAGATTATGATAATAATGATTGAATTATATGAATATGTAGATTGTTATGATTGTGAATAACATGAGATATGTGTATGCTTTGTGTGTGAATAAGATGCACTGATGGTTGGTTGATGAGATCATGATGATCGTAAAGCATGATGTGTTCATGTGTATTGTGATATGGTATGCGTTGTTGTGTCTGCATGCGCATACATTTGATGGAATAATCATGTCGTGGATGTGATTATTCGGGATTCGTTGAGAATCGTGGTTGCAGGGATGATCGTGTCTTGTTGGAGACGTTAACGATGCATTCGGGGTTCTATTGATGAACCGTTATTATGAGTCGGTACCGCATTTGCATTGTGCATTGGAGTCGCATTGCATTATGATTGATTGAATATTATGATTGATTGAATAATATGATTGATTGAATAATATGATTGATAATTTGGTGTGATTAGGGGTGAATTACTTCTTCATATATGTCGTATGTGCCGTTATATTATGAATCTATTTCTCACCCCTATTGTTTATTTTGTTGTGTCTGTGCTTCTTCGGAAGTACAGATAATTCAGGTGCGTGAGGAACGCTTTTGATGTTGATGTCTGTGTCCTAGGAGCTCTGATATGTAACGGGAACGGGGATTTTTAATATAATATTTCATTTGATTTTTATAAACTTTTATATAACTATGTATTGAGTTAAGGAACATTGTTATGAATGAATTGTAATGCTTTTGAGCAATTTGATATTAAAGCTTTATTTCCGCTGCTTACTTTTGAATAAAAGAATGATGGTTGATTGATGATGTAGCGACTCACTTTAGTTGATTAACTCTGATTTAATGAAAAATTTATATAATTTTGAAAATGGGAAAAGTGGGTGTTACAGTAGGCATTGCCTCTTGTCTGATTTTATGTAACCCATACGATAGAATGTTTGGTAACTATTGAGGATCAGGAGGATCGTGTTATGTATGATTGTGTTAATGCATGTATTTTCTTTCGTATGCATAATCGAGTCTTACATATGCATGTATGGTTGGTGGGATGATCGCGTCTCGGAAGGAGATTAAGCGATTATCCAGATTTATTATGAATCGATGGTGCAAGTATGATCGTGTCTCAGTAGGAGCGTAAGTGATGCATCCGGGGTTCGAATTGATGTACCAATGTTGAGTCGGTACCACATTTGCATTGTGTCATGGAATCACTTTGCATTGATTGAATGGATGATATATGTTGTATGTTGATGAATTGTGTGAGCTTACCCTTTAAGATATTATATGAACCGTTAAAATATTGAATTGTTTTCTCACCCCTTTGTTATTGTTGTTGTGTGTGTACTTCTTGGGAAGTACAGATAACCCAGGTACTTGAGAGTGCTTTGGAGTTGTGTTGCTTGTTCGAGTCATAAGACGCTCTAATACGTAACACGAGAATGGGAAATTATTGTTGTTTTGTTTCATTTTGTTTTCTGGAATCGTTTTGTTACATATCCATGCATGAGACTAAGGACATATTTTGAAATTGTATTGTCGATACTGTTGAGCATGAATTTTGACGAACTATTTACTTCTGCTGTTTTAATAAAGAACTATGCGAATTGATTTTTATTGAAAAAGTAGCATTCCACTTTTGTTAAAACTCTGATTTTTCTTAAGAAAACAGTTATTTTCTATTTTGGGTAAAGTGGGTGTTATAATTGGTATCATAACAAGCCGGTCTGTCCGGCCAGGTTGTCGTTTGTTCTCGAGTACGCGATATATGTGTGACACACTATCGGTACTTGCTTGTTCTCTAACTGTCTGTTTGCAGGTGTTAGTTGAAAATAAGTGGGGGAAAAGTTATTGCTTCTCTGTAGTGTTGGCTTGTGGTGTGTTGAAATTGCAGTGGTGCAAAGGTTGCTAAGGTTTGTGTTAACTAAGGATTCACTCGTGAAGTAACTTAGTTCACAAGATGCAAGGAATGCCATTAGAGTTGTGAGGTATGGTTTATGACCATCTTGATTGTCGGCTATCTATTGACAAATTGAGGAACTGATCACCCTTAATCCCTTGTTAATAGTAGACGAAATCGTGTTGGATGCAAAAGACATATTTTTCAGCTGAGATAGTATGTTCGGTAGACTGTTTGGAGTTAAGCCAAAGTTATTAGTAGTTTAGAGGAATATATGCGGATTCCTGTATCCGAGAAAGAGATGGATTTGAGGATTGAGTATGTTGATTAGATATTAATAATGGTTACTCCTCAGTGAGTAGGAAGTGAATTTGAGATCGACGATTGTGAAAAGTTGAACATTGTATCTACTGAGTATGTAGAGGAACTTTTGAGAGGAGACTCTGATGTCTGATTTGGTTGCATATATGGTATTGATCGGGAGTAAGGTCACAAAGATGGACCGTCTATAGAGTACGAATTGTGATTGTGTTTTGAAGAATCTATTAGAGGATTTGTTATAAGGAAAGATGAAACTATTCCTTGATCGGCCCCTGGTACTAAGAGGAATAGTTAGGGGATTCATCGACAAAAATGAATTGTGGAAGCAAGTGTGCCTTATGGGAAAACTTCGGTGTTATTGATATAGAAAGATGAGGCTATGAAGTTGCACGTTGATTAGTGAATATTATGAGAATTCACAATTGTAATGGGAATAGATTGGATTCGATTGATAAAGGATCAAGAGTGAGCTGGAATTCATCTGTAGTATTACTGTTGTTGTGAGTTGGATTATCGTGTCTACCAGAAACTTGAGTTATTCGGGACTTCGTAATAATAGTATAAAAGGAGTATGGTAATGGGAACTAGATGTTGACATGTCATGTTGGATGAATTTACTGTTTTGAGGGATGTGGAATGGAGATTTAGGATGTAAGTATTCAGTTATGTTTTGGCATAGTATAATAAGAGGTGGATGAGTCTTTTAAAGTATGAAGGTGTAATTCTTTGTCAGAAATTAATTATAACCATGTGTCTTCACAATGTAGTGATGTTGATTCGTTTCCTTAGGAGTGTGGTATATGTTGATACAAAGTATGGATAGTTTTGTAGATGTGTTTGAGACGGTGGACCGTGAGCTACGTGATTGATTAAAAGCTAACTGTCATGGTTATTATGTGATGAAGAGAGAGAAATATAAGTATCATTGTATGTGTTGGATCAATAAGGCAAAAGTAAAATAGTAAGTGTGCAATAATTATCTTTAGGGAATTTATGAATTAAGGGTCTAGTTAATATGGAATTTGAAACGTTGGAAGGATGATCTAACGAGGGAGTAAATGTAATGTGAAACCATGAAATGATCATGGATGTTGTGTATGAGATAATGGTGACTGGTATGTATTAAGGTGGGTATGGAGTATGAATTGTGCCTTTCATATTTACTTGGATAATTTTGAGATGGTAACTTTTAGAAGCTGTCTTGATCTATGATGAAAGAAGAAAAAGGATTTGTAGAATGTTGGAAATTGAAATATAAAAATTGGAAAATATACAGATATATACTAAGTTATCAAGGATGATTTTTATGAACAAGTGTAAATGTGTTTGATTGTGTTGTTCAGAGGAAGGTATGGGTATGAGTCCGTCCGAAGTAGATATGGATCTACAATGATGAAAACGAGTAAGTTATAAGAGATTAGAATGTATTTGGACTTAGTTGGTTGTTATTGCGGTTTATGAAAATTTTTCCAAGTTAGTATTTTGTTGTTTCGGATAACTTGTGAAAGATAAGTTGTTTGTTGAGAAGGGTTGTTGTGAGAGAGAGTGCTGGAGACCCAGAGTAGGAGTTAGCTACGGTTACAGTCTGATTTTGTTTGATTCTAATAAGTTATGGATAAAATGTTTGATATGATTGTGATGATTTAATAGGTTATTAGTACCTGATCGTAAAGTCGTAGTTGGTATTATACGATGAGAGAGGAATTATGGAATTATTTATCTTACCCAAGGATTGGAAGTGGATGAGAGTGAAATTGTGTTGAGTATCCGACAGTATTATTGTTACGATTGGAGGTTGAAGTGTTTGGTAAACACACGAGTATACAATTCTGATTTGATCAAAAAGAGTGGAATATGAGACGACTAAGATAGTCGAAATGTCTGAGGTAGGAAGTCGAGAACTTTTCCTACGTTTGCATTGATAGTTAAAGAGTTGGAATTGAGTTAGCAGTTAAGAGACTTGCGTTCAGATATTGAGGTATGCTAAGTGAATTATTATAATTGTGGTGAAGGTTAGAAAAAGTTAAAGTTAGAAGTGAACTTCATGGAATAGATAGTTGCGGGTAATCAGAGTGTGCAACGGAAGAGTGAAGTGGTGTGATTGTTTATACATAAATGGTTAGTAAAGGCTCAAGATATTGAGCGATAAGACATGTTGAGATATTGAGACTATTGGACGTTCCAGAATGGATGTGTAATGGTAAAAGGTTATCTACATATCCAGGATTTCGGGATATGCAGAGATATTAATATATGTGATGTATGTGCTTCATTGATGGGTTATGATTACGTTGTTTTGGTGGAGAAAACTGCAAGGTTAGTTTGTTATCAGTGTTGTTGTAGCTAGACGACGTATATCGTGAAATTTTGGTTTTTGTCCTTCTTGTCGCCTCGATACCTATGGTGGTGGTACAAATGCGAGTAACTAATTCCTATGATAGGGATTAGGGAAGTGTTACCTATGTTGATGGTAGCGATTTTGGTTGTGTTCTAATTCAGGTGTATACCTGCGTGTTCCGAATTGATAATTGTGGTGTTTTGTTGTTGTGGTAGTGGTCTTGGAACTAGTATTGTTGTTTTGGATTAATTGTAGAGTTACTAGTTATGGCAAGGGAGTGATTAGCCGGGTGCGAGAGTATATCTAAATAATTCTATTGAGTATAATTTTAGAGGACGAAAATAATGTAAGTGGGGGAGAGTTGTAACACCCTGATTTCATAATTTATTTAATAAAATAATTATTATGAATATGGGCGGTATTTTTGAAATTGTAAGTAAGGAATTGTTTTATTTAAATAATAATATGATAATAATGTGGTATTATTTGAATATTATCATTAAATAAATAAAATAATAAAAGTTGGAGGTCTAAGGGGCAAGGTAGTAAATTGGATTGTTTTATGAGAAGAGAAGAACGATCAATTTTGCTCACATCGTGTTTTCTGAAAAAGGGGGAATTGGCTCTAGAGAAAGAGGAAAGGAGAGAGAAATGCAAGAGCCCTAGAGCCCCAAGATCAAGATTTTACAAGGAATCCATCGAATTCGAGGTAAGGGGGAGAAAGGGATTCTATATATGTGATCTAACATGAAAAGGTAGTTGAGAGGTCTTTACTCTCTTAGGAATTATATAATTTTGATATATTTTGATGAATTTGTGGTATGTGTATGAAATTACATGATTGATTGTTTGTGCTTGTAGTATTTGTTGTTTGAATGGTATGATACGATTAATATGAAATCTATCATATGAATATTGTTGTTGATGATGCAAATTGAGATGATGAAGTAAAACCTATAATTCCTTAAATTGATTAGTAATGTTAGGTTGGAAAGATATGTGGTGTTAGAGGTCTTAAAATCAATATAAGAACAACATTAGAGCTGTTTTGGGTGATAAAAATGCAACATAAGTGATAGAATTCGAACTGGTATGAGATTGGGAAAGAAATTGAGTTTTTAGAAAAAGCTGATTTTTGGGCGCAGGGCCGCTGACATGAGCAGTGTCAGCTGACAGGAGGGGCCGTTTCTGGCCTCTATCTTGAAGAATTATTTGTTATTTTGGATTTTTGGGTTACAGGTGGCCTGACACGGGTCGTGTTAGCTGACACAGGGGGCCGTGTCATCCTTGTGTCTTGGCATGTTTTTCTGTTTTAAATGGGAGTGTCCAGGTCGTGTGACACGGGCCGTGTCAGGGGACACATAGGGGGGGGGGGGGGGCGTGTCAGGCCTCTGTTTTGGAACATTTTCCATATCCCAAGATGGTTTCGTCCCGAATTCTTGTTCAAAGCTCGTTCCGTTAGTCTGAGGTGCTGAGGATAATATTAATGAATAGCTCCTAAAATATGGAAACCAATAATTAACATTCAAGTTATATAAGCTTGTGTTTATTTGTATGATTGTTGTTAATGGATCAGATGGATCATGTTGATAGTAGGCATTGCCTCTTGTCTGATTTTATGTAACCCATACAATGGGATGTTTGGTAATTATTGAGGACCAGGAGGATTGTGTTATGTATGATTGTGTTCATGCATGTATTTTCTTTCGTATGCATAATCGAGTCTTGCATATGCATGTATGGTTGGTGGGAAGATCGCGTCTCGGAAGGAGCGTAAGCGATTATCCAGATTTATTATGAATCAATGGTGCAGGGATGATCGTGTCTCAGTAGGAGTGTAAACGATGCATCCGAGGTTCGAATTGATGAACCAATGTTGAGTCGGTACCGCATTTACATTGTGTCATGGAATCACTTTTCATTGATTGAATGGATGATATATGTTATATGTTGATGAATTGTGTGAGCTTACCCTTTAAGATGTTATATGCACTGTTAAAATATTGAATTGTTTTCTCACCCCTTTGTTATTGTTGTTGTGTTTATACTTCTTGGGAAGTACAAATAACCCAGGTACTTGAGAGTGCTTTGGAGTTGTGTTGCTTGTTCGAGTCATAGGACGCTCTGATACGTAACACGGGAATGGGAAATTATTGTTGTTTTGTTTCATTTTGTTTTCTAAAATCGTTTTGTTACGTATCCATGTATGAGACTAAGGACATATTTTGAAATTGTATTGTCGATGCTGTTGCGCATGAATTCTGACGAAATATTTACTTCCGTTGTTTTAATAAAGAACTATGTGAATTGGTTTTTGTTGAAAAAGTAGCATTCCACTTTTGTTAAAACTCTGATTTTTCCTAACAAAACGATTATTTTCTATTTTGGGTAAAGTGGGTCTTACAACCATCAGAGTCAGAATCAGGATCAAAATCATCTTCACCTTCTGATTCTGATTCACTATCAGAATCATTCTTACCTTCTGATTCTGACTCACTGTCAGAATCATTTTTAGGTTCTGACTCATTTTCATAATCAACATCTTCAGAAGTTAAATATCCTTCAGAGTCTTGACTACCATAGTCTTGACCCTCATTGTCTAAATCACCACCAGAATATGAATTATCATCAGAATCTGGATCATCACAAACATCTTCATCTTCTTACTCATCTTCAGAGTCTCTTTTAGACTCGTCTTCAGCTTCAGAATCATCTTCTGATTCTGAATCATATTCAAAGTCTTCTTCAGAATCAAAAAACGTCAGTCGCACAGGTTTCTCGTCCTCAGATTCATAAGCCATTAATAACACATGTTCAACATCATCACAACTTCTTGCTACATTTGCTTCTTCTTCTAACTTTCTTTCTTTGTTTGACCAACAATATTTAGCAAAGTGGCCAAACCTATCACAACAGTAACATTGAACCATTCTTTTGTCAAACTTCTCCTTTTCGTTCTGATGTTTCTTCTCATCAGAGTAGAAGGCTTTTGACTTCTGACCACCAACAGATCTTCTCCTAGATTCTGACTAAGACTGCTTCCAATAAATTCCTTAAATTTAACATGAATATAATACTCCATAGATTTACATCATTTTAGTAATTCTCCATATTGTTTTATCCACACAATGAATTTTGATCAAATCATTTCAAATCCCCTCAAAAAACTACTCTCCCTCATCAAAATACTTCATCCAAACCCATCATTATTGAATTTATCCGGTGTTTTATGCAAGTTATATATTTCATTTTTCAGGAAATCACACGGGTTTCACATTTTACAAATTGACTTCAAATCTCAACTATTTCATTTCCAAGCACTTTATTAGCATTTTGTATAACTTTTAAAATCTATGATGCTTCTTTCTAGATAATAATTCTTTTTACTAAGTTTAACACCTAACTTAAATATTTGTAGATAAGTTATATTTGTTATCTCACTATCATCTTCTTCATCAATGGTATTGAGCTAAAAGTATTCTTCTACGTCTGATTCATTTCTCATTCTTATAAAAGATACTTCATGAGAACCTTTAAAGAAACTATCAGACAGGTCTTTGAATATATCTTTTCATGAATTTCTACATGAATCTCTTGAGGTTTCTCCCATTAATTTTGCAAATGATCTTCTTGATAATGATCCATTAAAGATTCTTCTAGATGTTGATTCCTAAAAAATTCTTCTGGATGTTGATGCAAGAAAATATTTCGTATGTTGATTTATAAAAAAATATTTTGAATGTGGATTCTTCAATAGGTCCTTCAAACATCGTGACAATCCTTTTAAAATAGGCTTAATACAGTTTTTCTCGTACCTATGACTCGGGGTCCATTTTGGTTCTCTTTCTTTTTAAAGTTATAAATTGGTCCCTTAAGTTATTAAAATGGTACCACGCTTGTCTTATCTATTAGAAACTTTAGATTATTATTAAAAACTTGTCTGACGTGTTAATACCTAGCTTAGGTGTAAGGATTATGTTGGTTATGTGGCATGCTGAATAATGTCTATGTTGACGTGTCATTTGAAGTATCATCTGACAAGAAAAATTAATAGTTTCATTTTTCCTTCCATTATAACATATGTTAAAATAGCAAGAACAAACCATAACAGATATAAAGAAGTGAGAAGCAACAATGACGCAGAGAATGAAGTATCTACTTTGGATGCGCTGAGTAAGACGAAGGCGTATCATATAGTACAATTACGTTACATGTATTTGACTACCATTTATGTTTGTAAATGTTGATTAGGTATCTAGGTTTTTTTCCCTTTTGAAATCTGCTATAATGTTGCAATTGTGTAGTGTGTAATGTTACGATTTCTTGTCTTAGGTAGAAATGGAAGAAATTTTATGTTTGGAAATTCATCATAGTGTAGAGTTTCTAGACTCTGAAAAAAATGTTTATGTGGGGGGTAAATATAATGATTTATAGGTAGATGTGGATAGGTGGTCATATTTTGAATTGGTTGGTGTTCTGAAAGATTTAGGTTATACTGAGGTAGACATTATTTGTTACAATGACCCAACTTTTAGGATGAATGTTCTTAAGGATGATAATGGTGCGTTAGATGTTGCTGACCTATGTAGGGTACATTTGAAAGTTGATATTTACATTGAACATTTGTTATCCCAATTAGAATATATTCATAATCCTATAAACGCGATGGAGGAAGAACCTATAAATATGGAGGAAGAAGTCATACACATGGAACCTAAAAATGTGGTACCACTCTATTTTTTACATTTTCAATTAGAGTATGATGTCTAAGGAAAGTATGTAGCCACCATTATTTGGTTTAATTTTGCAGGGTCTTCTTCCTACAATGGATGAATTAATCCCTAATGTTGAATATAGAGTTTGTGTAAGACACTTATACAATAATTTTAGGAAGAAGTATCCAGGAAAAATATTGAAGGAGACAATTCGGAAGGCTGCTAGGGCTACTTATCCACAAGAATGGGAAAAGGAGATGAGAGGTATGAGGCAGATACATGAAGAGGCTAACAAGCACATGATGCAAACCCCGCCCATATTTTGGAGCAAATTCTATTTTAGGACAACTTCAAAGTATGATTAGGTATTGAATAACATGTCAGAGACTTTCAATAGCGTGATTGTAGAGTCAATAGCAAAGCCATTGGTGACCATGCTAGAAGAAATAAGGGGTTACATGATGGAAAAATGGGCGGAAAAAAAAGTTGAAATTCCCACAATTAAGTAATGGGGATGTTTTGCCAAAATATAAAAAGAAGGTGGAGAAGACAAACACTTACACAAATGACTTGATAGTAAGGTACAAAACTGTTTATATACAATTTCACAATTTCTTTAGTTCTTATACTTTATGTGATTTTTTATACTGTTTTGTAGGATGTCATCTGAGTTTATATTTGAAGTAAGACACATTGAGAATCAAGGTGATATATTTGTTGTCAACTTAAAGGAACATGATTGTTCATGCAGAAAGTGGCAATTGATAGGTCTTTATTTGTACAAGGTGCAAACAAATTGGACACAATACATCTACTTGTAAGAGGACTCAACTACCAAAAGGAACTTAATCATCTTAACCAAGGGACACACTGTAACACCCTTTTTACCCACAACAAAGTTAATCATATTATTCAAATAAAATCAGTTTTCTACATAAAGGGTATCACACTCTCAACATAAACATCATAATAAACAAGTATGTGTCATGTCCCGTAACACGGGTTGCATCTTCATGTTATAAATAAAACAAGCTTCAAATATTCGCAGCGGATCAATATTCAACTTATTAAACCATATGAAGGAAAAGGTACAACTATAATCCAAACATCATCAACAAGTGTTATATTAGACCAAAAACAACAAATTGAATAATGCGTTCTCCAGTGTTACATGACTCAGAGCATGACACCACCTAAACTCTATAAACAAAGAGAGACGCACTCCAAGCTACTTCTGAAATCTCCAAACTATTCTTGAGAATATGCAAGATGGCATAATAGACCATCACAAAAGACAGGAAGGGTGAGTAATCCAGATTCATTATGCACAATATAAAGACTAAATTAAAAGAAACATGCAATCATACATCATCAATTCTCACCCACATACAACATCAACAAGTCATATCATCATACAACAAATGCAATCATGTTATGCCACATAGAATGAAATGCAACTTCATAAACGTGTGTGGTACTGTTTTTCAACATGTGATGGACACTGACCATCTACCTTCCACAAGGGAGCACAACATAATTAACAACACATCAAATCCACACGATGGGATTTAAGCCTCAAATCAACATAAGGAATTCCATGAATGCATGATGCAACAACAACAACAACATAATCATCTTCATCAACATTTGCATCAACATTCATTCATTATTCATTTACTTAGTCTAGTCATACTACTAATACTTCATGACATCATTTCTTACAACATATTCATATTTACATCATTTCATCATTATTATTATTACATTTAGCCTAATATAGCATGTTAATAATTTGCAGCAACTTGGCACAACAAAACAAAGCATTACAGGTCATCAAATAAGAGAAATCATTTTTCTGAATTCTATAGGTCCCGCTAAGCGAGATAGCTAGCTCGCTAAGCGAGCAACTCACGGGTTTTGAACTTCTAAAATTCTCATTTGCTTGCTAAGCGAGGAAGGCAATTTTCTGAGAAAAACCCTGCGATTTTTGTATATCACAGCCACGCCCAAACACCCCAAAAATATCACATTGCATCAGAAAACAACAAAAAAAAACCAATTAACTCATTATCATCATATATTCATCATTATTAACATCTAACAACAACTAATCATCAAAACCTACCAACAATTACCCAACCCTAAGGTTTCCCCTCAAAAACCCATTTTCCTCATAAAACAATCCATTATTATGAACAATGAATGATAATACTCCCTATACCTTGATCAATTGAGCCTTCTCTTTCACTTCTTGATCAAAATCCATCTTTCTCCTTGTTCTTCAAAGCAACCTTCACCTTTTCAAAAAACACGATTGTGAGAAATTCTATCGTACTATTATATTCTCATAAAACACTCAAAAGACAACCTTGCCCCTTAGACCTCCAACCTCTTTTATTTTATTTTCTTTAACAATAATAATATTTAAATAATATCTTATTATTATCATATAATTATGTTAATAAAATAATTCTTTTTCCTTAATATTCCACAAAATACCTCCAAATGATTCTTATTCATAAATAATTACATAAATAATCACATAAATAATTACATAATTAATTACATAAATAATTACATAAATAATTAAATTATGAAATTGGGTGTTATAACTCTCCCCCGCTTTAGGAATTTTCGTCCTCGAAAATGTTACCTGAAGCAAACAGAGTCAGATACGACTCTTTCATCTGATCTTCACGTTCCCAAGTCCAACTTTCACCTGCTGGTCCACCCCACAATACATTTACTAAGGAAATCTCTTTTCCTCGTAACTGCTTCATTTCTCGACCATCTATCCGCAATGGTAAAGCTTTAACAGTCAGATTATCTCTTACCAGAACATCATCCATCTGAATCACATGCGATAAATCACACACATACTTCCTCAACTACGATGCATGGAACACGTCATGAAAATTTGCAAGAGATGGTGGTAGTGCAATCCGATATGCTACCTCTCTGATCCTTTGTGAAATCTGATACAGACCAACAAAACACGGAGTGAGCTTTCTAGACTTCAAAGCTCTTCCGACATCAGTTACCGAAGTAACTCTCAAGAACACATGGTCTCCCTCTTGGAACTCAAGTGCCTTTCTTCTCTTATCATGATAGCTCTTCTGCCGATTCTGAGAAGCCTTCATTCTTTCTTATATCATCTTTATCTTATCAGTAGTCTCTTACACAATCTCAGGTCCAAGTACTGCACTCTCTCCTGATTCATACCAACACAATGGAGTCCGACATCTTCTACCATACAACGCTTCATACGGTGCCATTCTAATACTAGCATGATAACTATTATTATAGGTAAACTCAACCAACAACAAACGACTATCCTAGGATCCTCCTTGATCCAACACACAAGCCCTCAGTAAATACTCTAAAGATTGGATTGTCATCTCCGTCTAACCATCTATCTGCGGATGATAGGCAGAACTCATCCTCAACTTAGTACCCAAAGCATCTTGCAAAATCTTCCAAAACCTCGACGTAAACCGTAGATCTATATTTGACATGTACTCGACGGTATCCCATGCAACTTCACAATATCTTCAAATTACAACTCATCCAGTTTCTGCATAGAATGATTAATCTTCGTTGGCAAGAAATGGGCCGACTTAGTCAATCTATCGACAATTACCCAAATAGAATCATTTCCCTTAGCAGTCTTCGGCAAACCTATCACAAAATCCATGGAAATGCTATCCCACTTCCATTCTGGAATATTCAACGACTGCATCATACCTAACGGTTTCTAATGTTCAATCTTTGACTTCTGACAAGTCAAGCATACATACACAAATTTAGCAACATCCTTCTTCATACCTGGCCACCAAAACATTTTTTTTTGTAGATAATGGTACATTTTCGTGCACCAGGATGAATACTCAATCGACTACGATGTGTAACACCCTTTCTACCCCATTATAGTTTAAACAATTTCAAATCAATTATCAGAGTACAACTCATTAAAGGGGTATCACATTACTTCATAAATAAAAAATCATAACAATCACATAGAGTCTTGTCCCGTAACACGGGTTCATAAAAATAACATCAAATATTAATTGTATTTCTTTGTAACCATACGCATCGGAAAAACAATAAGTCATAAAATTATCTTTAATAAAATAAACTCATAACTCGTTCTAAAATAACATTTTTATCAAATACTTAAAACAAAATTCCAGCATTCTAATCCAATTAAAACATAACATTCAAGCGAAACCCATCCCGATGTTACTGGAGACAGAGCAGGACTGCACTTCTAACTAACTTTATAACTCATTATCTCCAAGCTAAGCATGCACCGAGATAACCTTGATTATCTGCAGGATGGCATAATAGACCATCACCAGAAGGTAGGTTAAGGGTGATTAAATTCACATTCCATAATATAATATAGAAACAAGAATTTAAAAAAATCATAAAAAACACAATTCATTTACAACTCATTTATACATATCATCTTCATCATCATCACGTCATAGAAATATTCACCATGCTCATTTAATACACATAATCAAATATGTCTCATCATTACACAAAACATCAATGCACTCATGCTATGTCATTTAGAATGAAGTGCAACCTCCTAATCAGGCATGTGGTACCGAAACACCCTCATGTGATGGAAACTGGGCCATCAACCTTCCCCTAAGGGAGCACATCATAAACATCATATCACTCCAATCCACACAGTGGGATTGAAGCTACCAAGGGACCAAATCCCCCTCATAAATTCAATGCCATGAATGCAAGACGCAATATACATACATCATCCTCAAAACATCATAACATTGCATCCGCATTCATTTATTAAACAATCATTCCTCATACTCATTCATAACATCATGTACATACTCATGGAACATCATAGAACATGCTCATCCTACATCATATCTCTACATCATGAAATCATACATCCTAACTCGAAGAAAAATCAAATAATCCATCATACATCAATTAACCACTAACTCTACTCATATAGCCTCTTAAAACATATAATAAGACAACTTTACAACATCATGTCATACTAGAATATATCACCTAAAAACAGTTTTCAAAATAAAAGCATTTTTCGAAGTTTCCCAGGGCTCGCTAAGCGCCCAATTCACTGACTCTTCTCGCTAAGCGAGCTTCGCGATTCTACGGAATTTTTCTGCGATTCAGCCTTCTCCTTCTGCGACAAAACCCCTCCAAAACCCACAATTTGATAAGATTACATCAGAAAACCTCTTTAACATAAACATTCATCATAGTAACATCATCTACATCATTATATTCATCAAAATCATCATGGATTCATCATTAACAACACAAAGTCATCAATCAAAACCCTATTTCCTAAACTTCATCACAAAACCCCGAATTCCATTCCCATATTATAATATCGAAAGGAAAATACTCCCCATACCTTAATTTTCGTAAGCTTTCGATAAACTCATCTCAATTCTTTCCAAACTTTAAGCCCTAGCTTTTCCCTATTCTCCAGACCTTCTTTCCCAAAAGTACGATCATTCCAAATGATCGTTCTTTCCAGCTTTCCATTCTTTTGTCACTCTTGCCCCTAGGACCTCTTTTAGTCTTTCCCCATAAAACTCTCACTTATCCTCAACCAAAAGACCACAATACTCCTATCCTCTAATTCCTTTTATTTTATTTTATTTAATCTTAAATAATAAAATAAAACCCATATACTTAATTATTCTAATTATTATTAAAATATTAAGCTATCCTCAAACTTCACAAAACATCAAATAACCTCATAAACATCAAAATTCACAAGAAAACAAATCAACATAATTAAAATCGACTTTGGGGTGTTACAACTCTCCCCCACTTAAGAATTTTCGTCCTCAAAAATTTACCTGAAGCAAACAACATCAGATATGACTCTTTCATTTGATCCTCTCGCTCCCAAGTCCAACTATCACCTACTGGTACTAAGTCCACTGTAAACTCAATTTCACGCTCTGGAGGTAGATCACTTATTTCATTCGAAAACACATCCGTAAATTAACAAACAATAGGTCTCCGTTGTCACCCAACTTAGGAGTCTCAGTACCACTCAAAGAAAACATTCTACCATTAGCCTGGGCAGTAGCAACATTCTTCTTTGTTTTCTGGCATTGAGTATTGATATGGCCCCGTTCTCCACAATTGAAACAAGTTGGGCCAGAATTCTTGCACTCAGAAGCTCGGTGACCTGTTTTCCCGCACTTTTAGCATCTCAAAACCTTATTCTCACATTCACTAAAGTGATGACCAGGTTCGCCACATCTAAAGCATCTGACAGTAGCAGAAGTTCCTCCCCTACTATACTTCTTCTCATCAGAAACCCTATGTTTCCCTTTATCATTTGGAGCATCATAAGGCTTCCCACGGTTCTGATGTTGTCTTCCCCTCTTATCACTTAAGTTCTTGTAATGAGCTAAATGAGCTTTGCTATCCTCCTAATAAATCCTAGAGTTGTTCACCAAATCTTTGAACCTGCGGATTTGCTAGTAACCAATTGCCCGTTTGATCTCCAGATGCAAACCATTCTCAAATTTGACACACTTTGAGAATTCAGCAGTTGCTTCACTATAATGTGGATAATACTCTGCTAATTCCATAAACTTCGAAGAAGATTGAATCACAAAAAAATTTCCTTGTTTCAATTCAAGTAACTCAATATCTTGCTTCCCGCTTAAGTATTGGAGAAAATACTTCCTCAGAAACTCTCTGCTAAACACAACCCAAGTAATAGCACCACCTCCAAGAGTCAACCTTCGACGAGTTCTAACCCACCAGTCATCAGCTCACTTTTCAGCATATGTATACCAAAACACATCTTTTATTCATCCGAGCAATCCATGACTCAAAAGATCCTCTCAATCTTTTTTGAGCCAAGTCTTCACTTCATCGGGATCATACCGACCTTTGAACGTCTCCAACACACGAGTACCATCATTCCCTCCAGCATTGGGTATTTGTTGCACAACTTGCTAAGCAGAAGCCATGGCATCATCGTTACTTCCAATCATTCTGCACACGAACAATCAATGTTAGATAGAACAAAGCATTGATAGTGTATACACAGTCATCGACTGCCACATACTGGCTCTAAATAACCTGGCCAAACAGACCGACCTGCTCTGATATCACTAATATAACACCCGTCTAAAACCCCATGATAAAACACAATTTATTTAAAATAAATCAAATCATCATCAATAATTCCACGAATGTCACAACTTCATAAGACATCACACACATAAAGATCCTGCTCCATAACTCGGGTTGCAATGTTTTAATAAAAATAGTATATTATCATAACAAAATCACTTAAATACTCTCGCAGTGGATTCAAGTTCCAAACTTCTTTAAAATCAAATAAATACCATAAAGGTAGTTCTCAGAAATCACATAAAACAAAAATATCTCAAGGATTATAATTTCTAATTGAAAATAAATGAAAATCACCAAAACATCTCATAATCTTCAAAAACAACAAAACAAAAAATGTTCTTAAGCGGACAATCACCAAAACATCTCATAATCTTCAAAAACAACAAAACAAAAAATGTTCTTAAGTGGACAATCCCAACCTCGGTGTTACATATCAAAGCAAGACTCTATTTACTTCTACGAAGTAAAACAACACGCTCCGAAGCAACTCCTAAACTTCCTGCACTATTCTGGATAACCTGCAATTTACCCACGAACAAGGCAACAATTCCAAGCAGAAATAGTGAGTAATCATAATCATTATAAAAAATGCAAGAAATTAACAAAAAGTAAGGTTACTTGAAACAACATTAACAGTACACACATATTCATCATAATCACCAAAACGTGATGTAACTCAACATCACAGAAAAATGCCAATCATAATGTTATAAGACTCATGTGTAAACACCCCAAATTTGACCTCACTCATTTCACCATGGCTTTTGATTCTTTTCATATTGCATAAGTTCAATCATATCATCTCATATTGCATTTTTGCCTCATTACATTGGTTCTAAGTCATCTGCATCTAGGGTTTGTGACCTGAGCAACCCCTGAGCTATTTGAGCCACTACAAAGGCCATCAATCATCTCAAGAGGGTCCATGTATGTTCAAGCACCATATTATATCCTCTTAAGGTCAAGGAAGTCAAAGAATCACAAGAACTGAGGAAGGCATGGAAGCAGAGCCAGGCTTAACTGCACAAGATGACCTAAAATTAGGGTTTTGGTTTCAGAGGCCATAACTCCAATTTTTTTGGTCATTCTTGATTCTATTGGTCTCTATATGATATAAGGATCATGCATACCAATTTTCAGGAAGAAATTCAATGGGGAAGGCATCTGATCAATGGATGACTTCTTGAGCAAGTCAGTGCAAAATCAAGGCATCTGAGGCCCCCAATCATCCAACCAAAGGGGTATTCCCCATCATTTTGAATGTGTGATCTTTATTTGATCTTAGAAGATGTTATAAGTTCACAAAATTAAAGGATTTGAAGTCATTTGCAAAGTTGCCATTTTTGGAAAGTGACTTATAATGTAAACTTGCCATTTTGGGAAAGTTTTTCAACCTCCTCTTTTTGATTCAAAAATGCTTCAAATGAAAAATCTTTGGTCATGAAAGTTGTAGATTGGATCCTCCCATTTTCAAAAAGTACAAGAACTCATTCTAATTCATTTTAGATCAAAAGTTATGGCCTTGCAAAGTTGGATAAAATCACATAATTTCATGTTTCATGCCAAAGAGGGAAACTTGCAAAAGCCTTTGCCAAACCAATTTGTGACTTCAAAGTGACTTCTAAACATTATATAAACATAACACATGACCTAAAAATCAGAATAGCCCAAAGAATCACTCACTTTCATGCCTTGATCATTGAGAAATCCAAAAGGGGCCAAAACTCCATGAATTTGCAAAATGACCCAAAGCTTCTCATCCACTTGCCACAGCTCACAAAATCTGATTTCATGACACTCCTTGAATCAAGCTACAGCAGACACCCCATTGTCCTTGGCCTTCCATGACCCATACCTCAAGTACACCAACTTTTGACATTTTGGCAACTTGCCCATACCAATCAACATAGGCCAACACCCACTCTCTGACCTATCACACTTCTTTATGTGGATCAAAACCAAGCAAAAGCACAACACAACACAGCCTGAAACTCCAAGAACTCAGCACACTCCAAAATCCTAAAATTTGCAAAAGCCTTCGAATCTCTTGATTCAACCATCAAACCTTCAAGTTTCTTTCACCATTCAACTCACCATGATCCACTGATCATTTCCCACCCTTCATTTGGCCCTAAAACCTCCACAATCCAAAATACGATTTTTCACACTTCACAAACTGAATTTCTGCCATTTCCATTTTAAGGCCATATAGACTCCAGCTAAGCATCACAAACACTTGGGGAGGATCATTGGAGCTTGTTTGAAGCAAAGAACTGGCCAGAAAGCACCATTTTCGAAAGCTTCAGTTCAGGTAACCTCAAGAACAAATTTTCCAGAAATGCGTTTTTAAGTTTCTAAATGATTCTCCATGATTCACTGATGATTCTGATATGTTTAGTTTTGAAAATGGTCAAGTATTAAGCATGTATTGAACCTCTGAAATTTTCTGCGTATTTTCCGTTTGGCTTTGATTCTTGATCTTGAGTGAAAATAAATGAGTTTTAGGGTTGGATTCATGTTTAGGGTTGTTAGATGATTGATTCTGGAGAGTTAGAGAGCTTAAGGTTGCGTATTGAGTGAGATTGAAGAAATGGATGGTCGGAGAAGATGACCGGAACACTGTTCCGGTCACCTGAAAGTAATTAGGGCTTCAGATTAGGGTTTAATCATAATTAGTGAGGTTTGAATTTCAGCCGTACATTAGCGTGCGTAGTCAACTCCCGCCCCCCTAGGTTTGAATCTTGGCCCTCAGATCAGCTGACTTTCTCATTTATTCCTTTAATTCATTTTTATTTCATTTATTTTGTATTTAATTTCTACGAATTTTTAAAAATAGTAAAATGCATCAAAAAATTCTGAAATTTTTTATCAAATCTTTTAATAATTTTCAGAACCCAAAAATATTTTTATTTTTATTTTTTGCATTAAAAATTATTTTTAAATCATTTAAATGATTATTTTTAATTAGTTAATGAGAATTAATTAATTAAAAATACATTTAAGTATTTAAAAATTCCAAAAAACTTCACATTGCATTTTAATACATTTAGAAACATTATCAAACTCTTCAAACAAATTTCTTTTTGGTTCTTGACATATTTTGACTTTTTTCTTTGGAATTAAAGTTCTTAAAAGGCAATATTTTTGTTCTAACTTAAAAAAATTCATTCTGCCTAACCATGAAGAGTTTGATGTTGGTTCTTTTTGCATTGCATTCTTCATATCATTTAGTTTCTAGGGTAAAATTGGTTTGAATTTATCTTTCATTTTCAAATTGATGTGCATTTTTCCTTTTGAAGTGCCTTAAAACCCTAGTTAATTTGAAAAAGTCATAACTCCTATTAGGTTAAGAGTTGGGTCCCCTCCTTTGGGCAGTGAACTTATGTAGGGTTAGGGTTCCTTTGATCCCATTTTCAATTTTTTATCATGTCATTTGCTTCTGATTTTGAATTTTGTGTTGCATGTCATATATAAACCCTAATTCTTGCCTTCATTTGCATCCATCTTTCATATGCTTGCATTCAAGAACTTTCCATGACATTGTATGCATCAACATGACATATAAGACATCTTAGGACATATTAGAATCATGCTTGATCATTTATTCATTCATTTGCCATGTTATGCATTCATTCCATTTCATAAACTTTCATGAACTTTCATGGTTCAAAGCATGCTTCATTTTGCATCCTCATCCTTGTATTATCATCTACAACTCTTGACATGTGTTTGCATCATCTCTTGGCATCATTGACATCATGTTCATGCTTCTGGTTTTGACTTTCATCTTTACATTCATTTCATTTTCATTTCATTTCATTTCTTTTGCTAACTTTTCAGGTGGTAAGTTGTTTTGAGAAGTGAATTTGCCTTCACTTCTCACAATCTCTTCTCATCTCTTTTATGCCTTCTTTGCTGCATTTTGTATGTGTATTAGAGTGAGCTTGCTCATTCATGCCTCCTTCTCACTTTCTTTCTTCAAGCAACTTGTCTTCTTAAGTGAAGCAAGTTGTTTTGCTTCTCTCTGCTTCTTCCTCCTTTCATCTGCTTCTTTCCCGGTGGCTTCTCTCTTGAAGATATTTTGCAAGCCTCATAAACCCTAGGGATACCCAAGCATGATAACAATTAGGGTTTGATTAGTCCCCAATTAGTTTTACCTTTGTGTCATCTTTGAGTCTTATCTTCTCACCTCATAACTAAGGACTAAACCTTAAAGGTTTTAAGACTTTGTGATTAGGGTTATGCCTGTATCCTTCTATTAGGATGGAGTGTATAACTTTAATCCTAAGTGTTAAACCCTTAATGTGTTTAATTACTTTAATCAATCCATTTAATAATCATTAAGACATCAAACTTGTAACTTGGGCCTTGCATTAGGGTTCTAATTCTTCCTTAACTGGTTAAGAAGGACTAACCCTAGTGTTAATGGACAAGTCCCCCTCAAGTTGTCTTACAAACCCTAAAATCCACTTATTAATCTTATAATTAACTAAAATTCACTTTAATAAAGGCTTTGTTATGTCATGAGGTTAATCCCTAATCATTGATTAAGTTGAGGAGCCTTCCTCAGCTTAAATGTTCTCATTTATTATCCTTCTATTAGGATGGTGTAATGAGTCCATTAAATCCCTGATTATGGCTTAAACTCATTACTTAACACTAAACAAAAACTCCAAAAACATCTAAATAATCACAAGTAGGTTAATGATCTTAATCCTACATCATGGTGATTAAGTGTGAGGTGCTTACTTCATACTTAAGGTATTCTCATTACCCCTAATCAGAGGGAGGATGTGATGAGTTTACTAACCCTTGGTTTAGGCTTGAGCTCATTAACTTATGACAAACTTAAAAAAGCAATAAAAGACTGAAAACACAAAAACAAACAATAATCGTCTCCTCCGGGATTCTTTTCTCATCTCATTCACTCACAAACGAGAACTTGCTTCTTCCGTCTAATGCAAGACAGTTTGCACCTGAGCCAGACAGGTCATACACTTGAGCATAGACAAGCAAGCATTTTACAAGTCAATTTATCTTTCAGTCTCTTTGAGTCGAACTACGGTGTTCTGACTTCCTCATTGTACAAGAGGATATGTAGGCATAACTTAACAATTTATCGAACAAAAGCCTCTGTATATTCCCCCTCTTCCAGCATTATTCTTTAAGCCTCATTGTCACGAGCTTTTCATTCTTTCCTTACACTGACACTCCATACACTTCACTTCACATTTCTCTTACACCGACACTTGCATTATTTCCAGCTTTGATGCACAAATTGCACTGACACTACCCCTTTAAAACACAAATCTTTCAAGCGTGGATCCCGTCAAGTACGGCGGATAATCTGGGTGCTAATACCTTCCCAGGTTGTAACCAACCCCCTTTCTCAGTTTCTCTGGTTCGCGATTGTCTTGTCCATCTTTTCTAGGTTTATGCAGCATTACCTTTCCTCCGGGATAAAAATGCCTAGCTGGCGACTCTTTTCTTTCTGAGTTCACCCTTGTGTGTTCTCTCTCTTTCGCCGACCGTTCGCGTCTGTACCCCATTTGACTTAGCCTCATTTGGCGGGAGCGACATCATGCATTCGATACCAAAACATCACTAATGACTTAGTCATCGTTATCTCCAAAGATATCCACCAATAGGATCGGTTCCCGCTTGGAACCAAAGCACATCACAAATTTCACTTAATCCTCAAAATGGAATTAATGCCATCACTGGACATTACCTTCCTAAAATTCATCATTGGATCATCATCCTGCAAAAATGTCACCGGACCATTCGTCCTAAACAATGATATGAATGCATGATGCGTACAACAATTAAACACGATCACAGCTAGTCAAAACGCATCATCATTCATTCATATACTTCAATTTACCTTCGTATACCATTACACAAGTATACAACACATACTTCACAAGTCATACAACATCACACTATTAAACAGACTTCATCATCACATATGTATAGTTTTCAAAAAGTGGAACACATCTCATTTGTTTTGATAGAAAATCATTCACCAAAATTCCTAATGTTCTGCTCTTAAACTCTCGCTGATTTAATTAACAGCATTGCAAATATTTTATGTTATCTGATATTGGCTTATAATTTTATAGAAATGCCAGGTGGCAGAAAACAGAAAAATCTACAAAGGCGAAAGTTGCACAACACGGATAATATAACACCTGCATTTCACTGGGTGGCGAAGGCCACAAGGAAGTGGAACTGGCCACCCTAAGTGTAGGTGGGGCAAGCCACCTCCTATAATACCCAGGTGGCGTAATCCACCTCCTATAATACCCAGGTGGCGTAAGCCACCTCTAATGTGAAATTATGAGTTGCACCTAAGAGGGAGTGAATTAGGTTCTTTAAAAAATTTCTGGATTTTATCGATGAAGGTTATTACCTTTCTGATTTGTGAAGATGTTATGAAAGTAGTAAAGTGCAAAAAAGTAAAATACACAGTGGTTTATCATGGTTCCCTCCACAAACCAAAGGTACATCCATTCCCCTTTCCAACCGAAAGAGATTTCACTATAGTTAGAATGATTGTACAGCCAATTCACACCAATGGTGATGCTTACTATCTAACCTACAGGGAGATCAAAGGCTCTTAACACCTTTAAGATCTGAACACTAAGTGCAAGAAGAACAATCCTCTTCAATGCACACACTTGCTTTCAACAATCCTGAATAGCAAGGAAAATAAAGATAAAATTTTATTTTTACAATGAGTTTGAAGTATGTATATACAATGTTATTAATTCCAAGATTGATATTATATTTCAATGATAATTCCACAAGTATTTAAGTGTTTGTTTCTCAAGAATTTTCTTTCAAAAGATATGAAAATATGCAGAAAATTCAGTATAAAATGACTTGAACAAGATGTGGATAATGGAAGTTTTATGAAATAATTTTTGAAAGAGGTGATTTGAAAAATTGTAAGTTTATGTATTTATAGATTATAGACACCCCTTTGAATCATCATGCAATTCTTCAGAAAATATCATGAACAATTGTCATGATTCATTGGAGTCATTTCATGAAAAATGAATGAAGATGTTCAATTTTTCAAAGCAATTTTTCAAACTCATACAGGGAGCAATCAATTGCTCTAGGGTTGCAATTGATTGCACCACAAACATAAACACTTGAATTTGAATTTTGAATAGATTGTATCACAAACAGAAGCAACATAAACAAAGTTTTCCAACATGTAATTGATTGCTCTAAGGGTTCAATCGATTGCTCTGGCCAAAACTTGCAAAAATTGATTTTCAAACTTTGTGAAAGTGATTGCTCAATGCAAATGGCCTTTGAGCAACTTGGACTTAAACATTTTATGAAGATTGTCATTATATCTTCTAATGAGCATGTTCTTCATATAAAATCTTTGTCCGATTCTTTTATCATGATGCTTTGACAATGGATGAACATCTTTGCCTTCTTGCCACATGATTTGTCTTCATCAAAACATAATTTGATCTTGAGGATCTTGATTCCACATTCTCCCTCTTTTTGATGATGACAAAGCATTCTCTTTTGTTACGAAGTTATTTCGGATAAGATTCTCCCCCTGAGATAGAGATCTCCCCCTCAAAGTGTGAAGTGTTGAACAATTTTGATTTTTGTATTGAGGTTTGAAGTAGTCTTGGATTTATACCTTAAAGATCAAGGAAAAGAGAACAAAACAAAATAGTAACATCCTTAACCCCCTTTTGACATTATAAAAAAGAAGGGAAAAATGGGTAAAGCAATAACATATGCACAAGAGACAATGTTTCATAATAACTTATCATATAAAATTCAAATTAAAAGTACTTATAAAACATAAGTGTAGAATTTCCAAATTGTACAATAATTAAAACTGAAGCAAATGCAGAATTATAAAGAGTACATAGATAGAAAAATAAACTAAGAAACAAGTAAGCAATTTAAGATAGGTCCATGTTTGGGTCAAATGAGTCTTGGTTGGGAAAGTGTTGCCGGAGAGGTAGTTGACGTGGCGGTGGAACGGCCGAGTTGGATGGATCAAAAGGTGGAATATAGAGATGAGAATAGATATATGAAAACTGTTGATTAACTCCATCTTGGAAATTTGTGATCCTAGTGTTGGTCGACACATCAATTGCATTGTATTGGTCATTGATGATAGCGTTGATATTTGCAAATTGTTGAGTCATGAAATTCATAAGGTATTGGTTATTAGGGCCACTAGAAGTAGGTTGAGTAGGAACATCATCAGTTTCTTCATTTTCTTGCTCATTTTCTTCATTTTCAATCACATCTTCACCAAGATAGACAATAGTTTTGGTTTCCGAGTTGTATTTCACACCCATTCTTGAATCAACATTTTTGATGGAGACTTTGTTGGCACTGGAATCCATGAAACACGCATCAAAGCCTGTGAAATTCACTTTGAAATGCTCCAATATCCGGGTGATGAACCATGCATAAGGAACAAATTTGGATTTTGCATTGAAGAATACCACATGCACCATGATTAACCAAGCCCAATTCACTTTTATTCCTTTCTTAAGAGTATACATAAGTTGCATTTCTAAATCCGTTACCATGCAGTGATTTCCATCCTGAGGAAACATGATGTAAACCATGAAATAGTGAAAAAGTTGATCATCAATGTTAAAGATACCTGTTTACCAAGATGTTCGAGATAGTTCCAAGTCGCCCAAGGATCTTACTCGCTTGGCATGGAATTCAGCCTTTGACATTCTTCTAAGGCTGAGGTAGAAGTTCCTTTTGCTATAATCATTCCATAATGGGTCTTCTTCATCATAGAGTATGCCACCGATTTCTGGAATGTTTAAAATGCTACCAACAACCTTTGAAGTGAGTAATATCTTCTTGCCTCTAACATAAGTTACAAGTATTCCTTCATCAAATTCCAAATTACAAAAGAACAATCTCACCAAATCCGGATAGTAAGGCCCGAATGAAGAAATTAGTGATTCCAATCCATAAGTGATTAAATATTGTTGAAAAGTAAAACTTTATTCAGGGAAAGATGAAAGAATATCGTATTTTGGTGTTTGAACAACCTTTTTTCTAAAAAAGTGTTATGAATCGTTCTTGTTGTTTTTCGGTTAAGTTTTGAAGTATGAATGGAGTCTCCTAAGATGATGAAGCTGAAGATTTTCCCTTTGCTTGAGTAAGAGCTTTTCTCTTGATGCAGGAAGCCATGGAGAAATGATGAATGTTCTTAGTTTAGGTTAGGGTTTGAGTTGGAGAGAAAAAGTATGTAAGATTTAGGGTTTGGAGGAGATGATGAGAATTGTGTGAGAGGTAGTGTGGTTTTATAGAGTTTTTGTGAGGGGACAAGTCTTTTGAGAAAATGTGTGGTCAAGATTTGAATTAAAGAATTCGAAATTCGAAAGGTGGTCAAGATTGGAATATGTGAAAACTTGTTGGAAGATGAATTTTTTGAAAAACAATGTGGGATATGTGTAAATATTGGTCAATAATAGTAAATGATCAAAGGAATATTAAATAGGGTAGTTGGGAAGGTAAGAGATACATGAACCACATTTAAAACACATAAAAAATTCAAATTTGGGTGTAATCGATTGCTGCCTGGGTGCAATCGATTGTACCACCAGACAAAGGCGAAACAACATAAACAAGATAGGGTGCAATTGATTGCTTCTTGGGTATAATCGATTGCTTGAAGTGAAAAATGCAAAAATTCATAAATAATATTATGCAAACCTTGAAATAACCACATAACACTTTTCATACAAAAATGTAACATTTGAAACATTGAAAACATGCTAAATTAGGATAGAGGAAAAAATATCATGTACCTTGTTTGATAATCTCTAAACAAATTAAACATCATCGTCATCCAAAATTTTGAGTTCTCTCGGAATTTTGAAGAAAGGTTCCTTTGCCAAAGGTTTTGTGAATAAATCTGCAAGCTGATTGTGTGTATCTATAAAGGTTACATCGATATCTCCTTGAATAACGTGATCTCATAGAAAATGATGTCGCAAGTCAATATGCTTGGTCCTTGAATGTATGACTGGATTCTTTGTAATGTTGATCGCACTGGTGTTATCACAACATAGAGGAATGCATCTTAGATCGAGTCCGTAGTCACGAAGTTGTTGTTTGAGCCAAAGTATTTATGCACATCAACTACCTTCTGTTATGTATTCTACTTCGGCCATACTGAGTGCTACTCACGCTTGCTTCTTGCATGCCCATGAGACTAATGCATTTCCCAAGATGTGACACCTTCCAATTGTGCTTTTCCTATCTGTTTTACAACCTGCATAATCCGCGTCAGAGTATCCAACTAAATTGAAAATACTACCTTTATGGTACCATAAGCCGATGTTGGTTGTGCATTTGAGATACTTCATAATCCGCTTGACTTCCATCAGGTGAGATTCTTTTAGGTTTGCTTGAAAGCGAGCACATAAACATACACTGAACATAATGTCAGGACGGTTTGTCGTCAAATATAGTAAGGAACCAATCATGCCTCTATATTTTGTGATATCAACTGAGACACCAGATTCATCTTGATCTACGTATGTACCAGATCCCATTGAGTAGACAGAGTGTTGCAATTATCCATATCAAATTTCTTCAATAATTCTTTATAATACTTTGATTGATTGATAAAAATGTTGTTTTTGAGTTGCTTGATTTGCAGTCCTAGAAAGTAATTCATTTTTCCCATCATAGACATTTTAAATTCTCTTTGCATCATGGATGAGAATTATTCACATAGCTTTGTGTTATTTGATCCAAAGATTATGTCATCAACATATACTTGCACCAAAAGAGTATCTTCTTTAATTTTCTTGATGAACAAGGTTTTGTCAACCTTTCCTTTTACAAAGCCTTTGTCAAATAAGAAATTGTTGAGGCGATCATACCATGCTCTTGGTGCTTGCTTTAATCCATATATAGCTTTCTTTAATTTGAAGACATGAGAAGGATTCTTGTCATCTTCAAATCCGGGGGCTTGCTTGACATAAAATTCTTCATTTATGAATCCATTCAAAAATGCACTCTTGACGTCCATCTGGAAAAGCTGAAAATTCATAGAACAAGCATAAGCTAATAAAAGTCTAATTGCTTCTAACCTTGCAACAGGTGCAAAAGTTTTGTAAAAATCGATTCCTTCTTCTTGGTTGTATCTTTGTGCGACTAATCTTGCTTTATTTTGAACTATTATTCCATTTTCATCAAGTTTGTTTTTGAAGACCCATCTTGTTCTGATGATGTTCTTATTGTTTGGCCCAGGGAAAAAACTCCAAGCTTGATTTCTTTTAAACTGGTTTAGTTCCTCTTGCATAGCTATTATCCATTTATCATCGCCTAAGGCTTCATCGATTTTGGCCGGTTCAATTTGAGACACAAACTCCATGTTTAGACAAGCCTCCTTGAGATTCAACCTTGTTGCTACACCTTGACTAATGTCACCAATAACTTTATCGATCGGGTGATCTCTATGAGTCCTCCATTCTCTAGGTAGATTATTATGTTCTTTATTTTGTTGTAAATCATCTTGTTTTTGTTTTGGTTGATCACTTGCAATGTTAATGAGAGTTTTCTCTTGAGAGGTTTCTACTTCATCGTCATCATCATCAATAATAACATTATCCTCCTTTGAGGAGTTAGATTCAGCAAAAGACACATGCATAAATTCTTCTATGGTTAAAGTTCTTTTATTGTAGATTCTAAAAGCCTTACTAGATAGAGAGTAACCAAGAAATATACATTGATCCGACTTTTCTTCGAACTTACCAAGATTATCTTTGTCGTTGTTCAAGACAAAACATTTGCACCCAAAGATGTGAAAGAATGATATATTTAGTTTTCTCCCTTTGAAGAGTTCATAGGGAGTCTTCTTGAGAATAGGTCTAATGTTGACACAGTTACTTACAAAACAAGCCGTGCTCACCACATCTGCCCAAAAATATTTAGGAAGGTTAGAGTCATTTAGCATTGTCCTTGTAAGTTCCACCAATGACATATTCTTCCTTTCTACGACACCATTTTACTGTGGAGTTCTTGGTGTGGATAATTTGTGTGAAATTCCATGTTCTTCACAAAATTCTTCAAATAACGCGTTTTGGGAGTCTCCGCCATGGTCACTTCTAATGGAGATAATTGAAATTGACTTCTCATTCTGAATTTGTTTTGAAAACTTTTTGAATGCCTTGAAAGTTTCACTTTTCTGCACTAAGAAGAAAATCCATGTATATCTAGAGAAGTCATCAACAATAACTAATGCATAAACATTACCTCTGAAGCTCTTTTTTCTTGATGGACCAAAAAAATCCATGTGTAACAATTGTAGTGGCCTTGTTATGGACACCACATTCTTGGATTTGAAAGTTGACTTGGTCTGTTTCCCTTTTTGGCAAGCATCACATAATCTATCTTTGATAATTTTTATCTTTTGAAGTCCAACAACTAAGTCATGTTTGGTCAATTTGTTGAAGTGTTCCATGTGAATGTGAGAAAACCATTTGTTCCATAACCAAGAGTCTTTGTTGTCCGACATAAGACACTTAACCTTGAAATACAAGTGATCAAGGGAAATAATGAAAATATTGTTAATTTGATTACCTTTTAACATTACCTCATGAGTGACTTCGTTTTCTATCAAACATTCATTTTTGGTGAAGTCGATTTTGAATCCTCTGTCACACAAATGGCTAATGCTAAGTAGATTATGCTTTAGACCTTATACATAGAGGACATCTTCTATGGTTGTTAAAGGCGGTGTACTAATGATGCATACACTAAGGATCTTTCCTTTGTTGTTATCATTATAGGTCACATATCCTTTGGCCTTAAGTGTTAGATGTGAAAATTTGCTTAGGTCTCCTGTCATATGCCTTGAACACCCACTATCAAGATACCATTTATTTGAAGAGGTATTCAAGCACACCTAAAAAACAAGTTTAAGTTTCATTAGGTACCCAAATTACCTTGGGTCCTTCATAGTTAGTGCCTTTCTTGACCCACACATAATGCCCTTTTGCAACACTAAAATTCCTCACATAACAGGCATTAGGTGTATGGCCTTTAATACCACAATAAAAACAAGTGGGCTCAAAGTTACTTTTGTATCTAGGAGGATACGATTTCTTTTTACTAAATCTTTTCTTCTTAAGATATTGATGAACCACTTTGGGTTTTTCCATTTTCACTTTAGGAGTTTGTTCACTAGCCTTTACAAAGATGGTCTTGTTAGAAGTTGGTTTAGAAAATTTTGAGTAACCAAGACCACTCTTATCATTTGAATACCTTTGTTGACTAAGAACACAATCCAATCTAATTTGTCCTTTTTCATACCTTTCAAGGACTCTTTTTAGTTGGATAATTTGGAATGAAAGTGACTCACACTCTATGCATACAAAATTATGTTTTTGATCACTAATTAATTTTTGTTTTTCATCTTTGAAATCATTTTCCATGGTTTCAACCTTTTCTTCTAAAGTTGAGATTTGTTTCTTTTGTGATGAAATTGTTTTGTACAAAATTTTGCATTCACTTAATAGTTCATCAATTTCTCCTTGAGCATCACTATCATAAATTGAAAATTTATTGCTAACCTCGTCGTCTTCATCGTTGGAATGATGTGAGACCATCAATGCTAGATTTGTGCTTTGATCACTATCCGAGTCTGATGAAAAACTTATTTTGTTGTCCTCCCAAGCAATATAGGCCTTGTTTTTCTTGTACTCCTTTTTGCCTTTATAACCACCGTTCTTCGAAAGTTTAAGATATTATGGTTTGATGTGCCCTAGTTTTCCATATTCATAACATTTGATATCTTGTGTGGATGTTGATGTTTCCTTCTCCTTGTTCTTTGAAAATTTATTCCCTTTGATATAGTTAAAATTACCAATATTATTCTTAGAACCAAAATATTTCCCTAACCTTTTTACAAGAAGCATAAAATTTTCATCTTCAATCAGATTGTCTTCTTTCTCCACTTCTTTGGAATCCACCTTTAACATAATGCTTTTAGATTTCTTTTCTTGATTCTCATGCTTTTCTAATCGCCCAAGTTCCGTCTCATATTCTTGAAGTTTTCCAAACAATTTAGCGGATGTCATTATGGATAGACTTTTCTTTTCGGATATCGTTGTCACCTTAGGTTTCCATTCCCTAGACAAATATCTAAGCACTATAAAATTAAGTTCACCGTTAGTTAAAGTCTTACCACGTGCCGTCAAATGATTTGTCAAGTGCACAAATATTTTTTGCAAATCGAGAATTGACTCTCCTGGCTACATCTTGTATAATTCGTATTCCTGACTCAACGTATTCAATCTCAATCTCTTAACTTCGGCGGTTCCTTCATGAGTTTCCACCAAAGTGTCCTATATTTGTTTTACCAATGTACATGTTGAGACAAGAAAGAATTCATCCATGCTTAGTGCAATTTGTAGAACCTTTAGGCTTTTTGATCTAACACCATTAAGAACCATTGAAGGAACGAAAGGGCCATTTTGGACGACATCCTATATTTCATCACCTTGTGCTTCTAAATGAGCCTTCATGCAAATTTTCAAGAAATCAAAGTATTCACCTAAAAACAGTGGAGGCTTGTTACTACTACCACCGTCTTTAAACACAAGATTGTTGTTTTCGAAAGCCATTCTGAATCGATTAGGAACAAGTTATCTAAAACCTGCTCTAATGCCAATTGAAAAGTCTGAGTTGCACCTAAGAGGGGGTGAATTAGGTTTTTTTTAAAAATTTCCGGATTTTATCTATGAAGGTTATTACTTTTCTAATTTGTGAAGATGTTTTGAAAGCAGTAAAGTGCAGAAAAGTAAAAGACACAGTGGTTTATCCTGGTTCCCTCCACAAATCCAAGGTACATCAAGTACCCTTTCCAACCGAAAGAAATTTCACTATAGTTAGAATGACTGTATAGCCTATTCACACCAATAGTGATGCTTACTATCTAACCTATAGGGAGATCAAAGGCTCTTAACACCTTTAAGATCTGAACACTAAGTGCAAGAAAAAAAATCCTCTTCAATGCACACACTTGCTTTCAACAATCCTGAATAACAGGGGAACTAAAGATAAACTTTGATTTTTACAATGAGTTTCAAGTATGTATATACAATGTTATCAATGCCAAAATTGAGCTTCTCTTTAAATGATAATTCCAACATGTATTTAATATTTTGTTGCTCAAGATTTTTTTTCAAAAGATATGAAAATATGCAGAAAATTCTGTATAAAAATGACTTGAACAAGATGTGGATAATGGAAGTTTTATGCAGTAATTATTGAAAGAGGTGATATGAAAAATTGTAAATTTATGTATTTATAGATCATAGACACCCCTTTTAATCATCATGCAATTATTCAGAAAATATCATGAACAATTGCCATGATTCATTGGAGTCATTTCATGTAAGAATGAATGAAGAGGTGCAATCTTTCAAAGTAATTTTTCAAACTCGTACAGGGAGCAATCGATTGCTCTAGGGATGCAATCGATTTCACCACAAACAGAAACACTTGAAATTTGAATTTTGAACAAGTGCAATCGATTTCTCTAAGGATGAAATCGATTGTACCACAAACAGAAGCAACAAAAACAAAGGTTTTCCAACATGCAATCAATTGCACTGGCCAAAACTTGCAAAAATTGATTTTCAAACTTTGTGGAAGTGATTGTGCAATGCAAATGACCTTTGAGCAACTTGGACTTAAACATTTTATGAAGATTATCATTATACCTTCCAATGAGCATGTTCTTCATATAAAATCTTTGTCCGATTCTTTTATCATGATGCTTTGAAAATGGATGAACATCTTTGCCTTCTTGCCACATGATTTGTTTTCATCAAAATTTAATTTGATCTTGAGGATCTTGATTCCACATAATGACCCCCAGGTGGCGCAAGCCACCTTCATGTGAGGGGGTAGTGGCGAGAGCCACTCATATACAACCCCAAGTGGCGCATGCCACCTATGTATAGGGGGATGGTGGCGCAGGCCACCCCTGCTGTGGCCAGAGCCACACAAAATTATGTGTTATCTAACTTTTTTAAGTGATGCTTGCCACATTCCAAACTCAGGTCTTTCATTCATCACTGATTCTCTCCAAATCATAACAATTCTTACGATTATGTTTCCGATTCTAATTTCAATCCTTCATCAAACATTTAACAATTGTTTTCCTTAACTCAGAACTCAGATGATTACTAATTATTAATTCCTAATCAAATATAATAATCACAATTAAACACCCTTTACCTCTTGATTATCGTTTCCGATCAAATTCTTCTTCACGTCCTTCTGATTCCCCCGTTCCTCCTCAAATCCTTGTTCTTGGTTTTTCTCTCGGTTTCTCTCCTCCGGCAAAATACATAATGGCCTCTCCCTCCTCTAACTCACCTATATAACCCTTATGTCCCTAATTATGAATTTCCTAAAATACCCTTACTACCTCTCATAATGACCACAATACTCTCTAGCTTCATAATTCTAATTATCTTACTCCCTTTAATTGATTTAATTCTAGCTAATTCTATTTCTTCAAAAAAAATTGGTAAGTCCGCCAAAACCGACATTCGTCAAATATATTCCTTTGACACGTTACCTAACTCAATTGTTCTAACAAAAAATTCAATTAAAAATCAATAATCAACTTAATTAATCAAATAAATAATCATTTTAGAAATATGGGCGTTACACTTACCCTGCAAACCCGTAAAAAAACAAGGTGTGGCATGGCAATCATAATTGAGGGCGTGAGCCTAAAATCTCAACCCGTTCCGCAAAAGAAAATGAGTGTGAGACGTACATTGCACTTTTTAAACCTAATATATAAAAATTTATTTTTATGCCCGCATCCTCAAAAGCTTTAAAAAATGGGACATACACATTAAAGGGTGCAGGTCTAAAACCTTAACCTGCTATGTAAAAAAAAACGCAGGGAAACAAGCATGCCTGACAAGCCACACCCATTTTACTAACCCTAGTCCTATGTTTCCTGGGTAGGCCTTAATCTTATGAAAGTGGAAAGGGAAAATCCTGGCGAGTGGCAGTAGGTGGCCTCTGGAGAATGCTCATGAAATACTTGTCTCATTGTTGACACATTTTGCATTGCCAGCCTTACACGTTGCCTTATGTTTGATGGTAGAAATGACATTTCTAAGAGTACTAGAGTATTTTGGGGAATCGAGGTTCAATCAGGGTCATTGGATGGCGTTGACCTGCTTCCCTATATCTTATAATGTTGATCATGTAGTAAATGACCAAGAAACATTTGAAGGTTCAAGGGAGAATTTGTTCTTTTCTCCATTTTTCTTGCTTGTAAGGTTTAAGGATTATTGTGTTACTTACTTCGCTTTCACCTTCATTTCAGCTATAATTTTCTATCAACTACTGTTCTGACAAATTTCATGGTTTTCCTCTATCTTGATTCAAACGCATATAAGGGCTTTCATTCTTTAAAGGTAATGACTGATATATTTTTCCTTATTATACTTGCTTATCATTTGTCAAGGTTCTTGTGAAGATGGTTACGAAATAATCGAAATAAGATATCACTGTTGAGGATGGAAGGGTGGTTGTTGATCTTAATTCTAGGAAATTTTCCAAGGATTTCACTTTCCAAACATTTCCATTGACGAGTCCAATTGTCATAAGCTACTTCAAGCGAGAACGAAAGGCTCACTTTTGGATATGACCCCTCATTGACGAATCCAATTGTCATAAGCGACTTCAGGCGAGAACGAAAGGGTCACTTTTGGATATGACCCCACTAATAGCGAAGTGATATGGTGGTAGAATCTAAATCTCGTGCTTATACTTATGGTCGTTCTTTTTGTCTATTATAAGTGAAATTAAGATGGATCGAAGTAGTTGTCAAATTAGTCGAGATGTCGGGGATGAAGACATGGTATCATGGGTGGATTGGGAGACATTGGACACGATTTTTGATTTGTTGGTAAATGAGGTGTGAATTATCATTTTATTGAGGTAGATCCCTCTTAGGACTAGAGGTCACTCTCCTCGAAAGAGGATAAAAGATTGTGTAGAAGGATGTTTACTTCTTCCTCATGAATACTTGTTTTCCCGTATAGGTTTTCTACGTCCCTTTTAATGATTTTAAGGTGGGGTTCTTAATCATCTAGGAGTTTCTCCTTCGATACTATATTCAATGAGCTCGAATCACCACTTTTGTTGTATGGTTTATTGTATTTATTCACGTGACTTTCCTTATTGTGTTTTGATTGCTTTAGTGATACACTCATCATGACTTTGCACAACAAAAAGAAGAAGATAATTAGGTGAAAATGTATTCATTGTTGGAAGAAAAGATTACATGATAACATGAGACTTTTAGTGTATGATGTAAAATACTTAACTAGAGTGACATGGTCGTTGTTTATTGCTCCAGGAGGTCCTAGTTTAGCTTTATGTTGTGTTGGTGTTGTTCTTTGATTATTTCTTAGAAATATACTTTAGATTATTTGTTGGTCGTTGCACTTACCAAATTAAAACAATTTATGTTTTTCTGTAGTGGAACGAGATATAAAAGACGTTGGGAGAATGAACTCTTTGGGGTTACAAAGCAAAGTAGACCTACAAGGTTGACATTTCAATGCACAAGTCAGTGAAGTCAAATAGATGTAGTATGTAAGAGTGAAAGTGAGATAATACTAAAATATGACGCAAAAAATGACTTATATATTGTAGGTGGTTAGACCCACATCAATTTATCTCATCATGTGTGTCGCTCCCGGGATTTTCATCCTAGTACAAACGCGAAAGTGGCGCGGAAAGGTTAGAGTCGCCAGCCAGACATTTTTATCCCGAAAGAATGGGAAAGGTAATGTTGCACAAACCTAAGGAAGAAGGAAAGGACAAGGTCCTGCGAACCAAAGATCTGAGTTCGGGAGTCGGTTACGACCTGAGAAGGTATTAGCACCCCAGATCGTCCGTCGTACCCGACGGGATCCACGCTTACTTGTTTGTTTCAAAGGGTGAGAAAATATAACTGTTGCTGAATAAAACCGCTAACTGGAATGAGAATGAGAAAAGAAAATGGAATAAAAGGAGAAATGTAGGGAAAATAAAGAATGTGCTCGAACGGGCCCTACCCCGCTGCCTACGTACCTCATCGGGATAATGAGGATCAGAGTCGACGTAGTTCGCCTAACCTAGGCGGGAACTATTTGTTTGTGTTTTTTATGCTGGAACTGCGTATGTCTATGCTCAGGTGTTGCAGGCTCGTCTGGTACGAGTGCGTTTACCGTCTTGCAAATGAGACAAGTCGTCGCGAGTTCGCGTTGTGAGTGAATGAGATGAGAAGTTCCCGCAGGATAGTCGCTTGTTATTTGTTTTTGTCTTTTAAAAGAAGTGTTTTGAATTTGTTTGTGAACGGTCTTGTACTAAGACCTATCCATCACAAGAAGTATTTACACCTCGCCCCGAAACAGGACGCGTATAAACACTCCGCAACAAAGTCTCGTGTCGTACAAGATTGTTCGGTTTTTATTAAGTGTTTTATTGCTTTTCTTTTTGAGATGAGAAAGAATGACTCAAGTTGAAAAAAAAGACAAAATCTAAGGGGAACTAAGACTCAATCCTAAGTTAATTGATTTATTTACAAGAGTGGTCCTATGGTTTGTGAAGTTTTCTATTCCTAATGAGAAACTAGAAACTACTAGAATTCAACTTACTTCCTAATGAAGTTAAGTTGATTCTAAGAACAATGGGGAAGCCCATACAAATTATAAAATCAAATGATAAGGCAAAAACAATAAAATTGAATTAAGAAATAAACTTCTAAAAATGCATTTAAGGCATGAACTAAAAAATAGTCCTATTTTATTTATTCTAATCCTAATCAAAAGGGAACTTTAAGCCTAAGTTCTAAACTAAGTCAAGCCTAATGTTTTCATTCAAAAACTCAATTTAAACTAACCTAAGTCTACATTAGATTCTAGGATTAAATCTAATCTAACTATATTTTTATTGAACTTTATTTTTAATGGCCTAAACTAATGGGAATTACACATAACTAATCCTAAGAACTAATATTCTAAAAAAATATCTAAACTTCTGGAAAAATTATGAAAATTAAACTATAGAGACCTAATACTATCTATAATATTGTACTAAGAGGAATCCAAAAAAATCTTATTATTACTATGCCTAGAAATTATTTATTTTCAGCTAAGAACTAACCACTAATTTCTAAAGATTACACCACTAAAACCTAAGATAAAAGGTCCTAAAAAATCCACTAAAAATATCCTAAGCACTATTATGAGTCCTCTAATTACAGTAAAAAAATGGGCTAAAAAAAGTTACTGGAAAGTAAAAACATAAAATCTACAAACTTGTATACAATTGAAGAAATCCATTAAAAAACTAATTACAAGAAAAATCCAAATAAAATCAGAAATACAGTAAAAACAGAAAAATAAAATGCTAAACAATTCTAAATTGAATTAAGAGTCTATCTAATTTTTTATAGAATTTTTCTAATCATTTTCTATTTTTTTATGAATTATTTTCTCAATTATATAAAACTAAAAAAAAATTAAATTCTTAAGAAAATGATGGGGGTGGATTTAGAAATTTTCCTAGCTGTTTTTATAAAATGGGCTCATAAAGGGGTGCCAACAGCAAGAAACTAGGGGCCCAGGCGCAAATTATGGGGGGAGGTGCGGAAAGTTATCTTTCCATGTTTTTGCTATGGGCCCAAAATGTGGGGTGTGAGAAGCAAAAAAAAAAAAAAGGCCCATTCCGCAGGCTTGCTTGGGAGGTGCAGATAGCATTTTTTTCTGTTCATTTTGTTAGTGGGCTTCAAAAGGGAGGTGAGATTAGCAAAAAAAACTTAAGCCCAAAACGCTGAATAGGAAAAGGATTAGTGCTACTTATCATGAATTAATAGATTTTATGAAGATTAAACAAAATATTAATGGTTGATTATTATGGTTTATTACTCTTAACTTTCATTAATTAACTAATATTCCCTATTAATCTTCTCTATTAACTTATAATGAAAAGAAAAGAAAAACAAACAATGAAACAACTCTTAAGCCTGAAGAACGCAAACCCTAGGCCCCTTCTCTTCTCCTTCTTCACCGACGCGGCCATCTTTCCTTCTCAACATTTCCCGCCGTCGCCATCGCCTTATGCTTCTAGCCACTGAACCTCATGAACCTTATCCCTCAATCTGAACTTAAATCCTAGCCTCTTCTCTCTCAAATAATCTGAAAACCTAAATGTCTCCTCACGGCGGCGGCTCCCTACAATTTCATCTTCTTCACCGAATCCTTCGAGCTTCTCCGCCCTCACCTCGATCCTTTTCACTCCAAACAAAATTTTGTCCTCCTTTTCCCTAAACACAAACCCTAACCTAATCATGAATTTCGCTCTAATCCGCAACCAACCCACCATACAGGGACTCACTCGAATCGAAAACTCGATGACGCATTCAAACGCGATATTGATTCGTACCTTGAATTGAAGATGCGATGAGATTCTTAGCGAACGGGAAGATATCGTTGTTGATTATCGCGAGGTTGATGCCGTCTCAAGCCACTTGAACACTGAATATGCAACGGAGAGTACGTTAACCGTACGAAGAGGAACGCTGTGAAACTCCGCTTAGGTATGCACCGATTTCACCTCTTCTTCTTCTTGGTACCAATCTGAATCCTTGAAATTACTGCGCACTGAAATTGTGTAAAGATTCTTGCGAAAATTCCCGTTTATGTCCTGCGTGAGGATTAACACCAATTGTTATTATCTCTGATTTTCTGCAGATTGTTGGATTCGATGCAGATCGGTGCGGATGAATGGCGTTGAAGCGGTTGCAGTTGCAGTTCTGTCAAGGTTGGAGATAGGTGCAAATGGATGAAGATTCTTGGTAAAGAATGTAGAATCCAAGTTGAAGAAGATTGAAGGAAGCAAAAGATGGATGAGGCTCAATAATTGGAGAAGGAGCAGGAGTTGAGTGTAAGGAAAAATGGTTCAGAAAAAAAATGGAAGGAGAGGATTCAGAGAAGATGGTGAAGGGTTGGGTTGTTGAAGAAGAATGGTTGAAGAAATGATGAATGGTTGAAGGGTTCTGAAAAATTGTGGAGAAGAAGAAACTGATAAAGAGTGATGCCTCTGATTTATAGGAGAGTTGAAGATGATTCTGGAAAGTTCTCATGTGAAACTTCTGGAAGGAAATTCGGTTGATGAGTTCAATTGGTATCAGTTGTGATTATGAGCCTTTCAGATTCAGTTAGTTTGTTAGCATCACTTTTTTTTTTTTGATTCTGTTATGAACTAATTTGATGAAATTCTGTTATGCAGGTTGGATTCTGCTTCGGCAGTCAAATTCAGTTTCGAATTTTCTCGCCGATCCCTTTTTTTTTTTATTGTAGGACAACACTGAATTTACAGAGTTACGAAAAAAGGATCGTAAGCCTTTATTTCAACTGAACCTTCCTTCTTCATTTTCTGTCCCAGCTTTTACATAGCCGAGAATTCATCACACATGTGACTGATTTTCCACTTGCGACAAAACCTATTATCCTTTCTTTTTCCTACCCAAACTCTTATGCGGATTACCAATGAGTTGTTTTTTTTTTTGTGATGCAGGTTAAAGGTTAATGAATGGTGGAGACTGGATGTGGGATTGGAATAAAGCTATCTGAAAGGTTTCAGAACAAAATCAAAGAGACCGATGGAAGAAAGTTTTAGGGCGAAGTCGACTGCGTTGCTATTGCAGTGTGGCGGTATGTCATGGCTGTTATTTTATTTTTACGTCGTTCTTGATCATCTTCTTAATTCTCTGTGAATCTGAAATTCTGAATTGTTCTTGAAGCGTTGTCATTAAACCGTGATTCTGCGTGTATTGAAACTTTGATTTTTTCTTGTGCAGTTTTATTGCTTAGCTTTGATTGATGAAAGTGATGTGGATGTGACCTCAGAATTTTGGAATCCTCAACTTCAGATTAAAGTTGCGACGAAAAGTTTTGAAGAATGTTCGAGGAGATGACATTATTGATGAAGATTTTGGTGTCGAAGATTATTAATGTCGATGAATGTAGCCGTTGTGAAGAAAAGGAAGTTATGATTTTAGAGTCCTGAAGAATCAATTGTTGATGAAGATTTCTCCCAGATTTTTTTTTGAATTATTTCTCCTCATTAAGTTATTCTCTTCTTTTCTTGAACTTTTTGTAGTCGAAGCCTCATATACGACATAATTCATAACTGAACCTTCATTCAATTTTCTGTTATCCCTCCCTGTTCTCCTTTTTTTTTCTTCTGTCATATAGTTTTCTCCTTAAATGCTGAATTGGTAATGGAACTCTCTTGATGAACTTCTAATGTTTATGAGTACAAGCCTTCAATTTGCAAAGCACTTTTTCTTTTTATTTCCGATTGTTTTTTTTTTTTTTTTTTTTACTTTTTAAGTTGGATCAATGAATGTGACTAGTAGTAGAAGAGTAATAAATTTTTTTTAGCAAGTTCTAAGGATGGATATCCTGTTTCAAATTTGCTAAACAAGATTGAATCTGGCGAAGAATCTTGGACCATACAAAAAGAAATTAATAGGATATAAATAAGGAACGAAAGTAACAAGAATTAATGGGCCTTGGGAATGCATATGGGCTTTGTAAGAAGGTTATGTATTAACGAATGAAAATAGTTTAATATTTGGAAAAGAAATCAGTACAAAATGTACATTGCACACTTGAATGATGATTCGAATTCAAAAATGGGATATTGGGTTCATGGTATTAAGAGAAAGAAATATTCATATATGATTTCAAGGATGCGGAGTTGGTTTAGAACCATGAAGGAACTATATGATTTAAAAGTTTTGAAGTGATATATGAAATTAGATTTGGGACAAATGGTTCAACATGACTTAAGTTGACATGAAGGAATGGCCCAAGAAAACGATAGTGCCTTGTATTCAAATGGATGTCGATGACCTGGATTTGAACGTCACCTTCCAAGTAAATCAACAACTGTGCATTCTCCCTTAGCCTGAAACAAAACCTTTGACATACTCCCCTCTTAAACAATTTAATGTCATAATAAACTCCTCACGATCCCGAATCGTTATTCCACAAACATATGAATTCAAACCAATCTTCTAATATCCCCAACCTCCATTGGTGAAATGCCCTTGAAATCAAATCATGAACAAGAATTCCAGTTTCTCCTTGGGATATTCAACGGAGAAGAGCACAACTTGAGACGTTACGGAGAGCCGACACTCTTAGTCAAAGTGAATTTGATCGCACACCTCAATAATGGATCAGATCTACCAGCGAATATTCTCCCCCATTTAAATCTCTGATAGACATGGATAAGGTACGGAACCCTAATCCTGTATAGCCTTGATCACATACCTTATGAATCCATGAAATGCATCAATATGTTGTTAGTGACTTAGAGAGAAATGCAGATGAATGCAAAAATGAAACGCCAGTAAAGGGAATAAATATGAGGGCAAATTTTGAGGTATTACAATGTGATGCAGTGAATCATCTAATTAGATTTAACTGTGACTGATACATGAACAATTGAAATTAGGTGTCTTTGACGAGGGTCCGCCTATTCATCTATCTACCGTGGTGGCGCTCTAGATGGATCCTTGGACATGATTCTTTAAGCATTTGCCGGTCCCAAAACAACGAAGATTGTAGAAAAAATGAGTGTGCTTAATAAAAAGTATGGATTGGATTTTCAATACTATAAAAGATTTCATGCTATGGTAGAGAACGGCATGTAAACTTGAGATTTGGCTTTGTTCAAATAATAAAGATGAATATAATTTATATATCTAAAAACTATTTATCACTCCCACGTTGGACATGACAAATTATTAAATGCATTTGGATGGCATTTTATTGAAATTGTTCGGATCATATCAGATTTAATTTTAAAAACCAAATCAAACTGCATACAAATACTGTACTTTCTTTTTTATATTAGTACAATGTATTATATTAATCTATTATTAGTTGGTTTTAAATTTTTTAAATAGAACCTTTTAATCATCTAGATTGTCTGGTCTCAAATTAACGGTCGAGACCACCTACTGCATGTAACTGCGTGATTCTCCTGCAGCAGAAAACCCTAGTTCCTTTAAGATTTCTCTCACAAGACTCGAGGTTCATAAGAAACTCTGCAGACACATCATATACACAACTGATGCAGCAAGATTCATGCAAATCATTAATCAAAATCTGTTTACTAGCTAGCATGAAAGAGTACAAAATGCTCTTTTCAAATTGGTTATATTTATGAGTAACCCAAATAGTGTGTTGTTTCCCATCAAAATCATGAGTCTCTATCTCCAAGACTAGATTTTGTATTACTCCATTTACAATGGGGAAAGCAACAGAACCAATATAAATAACAATAACTAATTTTTGGAACTAACTATCTACGATGTTTTGATCCATGCTCAAAGCGGGTGTGGATTTATCATTTTCATAGTCAGAATCAGAGCTACCAGTATCCATTTCCTTCCCTGAACAGTCAATTTGGTCACATTCAACAACTTCATTGTTGTAATTTCCAAGATCATGACACCTATTTGAAGGTGTTAAGGCTTCTTTCTTGACAACATTTAACACAATACCATTATGAATCTTTTCGGTTTGCAAAATATCACCTTCCGTTATCGTTAAGCTAGATCCGTTAACAACCCTGTTGTCAATTTCCTTCTGCTCAGATTCTGAGTTTCTATCTGGTCCTGTGAGTCTGAAATTATGATACTGAAAATCACGAGGACTGGGATGAGCCACCGCACCTCTATTTAGTTCAGTATCAACACCGCACTCTAAGTTTTGGAGAAAGTCGACAAACATATTTGCCGAAGCGGTTCTCATCAAAGGGCCACCAGATCTGGTCCAAGAAGTCAAATCAACATTTTCAGAGTCGCTACCAATGCCTTGATGCAACGAGGAAGCAACATCTGTAAGGTCTTCAAGAGAGCCTGTCGAGTTCTCCCGTGCCATGCAATTCCATGAAGGAATTCTTCTTGAAGCACTGAATCTGACAGTACTTGACAAACCATGAGACATAGAAGCAGAAGCTCTCTCCGCAACTCTTTTCAGTTTTCTCATATGATTGAGAATTGCTACAGATTCATCAAGAGCAAGCTCAATTTCACAATTTGCTTTTATGGCTGAAAGCTTCTCCCAGCTGCATCTTCTCCCTTGGTTTGCTGCTTTTTGAAGCTCTCCATAAGAAGGGTTCTGTATAATTTTTGAGTACTGAAACAAAAGACAGGTCAAATTACACGAGTTAATAACTTCTACGCTGAATTATCCTTGGTAAATAACATAAATAAATTCCTAAAGCTTTTGTGAAAATGCATGATTATAGACCAATTAAACCTCTTAAAATTAATACTATCTTGCTGAGTATTTTTATTAATTAAAAACTTGAAATAAATATGTAGCTGATACTTAAATAAGGCACATACCTGAGCAAGGGTTGCAGGCATAACAATAGTAACATCACCTTCCCATTCTTGAGCAAATAGTTTGGCAAGTCCACCTAAGGGAAAGCCAAGTTCCAGTACTTGATTACACCTATGTTTCACCTCCATTACCACAAGATGAGCAAGCTGCACAATTAATTAAGAACCATATTAGATTAAACTTTTTCATGATTAGAAGTCATATAGGATAATAATACAATGAATATCCAATTGTTAATATGTGCGATGTCTTGCAAATAATTATTGATAACTATCCATGGATTTTTTTAAGAGCCACACATTGAATGAGATAAGGCTTGAAAATGTTTATAAATGAGAAGAGTTCTTATCTTACAAGCTGATTTTGTAAGGGTGGAGTTAGGTCATCTGCTAAGATTTGTTGGGCCACATGCTATCAGTCACAAATATCTGACCGCTTTGGTCACGCTCCAGATGTTCTAGGGTGTGATGCGAGGGGTATGTGTTACGAGTCCCCCATTAAATGAGATAGGTTTGAAAATGGGGGAAATCCTCACACCTTACAAGCGGGTTTTGTAAGAGTTGTGTTAGGCCCAACTCAAATTCTAAGATATACCACCATTTTTTCAATCATACAGGTCCAATGGGAAAACATAAATACTAAATTACACAGCACAATTTGAGTTAATTATCATCTATGTGTAGCTATTATTCTGATTGAAAACCATGCTTATCATATAATAAATGGTAACCAATTATATAAAAAGCAGAAATGTAAATATGAATGTGCTATGAATTTTGTTACCTTGGCAGCAAAATTGCCTCCATAAGTTCTTACAACCTCTTTCAATCTCAACAATGGAGCAATGTGAGGGTTGGCCTGACTGACTATGAAATGATTGACATTGAATAGCTCTTTCAACTGCATCATAGGTAAATCAATCTCCAAGCTACCATCCCTCCATCGGCGTGATGGTGTGGAGCCTTTTTCGGGGCCTAGATTAAAAGGAGGATGATAAGGAACAATATCTCCGCTTCTATTTTTTGCCATCAATTCTTGAGCTTCAAAAAGGCCGGGGAAGGCGCAAGAAGCAGTTACCGCACTCCATATAACAACATGGGGTGACGTCAAGTAGTTAAGACATCTAGGAGGTTCATGCTTCCTTGGGGAGCAAACCGTAATTCCAAGAACTCTACCTGTCATATCATAAGCTTCTTGAAATGTAAGGTTGTTTGTTAAATGCCTCAACAGCATTTGCAACTGCCTGATCTCATGAACAGCCCCGCGCGTTGCAACCCTCTTGACAACCGCGAAAATCCCACCCATTTGATCGAAAAACTGCAAAGAATGCAACGAATCCTCGAAAAAGCTCTGAAGCTCCGGCCACGATCTAGTTGCAGCAATAGCACACATAATAGATCCAACGCTTGAACCAGCAATTATCCTAGGCAAGAGTCTATGTTTCACCAAAGTTTGAACTACCCCAACATGAAAAGCTCCAAGAGAAGCACCACCACTTAACAACAAAGCTGTTCTCCCAAAAGCATGTCTAGTTTCATGCATAAAAGCAACCTTTTCTTCCAACGACAACTCCTCCGAATCCGACTCACAAACCATTCTCAACTGCGTCGTCACCTCATCAAGATACTCCTTGATCAACCTAGGAACTTGAAGCCTACCCTTATGCAATTCAGGGTTACACATATTCCCCAAATTCCGAACAAGATCCGCCCGCATACAAAACATAATATCCCTAAGCGACCCCTCTTGCCGCCTATGTCGAAGTTCAAGAAGCTTATTCTTAACCAACTCAACATCATAAAGATCTGACTCATTCATCTTTGGTGTCAATTTATCAAGCATCTTAGCTCCATGAGCCCATTCATCATAAGTCAAAGCACTTCTCATCATATTTCTCCAAAACTTCCTCCTATAAGCCATCTCAGCTCTCACCTTAACATTTGTGTAACGTTTCAACAAGACAGCAACTATTGTGATAATTGCTAATATCCCTTGTGGGTTTCTTGGATGAAACCATGATAAAAAGGGTTTCAATTTCAATAACCCTTTAAACCTATACAAAAATCCTAACAAAAGATGAAAAATTTGATACATTAAATGGGACATGGATTTGCAGAATAGAACCCTGAAAGCTATTGTTTTGCCAAGAATGTCTGAAGGACCAATTGGAAAACGGTCAACCCTAGCTTCATTACTAAAATGATCCATTTCACCTTGATCAAAATTAACCTTTCTCAGAAATCAAAAAACTCAAAGCTAAAAACTTTAAAGGATTATGTATAAGAGAAACTGAATTTAAAGTGAAATTTCAGAACATGTGTGTTGAATTTCTAAGTTCATATGCTTACCAAATTAAACTAAGTTATGATGAAATTGGGAATTGTGAAGATAGATAAAGATACGAAATTAGATTATGTGTTTTTTAAGTTTTACTGGACTAGCGTGTTCGGCACATCTGAACTTATTGATTAAGTTCGGCAATACTATATTTGAAATCTGGACCGTTAAATCTTGATCTGCGGTCAAGATGTATGAACGTGGGAATGTGATAATGTTTGAGTATGCAGAGAATTGGAGTACAGGAAGATGCTTTTGTGATATGGTGACTCGGAGCATAGTCAAAAAGACACGATGACGAGGATAGAATAAAAACAAATTAAAGAGCCTTATCCAAATATATTTGTTGTGTAAAAAAGAAAATTCAAATTTATTTGTGGTTAGTTAAAGGATTGTCTTGAAGGAAGATAAGCAGAAACGTGACAAATATGTGTTTGCAAAATGCAACTTGCAAGTAAGAATGAGAAGTAGACATAAGACATTTGATTTAGAAAGGAAGAGTTGGATACAAGTGAGTTAGAAAAGGAGGAGAGCAAAAGGATTTTCAATGGGTAAAGATGCCATTACTACATATTATGTGAATAATCTACTCGAAGACGTTTATTGGGAAAGAGGTGGAGAGGAAATTTGCTAGGTAAGGAAAAGTAGTAAATGTGTATATTGCAAACAAAAGAAATAATTTGGGGGATTTTTTTGTTAGATTTGCATGAGTGGACAATCAAGTTTGCTTAGAGATTCAACTCAAAGTATATTTGATTTGAGTCGTATAAAATTTGGGTTAACATATCAAAATTTACGATAAAGATGTCATATAAAGCTAGATAAATGACTGAAAGACAAGTAAAATCAAATTTCAGACCTTTGATAGAGTAAAATAGCAAAGACATAAAAGTAAGTAAAGAATCGAAAGGGTTACAAGGCAATAGAATGGAAGGAAAATCATATGCAGATGCAATCGAAAATAACATAGGACATCAAAACAAAGATGAATCGTTCAAATGGAGACAAAAAGATCCTAAGAAATTCCAGGAGAAAGAATTATATAGAGGGAAGATTATCTCTAACAATATGTGAGGAAGAAATGTTATGAACTAAGAAAGATTATGTAGGGTGTGTGCGCAATATAGATCTTACTATTGAGGGAGAATATGATAGTCAAACGGTCTAGAAGGGGGGGTGTTAAATAGATTGTTCCTAAAAACCAAAATTTTAAATGTTTGTTTTTCAAAATCAAAGTTTAATAAAAATATTTTACATATCGGAAAAAGTATAATAAATGTGATTGGAATAATTAAAGATAATAACACAGTGATAAACAAAATAGAGTGTGATCACGATGAAATTATTAAACAATCAACTAACAGTTAATCTAACTTCGAACGTACACGAGAAATGTATTTCAAACTTATTTAATTCATAAGGATTCTACTACCACAATTTTCCATGTTTAATCACCAAGAAGATCATTCATATGCTTAGTTTAACACATATCCACTTTTACACAAGAAATCATTACGAAAACCGTAAATTCTAACCGCATGCAATTTCCAGAAAAGCAATAAAGCCTAAGCATACAATATCTATGCAAGAAATATAATAGGTAAGGTTAGAGAGAGTTTACACAAAATTTATAGATGGTCGGTTCATTCGTCATAGATAGAGCTTAATCCACTCTTCAATAGTTCGTTTGATTTTTTGAGTTCTATTCAAGTTGTTATATGTTTGGAAAAATACATATGAAGTAAGAAAAATACACAAGAAGGGGGTTGAATTGTGTCCTTAATATCTACACAAGAAATCATTACGAAAACCGTAAATTCTAACCGCATGCAATTTCCAGAAAAGCAATAAAGCCTAAGCATACAATATCTATGCAAGAAATATAATAGGTAAGGTTAGAGAGAGTTTACACAAGATTTATAGATGGTCGGTTCATTCGTCATAGATAGAGCTTAATCCACTCTTCAATAGTTCGTTTGATTTTTTGAGTTCTATTCAAGTTGTTATATGTTTGGAAAAATACATATGAAGTAAGAAAAATACACAAGAAGGGGGTTGAATTGTGTCCTTAATAATCTACTTCTGGCCTGAGTTCAAATTCTAATTTTTGATTCAAAACCTGAGTGTAGATGCAACATAAAAGATAATCAGAGGTAAAGTAAACATTATAGGGAACACAACAGATTTATCCTGGTTCCTCTTCCAACTGAGAGTATTTCAGTCCCCTTGCCATGCAAGAGATTTCCATTATAATCATCTTTTGTTTACAACTACTTATACACTTAAGTATAAGACTTTTACTACTCAGATATACAATTTAAGACTCTTGTGCTCAACCAGCTCCTTATCGAATCTTTCTTGCTTAGAGCACATGTTTAATACTTTTACCTTGCTCAGACCACCAGTCCAAGATTTAAACCTTGCTTAGAGCTCGTGTCTAAGAGTTATCTTGCTCAGACCACCTTTCTAAGACTTAACCTTTTCTTAGAGATCATGTCTAAGATGTAACCTGCTCAGACCATATATCCAAAACTCAACATTTTCTTAGAGCTCGTGTTTAAGACTTAACCTAGTCAAACCACTTGTCCAAGACTTAAACTTTGCTTAGACCTCGTGTCTAAGACTTAACCTGTTCAACTAACTCCTGATTGAGACTTCCTTTGCTTAGAGAAAATGTTTAAGACTTTACTTGTTCAACCAACTTTTAATTGAGACTTCCTTTTCTTAGAGCACATGTCTAAGACTTTACTTGATCAACCAACTCTTGATTGAGACTTCCTTTTCTTAGAGCATATGTATAAGACTTTACTTGCACAACCAGCCAAGATGATTAAGACTTTCACAACTCAAGCACTTAAGCAATAAGACTTATGTGGCTTATGTAGCACCCCAATTTAATTTATTTAATCGTCAGTGTTATTTTGTTTGTTTGGATTTGTTTAGGGTGTGTGTAGTTGAGAGCGTAGGTGTGATATCATTAACGGAACGAGGAAAAATAGAACTATCGGGTTAATAATGTAATATTGGATAACTAGAGGGTATTTTATTAATATTGGTATAAGGGATATTATTATTATTATTAAGCCTAATATTATTAATATTACTATTATTAGTATTATGATCATTATTAATATTTTTATTAATTAAAAATCATAATTTAACTTAGTCATTTGGTTCGTGGAAGTAAATTAAGGGGTTTAGTAACTAATCTGAGAATTAGCAAGGGTTTAGTCATAACTGCACTTTTCACTTAGAGAGTATTGGAGAAGGAAGAACAAGAGGGGGAACTAGGGCTTGACATCATCAATTTCTCAAGAATATTTATCAGAAATTCGAGGTAAGAAGGAGAATGGATTCATAAAAGGTATTTATACCCTGAAAGGGTAGTGAGGGGTCATTTCCCTCATAGGAATTCATATGAGTATATTTTGTTATATGGATATGTTGTGTATGAATGAATATGTGATGAAACTCTGTGTGAATCGAATTATTGATGTCATAAATTGTATGATAAATTGATGTTATTACTGTCGTACGAATATTGGTGTTTGCAGATCTGGTTTTGTTGCAGGTCGAAATAACGAATTTAGATATAGAAAATACCCATTTGACTAGTAATGATAGATGAAAGGAGTAATGGGAGATTATAGGCCTAAAACTGAGGTAGAAACAATTTAGAACTGATATGAAGTGTAGAAGTGGGATCAAAATGACAAAATTCGGACTGGAGCGAAAAACTCAGGATTTGACATTAGCTTTGCTCGTACGCGTATCAAGGAGGTATTACGCGTAAGGCATGGCGTGTCAGCCAACCATTTCGTGTAACACATGTGCAATACACCTAAAAGAGGATAAGCATATAGGAAATATGTGTAACATTGTGGAAGTACATGTAAGATATCTGAAAGTATGGATTTTTACTGAAAATTGGTCTTTGCTCTTACGCATAAAAACCAGGTCTTACTCGTATGGCCCTGCTGCAGAATGTGCGTTACGCTTGGAACGCGTAGCAGGGGAGGCGAGCGAGATGGGCAATACGCGTATGGCCCTAGCCATTATACGTATTAACAACAGAGGTGCTGAAAAATGCCGCTTTCGCGATTTCTTTCCTGATTTCGCATCTGATGCAATTTCTTTTGGTCTGAGAGGTTGGGATAGCTGCCAGAAATTGTTGGAACTAGGAATCGTGGTGAAAATAATTAAAAATGGAATTTATGTGGATTAATTAGGTAATTAGCTAATTAACTCCGTGTGAGGTATTTCTTGTTGTGTATGTGGATGAACGATTTGGATAAGTGTAGTAATACTGGTGTGTATTACGGTGAGTAAGTACCTAATATGTGATCAGGAGGATCGTTGATATGTATGATTTCTATTATATATGTGTTGTATGCATATTATTTCCCTGCATTCATGGTGTGTCTAGTGGTGATGGATTATTGCTCAGGAGGAGTGTATGTGATTCATCTGAACTCCAATGTGGAGTGTGGTGGGAATAAATCATTTCCAAGTAGGGGTGTATGTGATTTATCTGGATTTTATTATGAATCGGGTTCGATTGAATGAACCACGGTGTATTGGTGCCACGTGCATTGTGTCAGTTGTTGAGTCACATTGCATTATTATGTGTTTATTGAACTATAATTGGAAGTGACAAGTGTGTCGTGATGATGTATTAGTTGTGTGTGATTACTACTCTTAACATGTATTATACATCGTTAATTATCGAATGTACTTCTCACCCCTTTTGTTGTTTGTTGAGTTTGTGCTTCTTTGGAAGTACAGATAATACAGGCACTTGAGTATGCATGAAGTGTGTGTTGCTTGATCGAGTCTTAGGAGTCGCTCTGATACGTAACACGGGATTTTGGGAGTTTTCAGTATTTGTTATTCTTTATTTTCTTTCGTTATGTATCATTCTTTATTTTAAGATTAGTTGAACCACAATTTTATATGGAATTTTGGTGTTATCGACATATTGCCCTTATTTGAATAAAAATTTTATTTCCGCTGTTTTATTTCGTTATTGAAAAGAAGTTTCGTTGGTTGGTTTTTAATGGTGTGGCATCCTACTTTTTGATGTAAACTCGGATTATTTCCATATCATTTATGTATTTTATAAAATGGGAAAGCGGGGTGTTACAATTGATATCAGAGCAGGTCGGTTCGTCCGGCCAGGTGTAGTAATAGAGTTTGTCCTTAGAATAAGAGTAGTTTTGTGTGTTATGATCGTATGTTGATTGTTGAAAAATATGGAAGGGAGGAATGATGTTTCTCTTGTTGCGGTTATGCAAGCTATAACATAGGCAGTGGAGAACACTACTGAAGTTGTTGGGAATGTGTAGTTCCGTGACTTAGAGCAGTTCCAGAGCAATAAGCCGCCTACATATGAGGGAGGTATCCTTGACCCTGAGGCTGCACAAAATTTAATGAAGGCTATTAAGAAGATATTCAGGACCATGGGATGCAGTGATGCTCAAAAAGTACGGTTTGGTACTCATATGGTGGAAGGCGAAGCTAAAGTCTGATGGGACAATAGTCGCCAGAGGTTGGAAACTGCGGGTATGGATATTACTTGGGCCGTGTTTCAGGCTGAATTTCTAGAGAAGTATTTCTCGGAAGATATTTGAAGTATAAGAGAGATTAAATTTTTGAACTGAAATATGGTAGCATGATTGTTGCTGAATATGCTGCTCAGTTTGAAGAGTTTGTGCAGTATTATGCTCATTACAATACCAAAGAGGCTATGACTTCGAAATGTTTGAAGTTTGAGAACAGGTTGCATCCTGAGATCAAATAGGGAATTGCTTGTCAGAAAATAAGGAATTATCCAGAGCTGGTAAGCAGAAACCAAATTTATGATAATGATAATAGGGCTCAGATTGCTCATTACAAGGTTGTGAGTGATCGAAAGGGTAAGAAGAGTTTTGGGGGTACGCCATATATTGCTCCAATTGATAAAGGAAAATATAAAGTTGTTGTTGGTAAGAAGCCAAGTGGGGGAGGGGTGGTTCCCAATCCTAAGAAGTGCTTCAGATGCGGTGGTACGAGTCATCGTGGTAATGATTGTACAAATAAGGTCAAGAAGTACTTCAAGTGTGGATGACTAGGTCATGTTATAGAAGATTATTGGGCCATTATGCCTGCCTGTTATAACTGTGGAGATCAGGGTCATATCAACACTCACTGTGAGAAGCCAAAGAAGTCTCAGACTAGTGGAAAAGTGTTTGCATTTGTGGGAACCCAGTTTACCAGTGAAGAGCGTTCCATCAAAGGTACTTGCTTTATTAATGGTATTCATTTAATTGCTATTATTGACATGGGTGCAACCCACTCATCCATTTCTGTTGATTATGTGAAGAAATTGGGAATTGTGTCGTATACTCTAGATCAGAGGATGACGATTGAGACTCCATCTATTGGTTTTGTGGTTACTTCCTTAGTGTGTTTGAAGTGTCTGTTGACTATTTTTGGTCGATATTTTGGAGTGAACTTGATTTGTTTGCCACTCGGTAATCTCATATTATTTTGGAGATGAACTGGTTGGTATTCAACCAAGTTTATATTGATTGCTTTAGGAAGACATTGTTCTTTCTTACTCCTGAATAGGAAGTATTGACAGATTCTTTATCTACTAGGGAGTTGAGGACATTGTTGGAGGATGAAGCAAAGATGTTTGTGGTGTTTGCCTCGTTTTCGATTGAAAGCAAGACATCAGTTAATGAGTTACCAGTGGTGAATGAATTTCCTAAAGTGTTTCCTGATGATATTACAAAATTACCTCTGACAAGAGAAGTTGAATTTACTATTGATCTTGTTCCTGGTACTAAGCTTATATCTATGGAGTCGTATATGATGTCTGCATCAGAGTTGGCAGAATTGAAATCTCATATTGGAGAATCATTTGATAAGATGTTTATTAGGCTGAGTGTGTTGTCGTGGGGAGCTCTGGTATTGTTAGTAAAAAAGAAAGATGGTAGATGGTAGTATATGTTTGTGTATTTATTACCGTCAGTTGAATAAAGTGACCATTAAGAATAAGTATTCACTTCTGAGGATTGATGACTTAATGGATCAACTTGTTAGGGCTCGTATTTTCAATAAAATTGATTTGAGGTCGGATTACCATCAGATTCGAGTGAAGGAAGATGATATTCAGAATACTGCATTCAGAACTTGCTTTGGACATTACGAATATGCAGTGATGCCTTTCGGAGTGTCTATGTGTCAGGTGTGTTTATGGAATACATGAACCATATCTTTCATTCTTATCTGGATCAGATTGTTGTAGTATTTATTGATGACATCTTGATTTATTCCAAGTCTGAAGAAGATCATGCAGGACATTTGAGAATTGCATTATAGGTGTTGAAAGATAATAAATTATTTGCAAAGTTCTCGAAGTGTGAATTTTGGTTGAAGACTGTGAGTTTCTTGGGACAAGTTATTTTGCGTATTTCTCGCGAAAGAGCTTTGGATCTAAGGATTTCTCGTCAATAGTGTGTTGATCTCTCTTTGAAACAATTACCAAAGCAAACCTCAACTTTGTAGGTTGGTGAAACTCATAATCACTAATGTTTTAAGTTATTTTGAATTCTCTTGACACGTGTGTTCATCGTGTTTTTGTTGATTTTTGATGTGTTGATTAATTAGATCATTAGGTTTTAGGATCTTGATGTGTGTGTGGTTCTAATTGGTGTTGAATTGGTGCATTTAGGTGTAAATTTCGTGTTCAATTGAAAGTCATTACATTAGGAACTTATTTGAATAAGCTGATGCTGAATTTTTCTTGGAAATGCAAATTTTTTTATTCTGGTCCCAGAGTAACCAGTTACTCCCAGGACGGTGTAACACGGTGGGAGAACTGACTTTAGTTAAATGTGGCGGATAGCAAGAGTCGCCACCAACTTTTATTTTATCCAAAAGGAAAGGACATAAAAGAACAGGAAAGACCTTAAAAGATTTTTGGGTTCGGGGGTAGGTTATGTAAAGGGAAGGTGTTAGCACCCTTTACATCCATGGTTATCCATGGGCTCTTAGTTACTTAGCTCACTTTAAAATGTTTTGAGAAGTGTAGTGTGTGAGTAGAAATTTTCTTAAGTACTTTATAATGATCCATGTACGGATATATATAAAGTCTTTGTTTTGAAAATTGTTTGAAAATGTGAAGTATTTTTGAAGTGTTTTGAAAAGGTGAGCAAGTATATATAAGAGAAACCTACCCTAAGTTAAATCTTTTTTGTTCTTAAATATCCTTTAAATGGTAAGACTATCCCTATTATTAAGGAATAGGTAGTCATTACCTTGGATGTTATGAGGGACAAGTGAAGGGACATCTGTGATTAGGCAATTGTAAGGTGTATTAGCAATTCGAAAGGGACTTATCATCTTTTATTCGAAAGGGACAAGATCATTTACGAAGGCAACCATGAAGGGACTTGATCTTATTATCTTTAAAGGGACAAGATGATATTTAATAAGATAAGGGACTTTGCTTTATACACCTTACTTGACCTTTTATTTAGGCAACCTGAGAGGTATCCTTAAGAATGTGAGATGGCGATCAAAGATCGACTTATGTGTGTGTGTACAAGTTCAAGTATTTATCTTATAATTAGTGATCTAAATTCAATTTTAAGATACAAACATGTTTACACTCCCTATTTTACTAACCATAGCAATTTAAATAAATAATAAAAATTCTACAACTATTACATAATTTGCACAATTACATTATAATAATGATAAAATAATTTAAATAAATAAGCATATAATAAATAAATAAATGAGAAAGTTAGTAATAATAAATAAAATAAATATAAAAGAGGTTAGCATAATAATATAATATAAAAATAAACTAAAAGTTCAAATTTAAATAAACAATTATATTTTTAGAATTTTTAAGAAAAGAAATAAATAATAATAATTATATACTAATAAGTATGATTAATGGTTTAATAAATTAATTATATATACATATTAGAAATATTTAATAATTATAATTACAAAAATAAGAAATTAAAATCATAAAAGAAAATTAGGTTTTTTAAAAATAAATTAGGGTTTATAAAAAAAATTAGGTTTTTTACATATAAAAATATTAGGGTTCATTATTTAATCTAAACCTAATTAAATTATTTATCTAAAAAAATACATACAATATTAATAATATACAATGAAATAAATATAAATAATTTTATTAATAAAGTTTGAATTTTTAAAATATAAGTTTTTGAATTATATATAAGAAAATAATATAAATATTTTATTTTAGACATTTATTATTAATTAGATTAATTAAATATAATATAAACAAAACCAAATAAATGAAAAAAAAAATGAGAAAAAGAAACATACCTGGGGCCGGGATTCGAACCCAGGCCCTAGGCTTCACATCTCCAGGACCAACCTCCCTTCCACTGGGCTGCGCATGCGCTGGTGATAGTGAATGAGCATCAATGCGTTTTGTTTGTTAACCTGTAAAAATCATTAAAAAAAGCAAAACAACACAAAATGGCCTGGGGGGATTCGAACCCAGGACCATCAACCTCACGCACATACACACAAACCAACTGAACCAACACTGCTTTCGTGAAATATTACGCAAATAATACATAATAAAATAAGTTCAAATTCAAATCAGATTTTTCGCGCCAAGGCTGCTTCATCTTCAACCTATTACCTGCGAATTTTGATTCGAATGTACCTGCGAATTCACCTGCAAATTTTCAAAACCAGAATCCTATGTTTTTTTTAAACATCAACCAAATCGTATCATCAATTCAAATTAAAAGCCCAGATCAATTATACACGTCTCATAGATCACAACCATGTTCTTAGATTTCGTTTAAAGACCCTAAATGCTTGGTTCCCGATTTGAAGCTTCAAACCCTAGCAATGGTGAATTTCAAAACAGTCCATAATAATTGAATTAAATCATCCAGAAAGTTTCTAAAAATCACAACAAACACAAATCCATAGTTAGTTTTCATTAACAATGTGCAAATCATTCAAATCGAAAAATTTTAAAACATGAAGAAGATGCATTCGGTTTTCACGATTCAAGGCATGAATGAATGATGTTATGATCCAGAATCAATCCATGAACTCCAAGGAACAAGTTGAAACCTTTGGTTTGTCTTGAAAGAGGCTCTAAATATCAAACCGAATTGGTGTTTTTAGTGTGAAAATTGAAACTTTGTTCTTACCCTTGGAGGATGCAATTTCGTCCCCTCTCATTGGCAATGTGTTTGTGTATATATATGGATTGAATTAGGTCAGAAAAATGCTATAACTCTTTGGACTTTTTGGATGTTTGAAGATTGAAAAAGATTTGTCATGAAATTTGATTTTTCTTTGATCTAACATTGCTATTATGGGACAATCCTCATAACTTGTGTATCAATCTGATCCAAATATTATTTATGACATTCTAGAAGCAAAATCCTTTTTTCAAATATATGATTTTATATTTTATTTCAATTTAAATTGTATTTTAATGAATAAAATTCAAATAAATATGAAATAAAAAATAAAAAATCAGAAAATAGGTGGGTTGGGTCGTGCTTGATGATATTGTAAAGATGGGATGGCAATTTGGTGGGCTCATTTAGCAAAAATTGGATTTAAAGCCTTATTTGCTTCATAAGTTTCCCAAAAATTTTCCAACTTTGCAAGGGCACAAATCCTTCAATTTTAATGCTATGAGGGTGTTCTTGGACATTTTGGAAAGCTTAAAGAGTCCTCTAACCAACCTCTTTGGTCTCATGTCCATATCTTTTACCATTCTCAAGTTATGCTCTTTTGAAGTTGTTGACTTTTAAAAGGACCTATAATGTCTTAACTCATACCTTCCAAATGAAGCATTTTTGGGCTTGGCTTGTGAGACAAAAAGTTGTAGAGAATTAAATTTACTTCAAAATGAGCTTTGGATGGAAATTTTTTGATGAAGCATGTGAAAGTTATGGCTGGTCAAAGTTCAGTTGACTTTTCCTAAGGAAACCCTAATTTAGAAACTCCTAATTCTTGATGATCTGAAATCTCCTTGATGAATCATGATCAACCCTTGATAAAATGATGAATTTTACTTCATATACTTGATGTTGGCAAAAAAATCATGAAGTTTGACTTTGGTTTGACCACATTTGACCTCAGTTTGACTTTTTAACTACTTTAACTGATTTTAACCTATCTGATCATCTGACTGAGCAAACCTTTGGGAAAAGTCTTGAAACTTGTCATGGGGATTCTTGAACACATATAAGATGTTATGAAGCTCACTTGAAGTCTTGGAAGTCCATTTAGCCTGATTAAAGTCAAAACCCTAGTTTAGGATGCACTGCTTAGGAGGATGCATTGTTTGAGGGAATTGTCAAACTTTCTGACTAATTGTGAACCTTGTGAACCTTGTGAACCTCATGAGATGTCTTGTGAAACTTGTGAACCTCTTAGTACACAATGTCTTGTCTTGGGGAGGGAAAATTTTGGGGTGCAACAGACGGTAACCGGTTACTTAGTGTATTTCTGCGCAAAAGGCTGCTTTTTTGAACTAAATAACCAGTTACTTCCAGGAGGGTAACCGGTTACCACTGAACCAGAATGACAAATTCTTGCATTTCCTTGCATTTTCGTTATCCATTCCCCCTCCAATTATCATGGATCTTTAGGATATGATTTTAGGAAGTTTTTAGGGGCTGTTTTGGTGCAGGTTCATGTATCTTCGACATCTTTCGATGTGCATGTTGTGTATTTCTGATTCTAATGCGGAGGTCTTCAGCATCAGAGTCCACACTGGACCATACTTAGTAAGTGTCTATCAGATATTGTTTCTTTAAAAGCATATACCTCAGTTATACTTAAGCGTGCCTTTGTATCATATTTTGGATGTACCTTATAGAAGTAAATGAACTTGCACACTTAAACACACATTAGATAATACCAGTGTTCTTTAAATACAATTGTTATAATCAAAACCAAGGTGGATTATGCTGAGAACAAATCTTGTTCTAACAATAACCCCATTTTTTATGATGACAAAAATGAGTATTTAAATAACATTGTTTGGGCTATTTTAATTTTTCTTAGATACCATCAGAGCATGAGGTCTGTAAGCTCTTTCTGAAAGATCAAAGGTTGAGTTTTGGAGACTCCCCTTAAGTTCAGTTTCTAAGAGATATTAAAATATATTTGGTTTTATTGACAACATCAAAGTATGAGGTTTGTAAGCTCCCCATGAGTCTAATAGTTTAAAGTTAAGTTCTGAGAACTTATCCTAAGTTCTATTTGTAAGAAAACAATACTTATAACTTTCTCAGCAACCCAGAAAGAGAGTTTTGAAAGTTTCTTTTGATTTCAGAAAAAGTAAAAAAAAAATATTTATCTGGGCAAAGATAACCATAACATACTCAAATAATAATAAATAGGCCACGACAACAAAAGTACAGAGACAAAAATATATTTAAATGCTTCAATATTTCTCCCCCTTTTGTCACATAAAAAAGGTTTTGAAACATAGAAGAAAATACAGAGTTACAAGGTAGAATTACAAGATGGTTAAAGATCATTAACGATGAAGTGTAAAACTAAGTCTGTAGAACAATCTATAAAAACAAAACAACCTTGAGTCCTTTAAAGTTCAACCAGTTCTTCGAAAACTTCAAGTAAGAAAAATATGAAGAGAAAAACTCTCAATCACATGCCTCATAAGAGTGAGAAATGTGATTTGCAAGAGAATTTGAGTTGCTGAAAAAGGCTGGAGCAGCAAATGAAATACATTTAGCAATTGAAGAAGGATCTACACAACTTCTTGCAAATGCGGCAAAAGAAGGGAAAAATATGAGGGAAGAAAAAGGTATTTAGACCATATTGGATACATATATAACTCAGGCATCATGATCAAAAGTGATTGATCCTTCAGATGAAGATGAAGAAGCATATCAATACTAGAAGGAATTTGCGAGTAACACAGATAAAGATGAGTGAAGCAATAAAGAAGGTGATGGGCTAAAGACGTGTCTACTTATGCGTCTAGCGGTATCTTACTGCAAGTGCACAGCCTATCGAAGTAATATTTAAGATTATCGATCCACAGGGATTCTATGGTTACTTAGTGCTAGATGAACTTCTAGTTTAGCTAAGGCGAATGGTTGTCACGATTTTTTGTTGATTTTTAAAACTATTAAAGGCGGAATTAAATTTAAGTTTTAATAAAGTAATACTAAGGCGGTCGGTATGTAATTATACTAACTTAGGTGGGTCAATCTAACCTAGGCTTATAAATATGTTTACTTAATCTATTCGGTAGAGATTACCCGTTTAAATACCCTCAACTCACACTCTCGTGGTCTTATATCAAATCTTATCCCTAAAGCCCTATGCCTGCTCTCGCTAGCCCATAAGTGTTTAGAGGTAATTTTTGGAAACTAAGTAATTCTAATTTATTTTAAAGCGCTCTCGCTGTGTTTAATTTAAATGCCTAACTTTAGCTATCTGGTTAAAATCTCACACTCTCGTGGTCTTGACCTAACCTAATACTCTTTTCTTACTCTCGTAACGAAAAGGTCTATTTAATTAAAAAGTATCAGCCAGAATGTTAAGTGATTAATTATTTTTAGCCTATGGTTATATTTTACCGGTTAAGTTCGTTCTAACTACATACCGCCCTAAGGTGTTTAGCTACTCATCGATGTTGAACCAGACAGAGACAGAAAATTTAATACTAAAGTAATCATGGCAGAAAAATAAATAAACATTATAATTAAATTAAATTGCAATATAATGAAAAACCTGGTTAACAAATATTCGAGCAGACTCCTTCTTCCACAGACCGGAAAGCTTGGAGTTGTTGGCGGAAATCGAAAAATAAACGAAATGCTGAAGGTTTAGAAACAAATAAATGTATAACAATTTCCTGATGTTGGAAATTGTTATATGGCGGGTTTGGATACAATAAGAACGAAAACAGAAAATAATGCAGAAAATAAAAGCTGGTTCGTAATACAGTTCGGCAGAGCTTCTGCAGGAATTTGAATAAAAAATTGCTCTGTACATTGTTCATAGAACTTGTACTATTTATAGAATTCTCAATGGGCTGATTTTTGGACCTTGGTTGCTTGGGCCTTGCTGAATTTGTGGAGGGAATGCAGGAACGTGGCAAATATTTAGGAAACAAATTCTTCACGTAATGCCTTGACGTAGTCTTAGTCAAAAACCTAATTTAATCTTTGTCACGGTCGTGACAAGGTCTTCACGTTCGTAACTTGTGGTTTTTAAGTGTCACGGTCGTGACACTTCTCTTACGGTCGTGATGCTTCATTTTGGGGTGTCACGGTCGTGACACCCTTGTGACGATCGTGGCTGCTACAAAATATGCAGTCTTTTGCAGGAAGCTTTATTTCTTCATCTTTTTATGATTGATTTTGTTCCTTTTTCTCTTAATTCATGATTTAGCTCCATATAATGATGTACCTGCAAAATGGTAAGAAAAACTCGAGAAATCGAGTGTTAAAACGGTGAATATGCGATAAAACGTTAATGAAACCTAGCAATATAATCGATGCGTTTTCTCGTTATCAAACTTCCCCAAACTTAAACCTTTGCTTGTCCTCAAGCAAATAGTCGGTTGAAAATCGGCGGACAAGATTTTATTCACGCATACTCATAACAAACCGTACGAGGGATCGTTTTGTCGGATAATCCGGTACTTTGATAGAACACTACCGATACACTAATGACACAAGCAACAAGCTATGTCGTCGACTTCCCGTTAAACGAAACAATCGGCAATTACTTTACGATTTCACCTAGAGTTTTTCGATCTTATTTCGCCCGGTTTCATTCTAGCGCAATCACATTAAGCCCTTTGCCTTAGCACGCACGTAGTGGAGTAGCCGGTTAGCGACTTTGATCCTTTTTGAGCACGGGGTCTGGTACACGAGTGTGGTAACCCTACATATTTTGTCCGATTTGGAGGTTGTGGGGGATCGAGCCGTAGCACGCCCTACCGAGTTCAGAACCAGTACCTCTGAACCAACCTGCAATGGACTCCTTCTCATATTTCTCGTTTCTTATATATGCGACCGTGTACTTTGGTGCAATTTCTTTTCATTTTGCATCGAGATATGAAGGATCATTATTGATTAGGCATCAAACGCTTATATTCATCGGCTCCCCACGTGGTTTGTGTTCAGACGGTGCTGACTGCTAGTATAAACTACTAGGGGTTACTTTTGAACTGAAACTAAAAGTGTACTCGTAATGGTAATCGGGATGGAATTGCTTAAGTAGGAAGTCAAAGGTGTCAAGATTGTATTGGTCTTGTTTAATCGTTCTCGGCTTCCTAATTACGATTCCGTAGGTAAGTCGGGTAATGCGAATAATTAAAGATTTTTTTCTGGTATGGCTAAATAATCGGGGAAAGTTCGAAATTAAAGAAAATATCACAAAGATTTGCTCATTTCATTAACTTGCGAAAATACAACGGAATTGAAAATACAACGAAATGAAAAAGTGCGAAAAGGGAAAATGCGGAAATGAAAGGTACCTCTCCCACACTATATCAGACATTGTCCTCAATGTTGTGATATAAATGCGGTAAAAGTACAATACAAACGACAAAAACGGAAACAAACATAAGCAAACTAAAGCTATGGCTGCTGAGGACCGCGGGCTCGGCTTCTGGTGCGGGAGCGGCGTCTGGAAGGAGTCGCTTCAGGGTCAGAACCGGTGCCGGTGGCAGCAGTGATGTCAATGCGGAGGGCTTCTAGCTCACTGAAAATTTCTCCAAACTTCTCATTAGTAGCTTCCTGGTTTGCTGCAATAGTGCTGAGTAAAGCATCATATTGCTCCTTCTGCCTTCGCTCCAGTGCGGCGTTCATCTGGTTCTGCTGATGAATCGCACGGAGGACTTCCTCAAGTGTGACTTCTGGAGCAGGGGGGTTGTCGAGTAGATGTCTCTGGTGTATCCTGGACAGGCTCAGCTGCATCCATAGCGTCCTGCATCTCATCCGCTGGGAGATCTGCCTGATCATGGATAGGAGCGTGGTCGGCAGCATCAGGTAAAACAAAGAGCCAGTTGGCTCGGCTGGATGGATCGATGCGGTCGCGGGACGGCAAAGTGATATGATGGAAAATGGTTCCATGGACAACTGCAATAACTCTCGCTGCGCAATCAGGTGAGCAGACCTGCAATAACTCTTGGTGAGGAATTCTGCGGCTAGGTGAGGCTGATTAACGACCAAGTCACCAAGCCCCAACTGAATGGCGAGGGTGGTGACAATGCCGCCTATGAAGAACGGGGTGGAGCCTCTGTGTGCGATAGCCTGGATATGATAAAGCATGAAAGGGGCAGCGTTGATCGGCTCGTCATTAAGAGCGCAGTGTAAGAATAGAAGCTCCTTGGAGTTAAGCTTATGGTTGCTTTCTCGAGCGAAGATGGTGTTGCATATGACACGGTGGAAATAGCGGATTGCCGGGTTGTGAATGTGCGTAGCGTTGAGGCTTTGGAAGGCTGATGCACGGGTGTTGGTTAAGTCGTGCCATAGAGTGAAAGCTTGTTCACTAAAATTATCGGGCACGCGACGGTGAGCTTCAGTACCGTGATGGAAGCCTAACAACTCGACTATCCTGTCTTGCGAAATGTTGAACTCTTGGCCATGCAATCTGAATTTGGTGACACCGGTGAGCTGACTCTGAGAACCGGTACCGGTGATGTAACTGAATGAGCTTAAGAACTCCAGTGTCAGAAGCTCGAATGTGGGCTGAGGTTGACTGCAAAGATCCCACAGACCGACTTTTTGAAGCAGGCTTGTAACACTGGCAAGCATTCTGAGTTCCCACAAACAGACAGTGTCAATGTAACGTGTAGGTTGCACACCGCGGTTTTGGAATCGGAGAAAGCGTTCTCTCTGAGTTTCTCCAGCATCACCTTCTCTAAAAGTAATAGAATCCATTGCATGCAAGAGCTTAGAGTGAAGAATGAAATTTTTTGATGTTTTTGTGAAAAAATGGTAAAATGAAAGAAATATTGATTCGGGATAAATAATGGAGAGTGAGAATGTGATAGGTTATGATAATGGGGGGGTAATGAGGTTTAAAGTTGGTAATGGGGAGGTTACGGAGGTTATGGAGAAAATGGGCAGTTTTGAGGAAGTTATGGAGGAAGAAGAAGAAGAGGCACGAAGAGAAACAGTTCTGTTTCTCACGAATCCTGTAATAGGGGTTGTCACGGTCGTGACAGGGGTGTGACGGTTGTGACACGCTATTTAAGCACGTCACGGTCGTGAGATGGGTATGACGACCGTGAGGGCATGCTTCGTTGAATAATTTCCAGAAAAACATTTTCTCACTTATTTCACATATTTTATAATAATGTATTTTCTTCACTAACACTCATATTAAATTTTAAACACCATATAGTATATAATTTCAACACAGTACTATACTAACTTGCATGGCATGAGAGACTGTATATAATATGAAATAATGCAAGCATAACAGTACATAGAATGAAAAATATATAAATTGCTAAAAATGGAGAAAATTTGGAATTAAAGGTGCATTGCATAAAGTAATTGAAAATGAAGTTACATAAATGGAAATTACGGTATGAAATTGTTTGCGAAAAATAAATCTAACTAGAATGAAAACAATGATAAAAATAAACTAAATCACTTATAGCATTTTCAAAAGCGTTTCTTCAAGTCTTCGATGGCGGAGTTCAAGTGATAGAATTGTTCGCAGGTTATGTCAGTCAAACCTATAATGTCCAATCGCATGCTCTTAATGTCTTCTTTAAATAAATTAATGTCAGTTTGGTAAGCATTGAGAGTGTTCATGATGTTTTGTAAGTTGTTAGCATAATCTCCTTGATTCACTTCAGGGGTTTCATGTACTTCTTCAGTGTGATCAATGTCATGGTAACCAGGAGGTGTCTCAGGGTCAGTTTCGACATCGGTCATTATATCATCTTTTATCTTGTAAGACTGAGGTGTTTCAGGAGTAGATGGATAATCAGGTGGGTTTAACTCATAAAGCCAGTTATCCTTATTGTGAACACTTACTCTAGCATGGTTAGGCAATGTGAACAGGGTTACTACTTCGTTCCGGATTAGGTACTCAAAAGGTGGATGTCCTAAATTCCTTATGATATGTCTATTAAAGCAGAAGTTAAGATTCATAGGACGGATTGTTCCTAGACGGTTGCACCTGTGCAGTTGGTACCTAAGTCCTATGGCATCAGCAATCATTGTTACAAGACCTCCTACTAATATAGGTAATTCAGGTTCTTCTTGGATACGGGTGAAGGTTTGCATCATGAAAGGTACACCATTAACAGGTTGTCCATTAGTGAAACATGACATAATAAATATTTCATCTTTAGAAACTCCGGTAATGTTTTCTTCTTTTCCAAAGAAGGTGTGGGCAAGGAATTTATGGAAGTAACAGAGAGCAGGATTATGGATCTCATCATTATTCATGTTATTTGGTTCAGGGTGGTAGTTTCCGGTTAGTGTTCCCCAAAAGAAATCTAGCTCAATATCCATCAATTCTACCTGTGTGGTAGTAAAAGCAAATGGTCCACTAGGGAATCCTAACAAGTCAGCTAGTTCTTTATGGTTAAAGTCATATTCTATTCCAAACAGGCGGAAACTAATAAATCCTTTCCTAAATCCAAAACCGCGCTCAGGTAGGTAAATTAAGGAGCTAAGGAACTCAAGGGTGAGCTCGCGGTAAGTCACAAACTTATGTTGGATCAATGCATTCTCCCATCCGAGTCGGTTTAACAAGTACATGACACTATCATGTATACCTAGGATTTCCATAGTCTTATCATCCGGGTACAGGGTCAAATCCATTTGCCTCTGTGATAAATCTTCAAATTTCATTCTTTGGTTCCTACCTCTAAATTTGGTTTCCATATGGTTAATTGGTTGGTTAGCCATTGTCAGTGCAAATATGGAGGAAACAAATCAGGAGAAGAAGGAAAGTGGAAAAGACTTTAGAAAATCTGTAAAAAGTGATTTAAGATAGAAATAAGAAAATGAAATGCATAATGTAATGGCAATAATAAAACTATAAAATGACAAAACAATTAAACAAATAGTAAAACGATAAATAACAATATGCTAAAAGAAAAGAATAATTTAAATAATTAAATAATTAAATAAGTAAATGGGTTGCCTCCCACTAAGCGCTGTTTTTATCGTCAAAAGCCTGACGTAATGCTTAGGTTTAGATTAATCAGGGGAATTAGTGGACAATTATAAAAGCTTTAGACTATTCGCATAATCTCTATTTTCAACTTTATGATAATGTTTTAAACGTTGTCCGTTTACTATGAATGGTTCACTATTCCTACCCTTAATTTCTATTGCTCCACTCGGGAATACTTTAGTTATTTCAAAGGGTCCTGACCATCTAGATTTTAATTTTCCAGGAAAGAGCCTAAGTCTTGAATTAAAGAGGAGTACAACGTCTCCCACACTAAATTCTTTCCTAGATAGGCGTTTATCATGCCATCGCTTAGTTCTTTCTTTGTATATCTTAGCATTCTCATAAGCATCTAACCTTAATTCTTCTAATTCGTTAATGTCTAGGATTCGCTTTTCTCCTGCAGCATTATAGTTTATATTGAGAGTTCTAATCGCCCAATAAGCTTTGTGTTCTAGTTCTACTGGGAGGTGACAAGATTTTCCATAAACTAGTTTGAAAGGTGTAGTACCTATGGGTGTCTTGTAAGCGGTCCTATAAGCCCATAAAGCTTCATTAAGTTTAGATGACCAATCTTTCCGAGATATGGCGACAGTCTTTTCTAAGATTTGTTTAATTTCTCTGTTTGAGACTTCGACTTGTCCACTTGTTTATGGGTGATATGGTGTAGCCACACGGTGTCTTACTCCATATTTAGATAGTAATTTGTCAAAGATTTTTGAAATGAAGTGCGATCCACCGTCACTTATGACGAGTCTAGGCACACCAAATCTGGGAAAGATTATATTTTTGAAAAGCTTTATTACTACTCGTGTATCGTTTGTAGGAAAAGCTATGGCTTCAATCCATTTCGACACATAATCAACAGCTACGAGTATGTAATTATTACCGAAAGATGATGGGAATGGTCCCATGAAATCTATTCCCCAGACGTCAAAGATTTCTACTTCTAATATTCCTTTTTGAGGCATTTCATCTCTTCTTGAAATATTGCCAGTGCGTTGACACCGATCGCAATTTATAACAGCGATGTGGACATCCTTCCATAGATTAGGCCAGAATAAGCCGGCTTGCAAGATTTTTGCACAAGTCTTGGAAGTGCTTGCATGTCCACCATAAGGAGATGAATGGCATTGAGCAATGACATCTTCTATTTCTTCTTCGGGAATACATCGGCGAAAGATTCCATCTGGTCCTCTTTTGAACAATAATGGTTCATCCCAATAGTAATGTTTCAGATTATGAAAGAATTTCTTTTTCTGCTGATAGGTTAGATCGGGTGGAAGAGCTCCTGCGGCTAGGTAGTTGACAATGTCAGCGTACCATGGCAGTCCTACAGTTGTCTGGATTGTTTCCACGGATTCTGATTCATTTATGTCTAACTGAGCTAGGTCGCTTCCTATTTGTGCTATCAGCTGCTCATACGGAAAATCATCGTTAATCGGCACTTGTTCGGGTTTAATACCTTCTATTCTAGATAAATGGTCCGCTACGACGTTCTCAGTACCTTTCTTATCTTTTATTTCTAGATCAAATTCTTGTAAGAGTAAAATCCATCTTAAGAGTCTTGGTTTAGCATCTTTCTTAGTTAATAGATATCGGATAGCAGCATGGTCTGTGTAAATGATTATTTTCGCTCCAACTAGGTAAGAACGGAATTTATCAAGCGCAAAGACAACTGCTAACAATTCTTTTTCGGTAGTAGCGTAGTTCATCTGGGCAGAATCTAAGGTTCTACTGGCATAGTAAATCGCATGAAGTTTCTTTTCCTTTCTCTGGCCTAGAACTGCGCCTACAGCATAGTCACTCGCATCGCACATGATTTCAAAAGGTAATCTCCAGTCAGGGGGTTGCATGATTGGTGCGGTGATGAGGGTTGTTTTTAGAGTTTCGAATGCTTTAAGACAATCTTCATTGAATATGAACTCAGCGTCTTTCATTAATAAACCAGTAAGAGGTTTAGTGATTTTCGAGAAATCTTTGATGAATCGTCGGTAAAAACCGGCGTGTCCTAAAAAGCTTCGTATTTCTCGAACGGTTTTAGGGGGTTGAAGATCTTTTATTACTTCAATCTTAGCTTTATCAACTTCAATTCCCTTGTCGGATATTACATGACCTAATACTATTCCTTCGTTGACCATAAAATGACATTTCTCCCAGTTAAGCACGAGATTTACTTTTACACATCTTTCTAACACCATTTCTAAGTTCGATAAGCATCCTTCAAAACTTTGCCCGCATACAGAGAAGTCGTCCATGAACACTTCCATGATGTTGTCTATAAAATCTGCAAAGATTGACATCATACATCTTTGAAAGGTTGCAGGAGCGTTGCATAATCCAAAGGGCATTCGCCTATAAGCGAACGTTCCATAAGGGCATGTGAATGTAGTCTTCTCTTAATCATCTGGATGGATAGGGATTTGGAAAAATCCTGAGTAACCGTCAAGATAACAGAAGTAAGAATGCTTGGCTAATCGTTCTAACATTTGATCTATGAAAGGTAGTGGGAAATGATATTTTCGAGTGGCTTTGTTTAGTTTACGATAATCTATGCACACTCTATATCCCATCACTACTCTTTGCGATATCGATTCGCCTTGAGCGTTTTTCACAACAGTGATACCTCCTTTCTTTGGTACTACATGTATTGGACTAACCCATTCACTATCAGAGATTGGATATATTATTCCAGCATCTAATAATTTCTTAACTTCTTCTTTTACTACAGTGCTAAGGGTTGGGTTAATTCTTCTTTGAGATTCTCTGGAGGTTCTGCAATCTTCTTCTAGCAGAATACGATGCATACAAACTGAAGGACATATTCCTTTGAGATCAGATATGTTATATCCTAATGCAGTTGGATATTTCTTCAAGACATCTAAAAGTTTCTTTGTTTCTATAGTTCCTAAATTGGAATTTACTATAACTGGTCTTTTACATTCAACGTCTAAGAATTCGTACCTTAGGTTATGAGGTAAAGTTTTTAATCCTAATGTAGGTTTATCTTTACTTGGCATGGGATCCGGTGTAAGTGCTAAACTTTCGCTTAGACTATCATCCTGATACGGTTTACGCCAATTATCATCTTCGAAAATCGGAGGGATTTGAATTTTCATTATTTCAGAATAAGTGGTCTCTTTCAGTTCCATTTCTCTTACACATTCGTCAATTACGTCCAATAGATAGCATGTATCCTCTATAGCTGGTGATTGTAAGAATTGTGTTAAAATAAATTCAACTTTCTCTTCACCTACTTCAAAGGTTAGCTTTCCTCTTTTTACGTCTATTATAGCTCTGACGGTAGCTAAGAATGGTCTTCCTAGTATGATAGGTGTAGTGGAGTCTTCAGAGATGTCCATGATTATAAAATCAGTAGGGATGTAGAATTGTCCTATACGTACTGGGGCGTTTTCTAGTATGCCTACAGGATATTTAACAGAGCGATCGGCTAGTTGAACAGACATTTTAGTTGGTCTTAGGTCTCCCATGTCTAGCCTTTTGCAAATCGTTAAGGGCATAACACTGATACTGGCTCCTAAATCACATAGAGCTTTGTCAATGACGAATTTTCCTATTACACAGGGTATAGAGAAACTTCCTGGATCTTTTAGCTTAGGAGGCATTTTATTCTGAATTATGGCGCTACACTCGGCAGTAAGTGTAACTGTTCCGTTATCCTCTATCTTTTTCTTATTGGATAAGATTTCTTTTAAAAACTTAGCATACGAGGGTATTTGGGTAATTGCTTCTGTAAACGGAATAGTGATATTCAACTGTTTCAGAAGTTCGACAAATTTCTTAAATTGACCCGTCGTCTTGGAATTTATTAATCTTTGAGGGTACGGGATTGGTGGTTTATAGGGTGGTGGAGGCACATAAGGTTGTTCTTTCTCCACTACCTCTTGATTATCATCTTCCTTTTCTTCTGGATCATTCACCACTTCAGTCGGTTTATCAGGTTTTTGGTACATGGCTGGATTGTCAAGTCTTGGATCGGTAGGTCCGTCAAGTTCCTTGCCACTTCTTAATATTACAGCGTTAGCATGTCCTTTCGGATTAGGTTGAGGTTGTCCAGGGAATACTCCAGCTGGTGCAGCAGTAGGTGCTTGTTGTTGAGCTACTTGTGAAATCTGAGTTTCAAGCATCTTGTTATGTGTAGCTAATGCATCTACTTTGCTCACTAATTGTTTAATCTGCTCACTAGTGTGAATGTTTTGGTTTAAGAAGTCCTTGTTTGTTTGAGATTGGTTAGCTATAAAGTTCTCCATCATCAATTCAAGGTTCGATTTTCTAGGGATATTAGGAGCAGTCTTTTGATATCCTGGTGATGTAGCTGGTGCTTGACCTGGTGCGTAATAAGCATTGTTATTCTTATAGGAGAAGTTCGGATGATTCTTCCAACCTGGGTTGTATGTGTTTGAGTAAGGGTTTCCTTGAGCATAATTCACTTGATCAGTGGGAGTTCCTGCCAATAGTTGACAATCAGAAACTTCGTGTCCTGGGACTCCACATAACTCACAGTTAGGTGTTACTACAGCCACGGTGTTACTATGGCCAAGTTATCGATCTTTTGGCTTAGTTGGTCAAACTTCGCATTGACTTGGTCCATACTACTTACTTCGTACATACCTCCCTTTGTTGGTTTCTCAGTTGCGACTCTCTCGCTTCCCCAAAGGTAATGATTTTGAGCCATACTTTCGATAAGTGCATAGGCATCATTATATTCTTTGTCCATCAATGCACCACCCGCGGCAGCGTCAATTGTCATTCTTGTATTGTACAAGAGTCCATTATAGAAGGTATGGATGACCATCCATTCTATTAATCCATGATATGGACAAAGTCTAAGTAGATCCTTATAGCGTTTCCAAGCTTCGAATAATGATTCACTTTCTCTTTGCTTAAATCCGTTGATCTGAGCTCTCAGCATAGCTGTCTTGCTAGGTGGAAAATACCTATTCAAGAAAACTCTCTTAAGTTCTTCCCACGTAGTCACTGAGTTCGAAGGCAGAGATTGAAGCCAAGCTCTTGCTCTGTCTCGAAGCGAAAAAGGAAATAAACGTAGTCTAATAGCTTCTTGGGTAACTCCATTGGCTTTTACGGTATCTGCATATTGCACAAAGATCGAAAGATGAAGATTCGGATCCTCGGTAGGATTTCCGGCGAATTGATTTTGTTGCACGGCTGATATCAACGAAGGTTTTAGTTCGAAATCATTTCGGTTGATAGCCGGCGCTGCAATGCTTGAATGCGGTTCAGCTTGCGAAGGATTAGCGTAATACTTGAGTGGATGAGTCTGTTCTTCAGCCATCTCTGCGTCCTTTGATTTTACGACTGGTTTAGGCGGATCTAATTGAAGATCTGGAATATTGTAATTATTTTCGAAATCGAATATACGTCTTCTTACGTGTAAGAAGCGTTCCGATTCAGGGATTAGAGGTTGCAAGTCTTCGCTTTTAGAGCGAGTACTTGGCATACACTCGGAAATTAGATTAAATTAAATAGTTGATACCTTAGTCTAGACAATGCTACCTAAATGCACTAGTAACTAAATTAAGGAATCCCCGGCAACGGCGCCAAAAACTTGATGGGCTAAAGACGTGTCTACTTATGCGTCTAGCGGTATCTTACTGCAAGTGCACAGCCTATCGAAGTAATATTTAAGATTATCGATCCACAGGGATTCTATGGTTACTTAGTGCTAGATGAACTTCTAGTTTAGCTAAGGCGAATGGTTGTCACGATTTTTTGTTGATTTTTAAAACTATTAAAGGCGGAATTAAATTTAAGTTTTAATAAAGTAATACTAAGGCGGTCGGTATGTAATTATACTAACTTAGGTGGGTCAATTTAACCTAGGCTTATAAAGATGCTTACTTAATCTATTCGGTAGAGATTACCCGTTTAAATACCCTCAACTCACACTCTCGTGGTCTTATATCAGATCTTATCCCTAAAGCCCTATGCCTGCTCTCGCTAGCCCATAAGTGTTTAGAGGTAATTTTTGGAAACTATGTAATTCTAATTTATTTTAAAGCGCTCTCGCTGTGTTTAATTTAAATGCCTAACTTTAGCTATCTGGTTAAAATCTCACACTCTCGTGGTCTTGACCTAACCTAATACTCTTTTCTTACTCTCGTAACGAAAAGGTCTATTTAATTAAAAAGTATCAGCCAGAATGTTAAGTGATTAATTATTTTTAGCCTATGGTTATATTTTACCGGTTAAGTTCGTTCTAACTACATACCGCCCTAAGGTGTTTAGCTACTCATCGATGTTGAACCAGACAGAGACAGAAAATTTAATACTAAAGTAATCATGGCAGAAAAATAAATAAACATTATAATTAAATTAAATTGCAATATAATGAAAAACCTGGTTAACAAATATTCGAGCAGACTCCTTCTTCCACAGACCGGAAAGCTTGGAGTTGTTGGCGGAAATCGAAAAATAAACGAAATGCTGAAGGTTTAGAAACAAATAAATGTATAACAATTTCCTGATGTTGGAAATTGTTATATGGCGGGTTTGGATACAATAAGAACGAAAACAGAAAATAATGCAGAAAATAAAAGCTGGTTCGTAATACAGTTCGGCAGAGCTTTCGCAGGAATTTGAATAAAAAATTGCTCTGTACATTGTTCATAGAACTTGTACTATTTATAGAATTCTCAATGGGCTGATTTTTGGACCTTGGTTGCTTGGGCCTTGCTGAATTTGTGGAGGGAATGCAGGAACGTGGCAAATATTTAGGAAACAAATTCTTCACGTAATGCCTTGACGTAGTCTTAGTCAAAAACCTAATTTAATCCTTGTCACGGTCGTGACAAGGTCTTCACGTTCGTAACTTGTGGTTTTTAAGTGTCACGGTCGTGACACTTCTCTTACGGTCGTGATGCTTCATTTTGGGGTGTCACGGTCGTGACACCCTTGTGACGATCGTGGCTGCTACAAAATATGCAGTCTTTTGCAGGAAGCTTTATTTCTTCATCTTTTTATGATTGATTTTGTTCCTTTTTCTCTTAATTCATGATTTAGCTCCATATAATGATGTACCTGCAAAATGGTAAGAAAAACTCGAGAAATCGAGTGTTAAAACGGTGAATATGCGATAAAACGTTAATGAAACCTAGCAATATAATCGATGCGTTTTCTCGTTATCAGAAGGCTAGGAGTATACTAGTTTATTGTACTGTTAAATCTTTGCTTATACAACTTATTTTTGAATTTCAATGAAAATTCCCTTTACTACCTTCTTCTACCAGCAAGAGCAAGTCTTATGATTCAGTTAACCAGACATGAAACATACATAGAACAACATATAAGATTTAAACACACATAAGCATAAATTTGTATGAATATAAACACAAAGATCCATAGTGAAGTTGTTGACTTTTAAAAGGACCTATAATGTCTTAACACATACCTTCCAAATGAAGCATTTTTGGGCTTGGCTTGTGAGACACAAAGTTGTAGAGAATTCAATTTCCTTCAAAATGAGCTTTGGAATGAAAATTTTTGATGAAGCATGTGAAAGTTATGGCTGGTCAAAGTTCAGTTGACTTTCCCTGAGGAAACCCTAATTTAGAAACTCCTAATTCTTGATGATCTGAAATCTCCTTGATGAATCATGATCAACCCTTGATCAAATGATGAATTTTACTTCATATACTTGATATTGGCAAAAAAATAATGAAGTTTGACTTTGGTTTGACCACAGTTGACCTCAGTTTGACTTTTTAACTGCTTTAACTGATTTTAACCTATCTGATCATCTGACTGAGCAAACCTTTGGGAAAAGTATTGAAACTTGTCATGGGGATTCTTGAACACATATAAGATGTTATTAAGCTCACTTGAAGTCTTGGAAGTCCATTTAGCCTGATTAAATTCAAAACCCTAGTTTAGGATGCACTGCTTAGGAGGATGCATTGTTTGAGGGAATTGTCAAACTTTCTGACTAATTGTGAACCTTGTGAACCTCATGAGATGTCTTGTGAAACTTGTGAACCTCTTAGTAAACAATGTCTTGTCTTGTGGAGGGAAAATTTTGGGGTGCAACAGCTGCCCCTATTCAATTTTCTGAAACCTGAGGGGTTAGATTGGTAGATGTGCCATTCGTGACCTGGAAGGTTGAAGGGGATTGAACACAAAAGCCCAAAAATTTGCACTCACCAGTGCATAGAGTAATACTGATGACTAGCTGTATATGCTTGAGTGGGCTTGAAGATGCCACTTGGAAGATCTAGATATGGGCTTAAAGATGCCATCAGGATGAACTGGAGATGGGCTTAGAGATGCCATCTAAAATATCAGGATGTGATGTCTTTATGTTGATACTGGATATCAGTACTAGGTCTTTGTATAGGCCGTCTCTGAATCGTTTATGCAACATGTTTTGAGTTGTTGAATGGACCAGTAGAAATAAATCTTGTGATGATTATCTCTTCTGGAAATATCTTGGATTAGGGAATGGATCTTTGTACTGACCGTTTGCCTACTCTCCAAGGGCCAAAAGAACGTCAGGATTTGTTCTTAAAGGTCAAAAGAACGTCAGGATTTGTTCTTCAAGGTCAAAAGAATGTCAGGATTTGTTCTTCTGAAAAATATCTTGAACTAGGGAATGGATCTTTTTACAGACCGTTTGCCTGCTATTCAAGGGCCAAAAGAACGTCATGATTTGTTCTTCTGAATAATGTCTTGAACCAGGGAATGGATCTTTTTACAGATCGTTTGCCTACTATTCAAGGGCCAAAAGAACGCCAGGATTTGTTCTTCTGAATAATGTCTTGAACTAGGGAATGGATCTTTTACAGACTGTTTTCCTGCTATTCAAGGGCCAAAAGAACGTCAGGATTTGTTCTTCTGATAAAATGTCTTGAACCAGGTGTTGCACCCCAAAATTTGCCCTCACAATACAAGACTTTGTGTGCTAAGAAGGTTCACAAGGTTCATAAGACCTTTTATGAAGATCATGAAGTCTACAAGTCACTTTATGAGGTTCACAAGGTTCACAAGATTCACCATACTTACAAGACCTTTCATGAGGTTCATGAAGTCTACAAATCACTTTATGAGGTTCACAAGGTTCACAAGATTCACAATGCTTACAAGACCTTTCAGGAGGTTCATGAAGTCTACAAGACACTTTATGAGGTTCAAAAGGTTCACAAGACCTCCCATGAGGTTCACAAGGTTCACAATACATCTTATGATGGTTCACAAAGTTCACAAATAGTCAGAAGAGTTGACAATCCCCTCAGACAATGCACCTCCTAAGCAGTGCATCCAAAACTAGGGTTTTGACTTTAATCAGGCTAAATGAACTTCCAAGACTTCAAGTGAGCTTCATAACATCTTATATGTGTGTAAGAAACCCCATGACAAGTTTCAAGACTTTTCTCAAAAGTTTGCTCAGTCAGATGATCAGATAGGTCAAAATCAGTCAAAGCAGTTAAAAAGTCAAACTGAGGTCAACTGTGGTCAAACCAAAGTCAAACTTCATGATTTTTTGCCAACATCAAGTATATGAAGTAAAATTCATAATTTGATCAAGGGTTGATCATGATTCATCAAGGAGATTTCAGATCATCAAGAATCAGGAGTTTCTAAATTAGGGTTTCCTCAGGAAAAGTCAACTGAACTTTGACCAGCCATAACTTTCACATACTTCATCACCAATTCTCCATAAAAATCTCATTTTGAAGGAAATTGAATTCTCTACAACTTTGTGTCTCACAAGCCAAGCCCAAAAATGCTTCATTTGGAAGGTATGAGCTAAGACATTATAGGTCCTTTTGAAAGTCAACAAAAAGTCAACAACTTCAAAAGGGCATAACTTGAGAATGGTAAATGATATGGACATGAAAACAGTGGGGTTGGTTAGAGGACTCTTCAAGCTTTCCAAAATGTCCAAGAACACCCTCATAGCATTAAAATTGAAGGATGTGTGCCCTTGCAAAGTTGGGAAATTTTTGGTTGGTTTATGAAGAAAATGGAGGTCTAAGACCAATTTTTTCTAAATGGGCTTGCCATATGATGACCCAATCCATACTATGACCTCATGCACGACCCAAGTCAACAAAAATCAGATTTTTTATCATTTTATTTTTATTTATTTTGATTTAATTCATTAAAAAATCATTTTAAATTAAAATAAAATATAAAAGTCTAAGATTTAAAAAAGATCAAGCTTCTAGAAATTCATAAATATGATTGGAATTAAAGTGGTAAGAAGATCATGATGATTGGCCTAAAATAGCAAGTGTTTATACAAAAATATTTGATTTTTTAAAGCCTATCTTTTTGAATCTTTTTGGATCAAACTTCTCACACAAGTATCAAGTTTTTCTGACCTAATTGATCACTCTATAAGTACATTACACAACCCTAACACAAAGCCACGAATTCAAGCCTCAAAAGTGTAAGTTTCACAATTTCAAAAACCTCTCCAAACTCAAATTCGGATTTTGACATACAAGGCATTAGAAGGTAATTTGGGGACATATCAATGATCTTTGGACATCATTGAGTCGAAACCAATACCTATTTGCATCCAAAACCACTCATATAGCATATCCCGAATGCATCTTCTTGCTCTTGTTTTGATTTTTCGATTTCATTTATTTAACCATTATGAATCGTTTTTGTGTGTTTAATCTTGTTTATCATGATGCTTAGATGGATTCTGGACAAAAACATTGAAGAAATATGCCCTAAACCGAAAGACACCATTGTTAGGGTTTGAGTTCTCAAATTGGGAATTCATGATTTAGTGGAGATAAATGACTTTTAAAAACATGGTTATGATGTATGAGCTTTGTATGTTTGATCTGGACTGTCAATTTGTATTGATTTTGTTGTTTGCGTGATGATCCAAAAACCTAGGGTTCCTGGTTTATGAACACCCAGGAAAATTCGCAGGAAAAATTGTATCAAATTCCGCATGTAATATGAAGAAAATGAAGGCCCTGCGCGCATTTTCCAGGATTTAAATATTGTGTATAATATTTTATGAATTAATTGTTGTTTTATATCACAAGCTTGTGCTTGTCCCAGTGGTAAGGCAGGCGTGCGTATGGTTAGAGGGTTGGTGTTCGAATCCTGGCTCCAACCAGTTTTTATTTGTTTTCCATTTTAATTGTTAAATATAATATATTATGAATTGTGGTGGTTAGGTAGACAGGTGCGCTCTCCCAGCTAGAATGGTAACGTGTTTGTGTGATATTGTGAAGGTCCTGGGTTCGATCCCCCCAGGCCTTTTGCTTTTTCTTTCTTTTTCTGATTTTCAGGTTTAAGGCATAAAACCAATTTGAAGCACCCTTTCTTCACCTGCGCGCGCGTTGGCCTGGTGGTATGTGTTGCTGGCCTAAGGGATTGCAAGCCAAAGGTGCTGGGTTCAAACCCCAGCCAGGTAAGTTTTCCTTTCTTTTTATTTTTTCTATTTGTTTTGTTTGCTCTTCATATTAATTAATTAAAAATTATAATATTAATTTAATAAAATTCTAATATGTTTTATAAATAATAATAATAATATTTTTTCTAAAAAAAAAAAACTAATTTCTTTTCATCAATATGTATATATTATAATAATTAGATTAATATTTAACATTTTTGTATATAAAATTTTTATAAACCCTAAAAAATATTTTTTTTTCTTCAAACCCTAATTAATCATAATAATTTTTAAAACCCTAATTTCTTTTTCTTCTATTTTCGTTTAATATTATTATTTATGTTTAATCTAATTTTTATTAAATGCATAAATTGTTTATAATTTAAAATTTTGTACATAAATATGTTTAAAGATTAAAATGCTTAGTTTATTTTTATAATATGAAAATATTCACTAATTGTTTATAATTTAATTATGCATGTAAATAATTTCTAAAAATTGCTAATTTAATTTTTATAGTTATAATTTATTTTTTTCATAATATGTTCATAATTGATTTAATTTTTATAATTTACATATAACTTCAAATTTTATAGTAATTAATTATAATTGTTCATATTCTCTTATTAACCTTTAAAATTTTTATTATAATATTTTTGCTTATTATTATTATTATTAATCATGTTTATTACTAACCCCATTTATTTTTAAATTGTTATTATTATTATTTCCACTAACCCTATTATAATTACTTATTTATTTTGCTTACTTTGTTTATTTATTTATTTTGCTTATTTATTTATTTTGCTTATTTATTTAAATTGCTTTTATTATTATTATTGTAATTGCTCCTGGATGTAATATTTTATAATGTTTAAATTATTTATTTTATGTCATGGTTAGTAAAAATAGGGAGTGTAATATGTATGTTTATTTAAAATTAATTTAGGTCATTTAAAGTTAAAGATAAATATTAAATTGTACACTCACACACATAAGTCGATCTTTGATCGCCATCTCACTTTCTAAGGGTTACCTCTCATTGTTGCTTAATCAAAAAGGTTAAGTAGGGTGTATAAAGCAAAAAGTCCCTCAAAGTAAAGTCATCTAGTCCCTTAACAATAAAAGATCAAGTCCCTTTCGAATGTTGCCTTCGTAATGATCTTGTCCCTTCCGAATAAAGATGACAGTCCCTTCAAAATTGCTTAATACACCCCACAGTTGCCTACATTAAACAGATGATCCTCCATTTGTCCCTCACATCCAAGGTAATGACTACCTATTCCTTAATAATAGGGATAGTCTTACCATTTAAAGGATTCAAGAACAGAAAGACTTAAACTTTAGGGTAGGTTCCTCATAGTTACTTGCTCACAATTTAAATTTTTTTCAAACACTTCACAAATTCAAACAAATTTTCCAAACAAAGGTTTTTTACGCATCCATACATGGATCATTATCAAATTCTTATGAAAATTTCTATTCACACACTTCACATTTTCAAAAACATTTTAAAGTGAGCTAAGTAACTAAGAGCCCATGGATAACCATGGATGTAAAGGGTGCTAATACCTTCCCTTTACATAACCTACCCCCCGGACCCAAAAATCTTTTAAAAAGGTCTTTCTTGTTCTTTTATGCCTTTCCTTTGGATAAAATAAAAGTCGGTGGCGACTCTTGCTATCCGCAACATAACTAAAGTCAGTTCTCCCACCGTGTTACAGAACTGGCGACTCTGCTGGGGATTTAATAAAAGAGGGGTACCCTTAGGAATTAGATCACTTAAATTGTTTGCTTTGTTTGCTTTACTTTACTTGTTGGGTGCTCTTATGTGTGAAAGATCCTAACCCGGATCTAGTGTACCTTAGGTAAATGGCAATAGACCAAGGAAACTGTACGGTGTATACCGATATGGTTGATCTGGTGGCCATAGTTAGTGTGACTTCTTGGTTGGTGCTTATGTTCCTTAAGTCAAGTTGAGGATAATATGAGGCTGCCATACGCTGTCAATACACTAACTAACTTTTAGAACCCTGGTTATCCCATCTTGGCCTTTAGAAAGTAGTGAGATAACCGGCTTTGGTGCAGACTGAAGTTGGTTGATACTCGATACTACGCTCATTGAGATCTTAAACTTGGAGGGTTTTGGTTGGCAAGTAAGTTGCCCACTGAACAACCACCCTTGTGAAGGATCAATGATATTGAGATCCCTTAGAACCTGGTTACTTTTGTAGGACAGGATGAACCACCTAACTTCAGGGGAGGGTACTTACCTTTGAACCTCATGCAAGCCTTTAAACCTAGGGCTATTGTGTGACTTGTTTGTGTGTGCCACGTGTTTGTGATTGAACATAACATCATGACATCATCATGCATCATAAGCATAGCATTTTCACTAACCATTTCAAGGACCAAAGGATTTATCTTTGTTCTTTGTTGCAGTGTCATGGCTTCTGCTCGTAGAAACACCATCAGGATCAACTTTGTGGGCATACCTGCTAAGCTTAAAGAGTTGGTTTCTCAAGTGTCTGATCATTCCCAGTTCATCAAGAGACATGGTCACCTATTGGATCTAGTCACTTCAGGGTTCAATGAAGACATGATGAGTGTTTTATTTCAGTTCTTTGACCCTAAGCATCATTGCTTTACATTCCCTGATTATCAGCTGGTTCCTACAATGGAAGAGTTCTCTAAACTTCTGGGTATACCTGTTCTTGATCAAAGACCCTTCACAGGCTTAGAGAATGAGCTTAAACCAGAGGTCATTGCTGCAGCTCTGCATTTGAAGAAGTATGACATTGTTCTAGAAACGAGAAGCGGAGTTAAGGGTATTCTTGCTAAGGTATTAATGGATAAAGCTCAAATGTTCTTGAAAGCTATGAGCTATGATGCTTTTGAGGAGATCTTAGCCTTGCTGATTTATGGCTTAGTATTGTTCCCCAATCCAGATCAGTTCATAGACGTTCATGCCATCAACATATTCCTGAGTCACAATCCAGTACCTACATTGCTTGGAGACATCCTACATTCTCTCCATACTCGTACTACAAGGGCAAGAGGAACTTTGATGTGCTGCATACCTTTGCTTTCTAGGTGGTTTATTTCTCACCTTCCTCGCTCAGTAATGAAGAATGAGCAAGGGTTCAGATGGTCCAAGAGGATTATGTCACTCTCTCATTCAGATATCCATTGGTGCTCCAGATCCATGGAGAATGTCACTATCATTGACCGTTGTGGGGAGTTTCCTAATGTGCCACTTCTAGGCATCAGAGGAGGCATCACCTACAACCCCTCTCTAGCTTTACGACAGTTTGGTTATGCTCGAAGTGATGGCCCACATGACATGTTGATTCAGGGCATTGTGTTTGACTACGACAATGATCTTCAAGGTTACCGTCAGAGATTCATACGAGCCTGGGGAAAAGTAAACAAGGTTGACAGCAAGACACTGGAGCCTAAGTACACTATTCCTATGGAAGCTTATCTCAGATGGGTGCGATCTCGTGCTCAGACTCTCATGATGCCATATCCTGCTATTCTGCCAATTACCATGGAACCTGTTGCTGAAGGAGACACTGCTTATACCATCCTTCACCCAGACATGCCTACTGACATGGAAGACTTACAGAGATCCTGGATCCAATTGAAGGAGAAAAAGGATACTTTCGAGGCTCATTACAAAGCAAGCCATGAAAGAATCCTGGAACTAACAAAGCAACTTCACGAGGAACGGAATCTCAACTCATACCTCAACACAAAGAGGAAACGTCCATGGGAGACTTAAAACCCCATCCCTTGTATTTATTTCATTTCATTTTCTGTAAGCCCAAGAGGCAAAACAAGTTTATTACTAATAAAAGTTTACCTTCGTGTTTGTTTAAGCAAATTTAAATCCTGCGGTCCTTGAAAACATTGCATATACATTCACATATCATTTCATTGCATCACAGGTTTATAATTGTGCACAGATTTCTCATCTTCTCGCTGTTTATTTCAGCAATGGCTCTTGAACAAACAGTTAAAGATCTCCAGGCACAAAATGCACAGTTCCAAGAGCTGATCCTGAACCTGACTAAGGGGCAGGATAAATTGAAGACACTGCTGGCCAAGAAGACTAAGAAGACTAGAAGGTCAGGTGGCCTGATCAACATGGGAAGAAGGTTCAAAGGTCTTGCCAAGACCAAAGAACCAGTTGAAGACTATGAATTTGAAGAGTCTGAAAAAGAGGGAGGCAATCTCCATAACACTATGGGGGACTCTGATTCTGAGGCTAATTACTACCATGAGCCTAATGAAGACAAATTCAAGATGCTGGTGGATAGAATGGATGCTATGGAGTTGCAGAAGTCTTCCAGGCTGGATTTTGAAGATTTGAGTCTGATATTTGGGGTAGTCATACCCATTGGTTTCAAGGTTCCTACCTTTGTTGTTTATGATGGGGTCTCTTGTCCCAAGCTGCATCTGAGGTCTTATGTCAGAAGAATCCAACCTCATACTGCTGATAAAAAGTTGTGGATCCATTTCTTCCAAGAGAGCTTATTTGGAGCTCAATTGGAGTGGTATTATCAGTTGGAGAGTGTCAACATCAGGGATTGGAATGATCTTGCTGAAGCTTTCTATAAGCAGTATCAATACAATGCTGATTTAGCTCCCACTCGCATGCAGCTGCAAAGCATGTCTATGGGTGCCAAAGAAAGTTTCAAGGAGTATGCTCAGAAGTGGAGAGATTTAGCTGGAAGAGTTCAACCCCCTTTAACTGACAGGGAATTGGTTGATATGTTCATGTGTACGCTGAATGGTCCATTTTACAGTCATCTCATTAGAAGCTCATCATCTGGCTTCACTGAGTTGATAATGACAGGAGAGCGCGTGGAAAATGGTATAAAGAGTGGTAAGATCCAAGTGGGTACTTCTTCATCAGGTGCTGCAAAGAAGCCTCCCACTGGGAAGAAAGAATTCAATGCTGTTTATGGTCAACCTGATCGTAATAGAAGGCATCAGTCTGTGAGTGCAGTTCATATTTCAAATCCAACTCCTGCAACAACAGAACAACCACAGGGCAACCAACAGAGGGCTAGAAGGCAGTTCACAAAGATCAACATGTCAATGGCTCAGGCATTGCAACACTTGTTGAAGGCTGAACTTATTACTTTGAAAGAGGCTCCTCAGAATCCTAATGTTACCTCTCCCAGGTACAATCCCAATGCACGATGTGCATATCATTCAAACTGTCAGGGACATGATACTAATAGCTGCTGGGTCTTGAAGAACAAAATTCAAGATATGATTGAGGCTGGAGAAATTGAGTTTGACCCTCCGGGTACTCCAAATGTGATTACTGCTCCCATGCCAAATCATGAGAAGACTGTCAATGCAATTGATGAAGATTTACATATTTATTCAGTTGCAGAGTTGACCACACCATTGTCTGTTATCAAGAAGAAGTTAGTACAAGCTGGGTTCTTTCCAGGTTGTCGTGAAGACTGTTTGTATTGTACCTATAAGCTGAATAGTTGCTGGAGATTGAGAGATGGAATTCAACGTCTCATGGATAAATATACCATAGTGTTTGAGAGGACTCCATTGTCTGTAGAGAGTATGGTGGATCATATTACTAAAGGTAGGAAGATTGAAGAGGTTGATATGGTTGATAGAGTGCCAGTAAGGATCACTTCCAAAGGTCCTGTTAAAATAACTCATAGGGGTCCAATTAAGATTACTGCTGAAGGCCCTGTGAAGGTTGTTGCTGAAGCCAGAGTGGCTCCTATGGTCATTACTACTCCTGGTCCTATTCCGTATACGTCTGATAAAGCTGTGCCTTGGCATTATGGGTCTGATGTTTACATACATGGTGTTAAGCAGGAGCCCTTAGCTGATGTGCCTGTTGATGTTGATAATATTGATGGGTCTAGTAAAATCACGCGAAGCAGAAGAGTTTTCTCTCCTCCAGTTACCTCTAAGAATGCAGTTACTCCAGCTGCTACCTCCACCACTGATGCTCGGGGCAAAGGTCCTGTTATTGAACCTGTACCTACTGATGTGCCAGTTGCTGATGATCTTGCTAAGCAGATGGAAGAAGTATTGAAAATCATTCGCAAGAGTGATTATGACATTATTGATCAGTTGGGGCATAATCCCTCCAAGATTTCTATGTTGTCCTTGTTGTTATGTTCTGAAGCTCATGCAAAAGCTTTGATCAAGTTTCTGAAGACTGCTCATGTACCCAATGCAATTTCTGTTGACCAGTTTGAGAATTGTGTTGCCCACCTGACTTATGATAATGGGTTAGGGTTTTCTGATGCGGATTTGACCCCTGCCAAGAGGGATCATAACAGGGCTCTGCATATCTCAATTGAATGCAGGGGCACTACCCTGTCACATGTATTGATAGACAATGGTTCCTCTCTGAATGTGTTGCCCAAGGAGGTCCTGAATAAGCTGAGTCCCGAAGATGCTGTGCTGAAGCCCAGTAGTATAGTGGTAAGGGCTTTTGATGGTTCTAGAAGAGTAGTGCATGGGGAAATTGATCTCCCAATCAAAGTTGGGTCTCAGGTTTTCAATGCTACATTTTATGTGATGGATATTCGTCCTTCGTACTCTTGTCTGCTTGGTCGTCCCTGGATCCATGGGGCAGGTGCTGTAACCTCTACATTACATCAGAAGTTGAGATATCCGGTAGAAGGAAAGGTTGTTACTGTCTATGGAGAGGAAGAATATTTTGTCAGCCATGTGAACACCTTCAAGTATCTGGAAGTGGAAGGTGAATACGTTGAAACTCCGTGTCAGACATTTGAAGTGGTTCCTTGGATTGTTAATGATTATGTAGCTCCTCCGGTTGTCAAGAAAGTTCCTGTGGTCACCAGAATACCTCCAACAATGGCCTCCCTCAAGGATGCTAGAGCTGTAGTTGACGAAGGTGGTTGTACTATTTGGGGTCAGCTTCCTGATATCCCATACAAGTCTGACAAGTTTGGTTTGGGTTTCACTGCAGAGTCCCAGAAGGCTGTTCGTCGTGCTCGTGCTGTTCGTATCACCAATCAAGGGGTTATGAAAGATCAGATCAATGTTGTGGGAGACTATGATGAAGACTACAATCTGGATGCTTGGATCTTTCCTACTGTGGGTGCTGGACTCAATAATTGGAAAGCTGAAGATGTTATCCCTATCTCCTTTAGTCAGGAGTAAATACTATTACTGTGTTGTTGCTTTTAAGTTTGTAATTTTTTGAACAATTGAACTCTTTAAGCCTTGTGCCTTGCCCAGGGCACAATGGTGTGCTTGTTACGGGATGTCATTTCATTTGCATACTTCATTCAATAAAAATCAGTGGACGTTTCGTTTTCGTAAATATTGTGTTCCTTGTCTTTCTCTTCTTTTATTGTCTGTTTTATCAGCTATGTGTTCTTACACACACCAACATCAATAAAATGCAGATCCTCATCCACTCTGGATCCTATTGATAACAGTTCTACTATTGCCAATTATAATTTCGAGAATCCGATCTATCAAACTGAAGACGGAAATGAGGACGATTGTGAAGTACCTATAGAGCTTGCTAGGTTGTTACAACAAGAAGAGAAGGCTATACAGCCACATGAAGAGCCAGTCGAAGTTGTGAATCTGGGAACTGAAGAAAACAGGAAGGAAGTCAAGATAGGGGCTGATTTAGAGGATAGTGTCAAGAGCAGATTGATTCAGATGTTACGTGACTATGTGGAGATCTTTGCTTGGTCTTATGAAGATATGCCAGGGTTGGATACAGACATTGTGGTTCACCGTTTACCAGTAAAAGAAGATTGTCGTCCAAAGAAACAGAAGGTTCGTCGTATGCGTCCTGAGATGTCAGAAAAGATCAAAGCAGAGGTAATGAAACAGTTCAATGCAGGGTTCTTAGCAGTGACTTCTTATCCTCAGTGGGTTGCAAATGTGGTGCCGGTACCTAAGAAAGATGGTAAAGTACGTATGTGTGTGGACTACAGAGATTTGAACAAGGCTAGCCCCAAAGATGATTTTCCACTTCCTCATATTGATGTTCTGGTAGACAACACTGCTCAGCATAAGGTATTCTCCTTTATGGATGGTTTCTCTGGTTACAATCAAATCAAGATGGCTCCTGAAGATATGGAGAAGACAACATTTGTTACACAGTGGGGCACTTTTTGCTATAAAGTGATGCCATTTGGTTTGAAGAATGCAGGGGCAACATATCAGCGTGCTATGGTGGCTTTGTTTCATGATATGATTCATCATGAGATTGAGGTATACGTGGATGATATGATAGCCAGGTCCCAGAATGAAGAACAACATCTTGATCATTTGCATAAATTGTTTGAAAGGTTGAAGAAATACAAGTTGAGATTGAACCCAAACAAGTGTACTTTTGGAGTTAGATCTGGTAAACTCTTGGGTTTCATAGTCAGTGGAAAAGGTATTGAAGTGGATCCTGCAAAAGTGAAAGCTATACGAGAGATGCCAGCTCCCCGTACTAAGAAGGAGGTTAGAGGTTTCTTGGGACGACTGAATTACATTGCAAGATTTATTTCCCAATTAACTGCCATCTGTGAGCCAATCTTCAAGTTGTTGAAGAAAGATCAGGTGATGGAATGGAATGATGAGTGCCAAACTGCCTTTGATGAAATCAAGAGATATCTGCTGGAACCACCAATTTTGATGCCACCAGTTGATGGAAGACCCTTGATTATGTACTTAATAGTGTTAGACAACTCAATGGGGTGTGTGTTGGGGCAACATGACGAGTCTGGTCGAAAAGAGCAGGCAATATACTACCTTAGCAAAAAGTTTACCGACTGTGAAACAAGATACTCACTGCTCGAGAAAACTTGTTGCGCTTTGGCATGGGCTGCTCGCCGACTAAGACAATATATGTTGACTCATACTACCTTATTGATTTCAAAGATGGATCCAATCAAGTACATATTCGAGAAACCTGCTCTCTCCGGAAGAATTGCAAGATGGCAAATGATCTTGACAGAATATGACATACAATATACTACTCAGAAGGCCATTAAAGGAAGTATTGTAGCTGATCATTTGGCACATCAAGCAGTGGATGATTACCAGTCAATGAGTTTTGAGTTCCCCGATGAAGACATTATGATTATTACCAAAGAACCTGGACAATATGACGGACCTGAACAAGGATCTCGATGGACTATGGTTTTTGATGGTGCTTCTAATGCACTTAGTAATGGTGTTGGTGTTGTGATTAGTTCCCCTGAAGGTTGTCATACCCCGATTACTGCCAGACTTTGTTTCTATTGTACCAATAACATGACTGAGTATGAGGCCTGTATCCTGGGTATTAAAGCTGCTATTGATATGAAGATTCAGTTCCTTGATGTGTATGGAGATTCAGCCCTGGTAGTAAGTCAGATTAAAGGAGATTGGGATACCAAGTATGATAACCTCATTCCTTACAGAGAGCATGTTTTGTCTTTGATCCCACATTTCAAAGAAATTACCTTTGGACATATCCCACGGAGAGAGAATCAGTTGGCAGATGCATTAGCTACCATGGCATCTATGTTTGAGATCAGCTGGGATGATGAAGCTCCCAAGATTACTATTGATAGATTTGAAAAGCCTGCATACTGCAATGAGATTGACACAGAAGGGGCAGAGGAGAAGCCTTGGTTCTATGAAGTGAAAAGATATCTTGAAGCTCAGGAGTTCCCTGAAGGGGCATCTGTCAAAGATAAGAAGTTTCTAAGAAGGTTTTCTGCTAAGTTCTTTTTGAGTAATGGGATTTTGTACAAGCGCAATCATGATTCAACTATGCTTCGGTGTATGGATAAGAAGGAAGCAACAGAGATTATGGAAGACATGCATGATGGGATCTTTGGCACTCATTCTAGTGGTCATACTATGGCAAAGAAGATATTGAGAGCAGGTTACTATTGGTCTACCATGGAAGCTGATTGTTATCAACACTCCAGAACATGTCACAAGTGTCAAATTTATGCGGATAAAGTACATATACCTCCATCACCATTGAATGTGTTGACTGCTCCTTGGCCATTTTCCATGTGGGGGATTGATATGATTGGTGAGATCAAGCCTACAGCTTCTAATGGGCATCGTTTCATCCTGGTTGCTATTGATTACTTCACGAAGTGGGTGGAGGTAGCTTCATTTGCATCTGTTACCAAGAATGTTGTGGCTCAATTCATTAAGAATAATCTCATATGTAGGTATGGCATCCCTAAAAGGATTATCACTGACAATGGCTCTAATCTGAACAACACTATGATTACTGATCTCTGCACACAGTTCAAGATTAAGCATCACAACTCTTCTCCGTATCGTCCGAAGATGAATGGGGCAGTTGAAGCCGCTAATAAGAACATTAAGAAGATTGTACAGAAGATGACTGTGACTTACAAGGATTGGCATGAGATGTTACCATTTTCTCTTCATGGTTACCGTACTACAATACGTACTTCAACAGGGGCAACCTCATTCTCCTTGGTCTATGGTATGGAAGCAGTTTTGCCCATTGAAGTTCAGATTCCCTCCTTAAGAATTATGAAGGATGCAGGCTTGGATGAAGATGAGTGGATTCAGACCCGACTTGACCAGATAAATTTGATTGATGAGAAGAGACTAGCAGTAGTTTGTCATGGCCAGATGTACCTGTTGCACCCCAAAATTTGCCCTCACAATACAAGACTTTGTGTGCTAAGAAGGTTCATAAAGTTCACAAGTTTCACAACACTTTCAATACCTTTCATGAGGTTCATGAAGTCTACAAGTTACTTTATGAAGGTTCACAAGGTTCACAAGCTTCTCAACATTTACATAACCTTTCATGAGGTTCATGAAGTCCATAAGTTGCTTCTTGAAGGTTCACAAGGTTAACAAGTTCCATAATGCTTTCAAAACCTTTCATGAGGTTCATGAAGTCCACAAGTTACTTCTTGAAGGTTCACAAGGTTCACAAGACTCACAATGATTACAAAGCTCTCCTGAGGTTCATGAGGTCTATAAAGCCACTTCATGAGGTTCACAAGGTTCACAAGCTTCACAATACCTCCCATGAGGTTCACAAGACATTTTATGATGGTTCACAAGGTTCACAAAGTTCACAATTGGTCAGAAGAGTTGATAATTCCCTCAGACAATGCACCTCCTAAGCAGTGTATCCAAAACTAGGGTTTTGACTTTAATCAGGCTAAATGGACTTCCAATACCTCAAGTGAGCTTCATAACATCTTATATGTGTATAAGAACCCCCATTACAAGTTTCAAGACTTTTCTCAAAAGTTTGCTCAGTCAGATGATCAGATAAGTCAAAATCAGTCAATGCAGTTAAAAAGTCAAACTGAGGTCAACTGTGGTCAAACCAAAGTCAAACTTCATGATTTTTTGCCAACATCAAGTATATGAAGTAAAATTCATCATTTGATCAAGGGTTGATCATGATTCATCAAGGAGATTCCAGATCATCAATACTCAGGAGTTTCTAAATTAGGGTTTCCTTAGTAAAAGTCAACTGAACTTTGACCAGCCATAACTTTCACATACTTCATCACCAAGTCTCCATCCAAAGCTCATTTTGAAGGAAATTGAATTCTCTACAACTTTGATGTTGCGAGTTAAGCCCAAAAATGCTTCATTTGGAAGATATGAGCTAAGACATTATAGGTCATTTCAAAAGTCAACAAAATGTCAACAACTTCAAAAGGGCATAAATTGAGATTGGTAAATGATATGGACCTGAAACCAATGGGGTTGTTTAGAGGACTCTTCAAGCTTTCCAAAAAGTCCAAGAACACCCTCATACCTTTAAAATTGAGGGAGATATGCTCTTGCAAAGTTGGGAAATTTTGTGATGGTTTATATTGAAAATGGAGGTCTAGAACCAATTCCTTCCAAATGGGCTTGCTAAATTGTGATCCAATCCACATCATATCATCATGCACGACCCAATTGACTAAAATTCAGAATTTTTATTATTTTATTTTTATTTATTATTGATTTAATTCATAAAAATCATTTTAAATAAATATAAAATATGAAAATCTATTTTTGGGTGAAGATTGAGCTTCTAGAATTTCATAAATGTTGATTGAATTTGAAAGAGAAAGGAATCATGAGATTGATCCAAGAATAGCAAGTCTTCATGAACAAATATTTGACTTTTACACCATGATCTTTTTCAATCTTTTTTGGATCAAATCTCCACACAACCAATGAGTTTTCTTAACCTAATTCACTCACATATATATACTAAACACAAACCTAACATTCATTCACGATTTCCAGCAGCCAAGGGTAAGATTCAAAAACTCAAAATTCATCAAAAAAGTGAGGTTCGGATTCTTCAATCCAAGAGGTTTCAAGGTAAACTAAGAACATAGACGTGTTCTTTAGACATCACTGAAGCTAAAGCATCACTCATATGCATCCCATGTGCACTGCATTGGCCAACCCGAATCCAATTTGTTCTTGAATAAATTTTTTTCGATTCCAATGATTCCTTGCATATTATTGAAATTTGTTTATATAACTTTGTTTGTTGATGATCATAGATGAAATCTGGAGCAATTGGTGAAGTTCTATAGCCTAAAACGTGATCTACCATTTTTAGGGTTTACGGCTTTAATTGGGGTTCTTCAATCCAGCCCATATAAATGAATTATAGGAACGTGGGGTGATTGGAAAACTCATTAGAAACTTAATGGACTGATTAATTTCATGAAACTATGTTGTTTTGTCCGTGTTTGTTTTTTGTAGGTTTTGCTGGGAAAGTATTTTTCGCAGGAAAATTTGCAACAATGTTCGCAGGAAAATCCTACGAATTTGAGGAAGAAGACGACTGGCTTGGCGCGCAGTCCATGTTTAAAATTTTGATTTAAAATATTATTTTTGTATGCTGTTTATTTATCACACCAGAACTTGTGTCCCAGTGGTTGGAGGTGTGCGCGTACATTGGTTTGGTCTGGGGTTCGATTCCCCGTTTGTGACATTTTGCTTGTTTATTTTGTTTATTTCCCAGGTTACACATATAATCAATTATAGTCATCATATAATCAGTTAGGCTCTCCCAGCCAGGTGGTAACGCGCGCATACTCGTATACATAAGGTCCTGGGTTCAATCCTCCCCCAGGCCTTTTGTTTTTTCATTTATTTTGCTGATTATTGGTTTGAAAGAACAAAACCATTTGGAGGCCATCCTTCTTGCACCAACCAGCGCCTGGCCCAGTGGTAGAGCATAGATGTTGTGAACAAAGCCTCCTGGGTTCAAATCCCAGCCAGGTTTGTTTTGCTATTTTCTTTTATTTTATTTTTGTGTAATTAGTTTAGGTTTTATTAATAATTGTATAATAAAATAATTCTATAAAATAATAGTTCCTAATAAAAAAAAATCATATGTTCTTAATTTAAAAATTATTCCTTTTATTATATTAGTAAAAACAATTTTTTGTAAATAAAATAAACCCTAATTTTCTAAACAAACCCTAAAAATATTTTCTAAAGTAAAAACTTAATTCTATTTTTCCTAAATAATTTTATTTCCTAATTCTTTACATAATTGTAATATATATGTATTTAGCATAATTTTTGTAAATAATCCAAGTTATTTTTCTTTTAATATATGTTTAGAAACAATTTAACTTATAATAATTATATTTTTTTTGTATATGTTTAAAATAATTTGTAAATAGGATAATTAATAAAAATTAAAATTTTATAAATATGATTAATTTTGTAAATGTGATACTTAAAATTTATTTTCCTTATATAATGTATAAATATTTTTAAGTAATTAAATTCTTGTAAATGATTAAAACTTATATTATGCTTAGAAATTTTTCTTATTATATATTTAAAATTAAACTTTGTGTTCATATCATTATAATATTTTTCTACTTATTTTTATTTACTTTAATTATTGTTACTAACCATACTATTATTTATTATTATATTTTTATTATTATGTCTCTAACCTTGTTTATTTTATCAATTATTATTATTCTATTTTCATTAACCTTATATTTTTTAATTATATTTACCACTAACCCCTATTTATTATTTATTTATTTATTTTAGCTTGTTTATTTATATTTTGCTAATTAATTATTTTTGCTATTTATTTATTTATTTATTTTTGCTTATTATAATTATTATGTAAATGCTCCTGGATGTAAATTTTGTAATTATTTAATTATTTTTGCTATGGTTAGTAATTTAGGGAGTGCAAATATGTATTTTTTAAAATAAATTAGGTCACTTTAATCATAAGATAATTAAATTAAACACTCACACACGTAAGTCGATTTTAATCGCCGTCTCACTTTCTAAGGTTATCCCTCATTGTTGCCTACTAATAAGGTCAAGTGGGGTGTATAAAGCAAGTCCCTTAAAAGAAAAATCATCAAGTCCCTAGTGGTTGCCTTTACGAATCAAGTCCCTTCGAATAATGATGATAGTCCCTTCAGTATGTGTCGCTCCCGAAGATTTGCATCCCGGTACAAGCGCGAACGGTCGGCGAAAAGAACAATGAGAACACACAGCCGTGAACTCACTGGAGATGAATAGAGTCGCCAGCTAGGCATTTTTATCCCGGAGGAAAGGTAATGCTGCATAAACCTAGAAAGATACGGATAAGACGGTTGCGAACCAGAGAGACTGAGAAAGGGGGTTGGTTACAACCTGGGAAGGTATTAGCACCCAGATTGTCCGTCGTACTCGACGGGATCCACGCTTAAAAGATTTGTGTTTTAAAGGGGTAGTGTCAGTGAAATTTGTGTATAAATGAGCTGGAAAAGGATGTACAGGTGTCAGTGCAAAGTATATAAGTGATGTGAAGTGTATAAGAGAAGTATCAGTGTAAGAACAAAGTGGAAAGCTCAAGATCATGAGGCTGAGAAAATAAGGCTGGAAAGAGGGGGAATATACAGAGACTTTTGTTCGATAACTGTTAAGTTATGCCTACGTATCCTCTCGTGCAATGAGGAAGTCAGAACACCGTAGTTCGACCCAAAGAGACTGAAAGATAAAATTGACTTTGATGAACTGCTTGCTTGTCTATGCTCAAGTGTATGACCTGTCTGGCTCAGGTGCAAACTGTCTTGCATTAGACGGAAGAAGCGAGCTCTCGTTTGTGAGTGAAGATGATGAGAAAAGAATCCCGAAGGAGACGATTATTGTTTGTTTTTTGTATTTTCAGTCTTTATTGCTTTTGGAGATTTGTCATAAGTTAATGAGCTTAAGCCTAAACCAATGGATTTAGTAAACTCATCACATCTTCCCTCTGATTAGGGGTAATGAGAGTACCTTAAGTGTGAAGTCAGCATCTCACACTTAATCACCTTTGATGTAGGATTAAGATCATTAACCTACTTGTTATTTTTTAGATGTTTTTGTTGTCTTTGTTTAGTGTTGAGTAATGAGATTAAGCCATAATCAGGGATTAAACAGACTCATTACACCATCCTAATAGAAGGATAATAGATGAGAATGTTTAAGCTGAGGAATGCTCCTCAACTTAATCCATGATTAGGGATTAAACTCATGACAAAACAAGCCTTTGATTAAGTGAATTTTATTTAATGGTATGATGATGAAGTGTTTTTTATGATTTGTAAGACAACTTGAGGGGGACTTGTCCATTAACACTAGGGTTAGTCCTTCTTAACCAATTAAGGAAGAATTAGAACCCTGATGCAAGGCCCAAGTTACAAGTGTGATGCCTTGATGATTATTGTGAATTGATTAAGAGGATTAAACACATTAAGGGTTTAACACTTAGGATTAAAGTTATACACTCCATCCTAATAGAAGGATGCAGGTATAAGCTTAATCACAAAGCCTTAAAGCCTTTAGGGTTTAGTCCCTGATTATGAGGTGAGAAGAGAAGACTCAAAAGAGACACAAAGGTAAAACTATGAGGGGAGACTAATCAAAACCCTAATTCATTGTCATGCTTGGTTGTTCCTAAGGTTTGTGAGGTTTTAAAGAACAATCTTCAAAGGAGCCACCAGGAAGCAGATGAACAGGATCAAGAGAAGCAAAGTGACTTGCTTCATTCAAGAAGTCAAGTCACTTGAAGAAAGAAAGTAAGAAGAACAAGAATGAGCAAGCTCAATCTCAAACACAAACAAAAATGCAGCAATGGATGCAAGAGAGATGAAAAGAAAGGTTATGAGAAGTGAAGGCAAATTCACTTCTCAAGTTCACTTACCACCTGAAATGTTAGAAAAGGAATGCAAATGAAATGCAAAATGGGATGAGATGACATGATGAAAAACAAAACCAGAAGCATGTTGATGATGATAATGATGCTATGGAGTGCTACAAACATGAGGCAAGGCATGGATATGCTCATACAAGTTCATGGGTGCAAATGGTGCAAGCTTAGAAGCATAGATATACATGAAAAGTTATGAAACATACATGGCATACAACATGGCAAATGCAAGATGCAATGATCAAAGATGCTTTCTATATGTCTTATGATGTCAAATGAACCAAATGGATGCTTGAAATGTCATAGCAAGTCATGTTATGCAAGATAATGCAAGAAGGATGCAAAAGAAAGCCCAAATTAGGGTTTATGAATCAAACATCAAACAAAAACCAAAAACAGAAGCAAACCCTAAGATAAAAAATGGAAAATGCCACCCAAAGAAACCCTAAACCTATACTAAACCAAGGTCCAAAGGGGAAGTCTCAACTCTTAACCAATCTCAAGATATGATTTTTCTAAGTTATTAGGGTTTTTAGGGCTTTTAAACAAAAGAAATGCCAAACAAATTGAAATTGAAGGATCAAATCAAGGCCATTTTATCCTAGAAACTACATGCCAAACACAAAACAAAGCAAAAAGAATCAATGTCCAACTCTTCTCAAATAGGCAGAAATGAATTTTTGAACTTAGGATCAAATTAATGCATAAAAAATGATTTAATTCAATGAAAAATTCTTAAAATGCATCAAGATCAAAAAAGAAATTTGGTTTGAAGGTTGGAAAATGTTTCTAAATGTCTTAGAACATTTCATGAATTTTTTTGTGATTTTTAAACACCTAAAAGTATTTTTAATAAATTAATTTCCATTAATCAATTAAAAATAATCTTTTAAATATTTAAAAATACTTTTTAAATGATAAAAAATAAAATGAAAATATTTTTGTGTTATAAAAATTAATAAAACTCTTAGGAAAAAGTTTCATAATTTTTAAGAATTTTTTACTATTTTAAAATAAATATGCAAATTAATTGAAAAGAAAATGAATTAAAAATAAATAAAATGGAAGGTAATCAGGATGGAGGGATGAGATTCACCCTGGATTTGAATCTGTTGACTACGCGCGTCATCCAAGGGTCCAGGTTGACTCTGATTAAATTATTTAAATTATGTTTAATTAAGCTAACACGTGGATTAGGGCATAATCAGAGAGATCCAGGCCATACACTCACGCGGGAGGTCAACGGGTCAGAGGCATCTCACGGTCCAGATTCAAATGGTCATTAATCACGTAATTAGGGCATAATCACTCTCAGGTGGCCGGAGAAGACTTCCGGTCGTCTTCTCCGGCCAGCAACTCCCCTGAAAAACTTCAAACTCCCTCAAATCGTAACAAAAACAAAATCTAAGAATTGGGAAATGTTCTCCAACCTCTCACGAATCAAACCCCTCTCCTAAAACAAATTTCTTTTCCCTAACTAAGCTGAATCGAAGGAAATAAGAACTAGGGCACGCAAGCTTCAGAGAGCAATTAAACTCTCATTTCAAAACCATTTCAAAAACTAAGAGCACCAGGATATTCAGGGAAGCATAAGGAACAAATTCATAACATGAAAAACAATTTCTGGAAAAATAATTTTCAAGCTACCTGAGATTTGGAGCTTTCAACCTGATGACTTTCTGGCCACTTCTTTCAGTGCAAACTACTCCACTTGATCCCCAGATGAAGTTTGAATGCTCAAGAAGAGTTTATGTTGGCTGGATAATGAGTTTCGACAGCTCCTGCTTCAACTCAGTTAAAAATGGCTATGGTGAAATAGGCAGCTTCAGGCCATTGTGAAGGGTTGTTTGTGATCCTGAGGGTGAATGGAGAAGCTTTGCAAGGTTTGTTTGGATGTTTGTGAGCTAGGGAGGGAGATTCGAATGGAACTGCAGTTTGAGGTGAGAAATGGCTATGGGGTGTTCTGGTTGATTCAGGCTTGTGTTCTTGCTGGTTTCTACTCAATGATGCATGGTGAGTTGAATGGTGAAAATGGTTTGAGTGTTTCTTGGCTGGGCAGAGAGATTCGAAGGCTTATGCAGCTGGGGTGTATTTTGTGAATCTGTTGTTATGAATGGTTTCAGCCTTGCCTTGTACATGAAATGGCTTGCAAAATGATAATGTATTTTAATCCTATAGGTCAGATGATGTGACCTGGCCTATAGTGATTGGTAAGTTTGCTTTTGCAAAAAGTCAAGTTTTGTGTAAGGCAAGCATGGCTCATGATCTAGGCAAGTACATGGCATGGGCTGCGCAGCAAAGGGTGAGGTGAGAGGCTAGCCAAAGTCAGCATCCAATGTCATAGTTTGTAGGAAGTGAAATGAGTGGTTTTGCAACTTGTTGCTTTTGGTTCACATGTGACTATTCTTGCTACAAACCATAAACCATGGGCATTCTTGGTTCAAATCTGAATTTTATGACTTAGAGAATGTTTGCATACTGGTTTGAAATGAATTAGAGGTTGCAATTGGCCTTGGTCCATGATCTTGCAAAATTTCCATTTGAAGCATGCCTTGAAAATCAATGATTTTTGCCAACTTTGTCTTGCTATAACTTTTGATCCAAAAAGAGTTTGATCATGTTCTTGTACTTTTTGAAAAGGGAAAGATGAGATCTACAACTTTCATGACCAAAGTTTTTCCATTTGAAGCATTTTTGGATCAGGAATCAAGGCTTGAAAAATGACCTAAAATGATGCATTCTTGAAAAGTCAACTATGCCCAAAAAGTCAACATTTGCAAAAACCCTAAATTCTTGATTTTTGTGAACTTCAATCTTCTTCCATGATCAAATAAAGACCATATACACTCAAAATGATGAAGATTGCCCATTGGTTGGGTCATTGGGGGCCTCAGGTGCCCTGATTTTGCACTGACTTGTCCAGAAAGTCAACTCTTGATCAGATGACTTCCCCATGGAATTTCTTCATGAAAATTGATATGCATACTCCCTATACCATATAGAGACCAATGGAAACAAGAATGACCAAAAAAATTGGGGTTATGGCCTCTGAAACCAAAACCCTAATTTTAGGTCAACTGTGCAGTCAATCCTGGCTCTGCATCCCCTCAAACCCTAGTTCTTGTGATTCTTTTGGGTTCTTGACTTTGTGAGGATGTACTATAATGCTTGAACACATGTAGACCCCTTTGAATTGATTGGTTGCCTCTGGAGTGGATCAAGATGCCCTGGGATTGCTCAGATCACAAACCCTAGGTGCAGATGCCTTAGAATCTATGTAGTGAATCAAAAATGAGATGTGAGATGATATGATTGTGTTTATGCATATGAGAATGATCACAAGCCATGGTGAAATGGGTGAGGGCAAATTTGGGGTGTTTACAGCTGCCCCTATTCAAACATGAGTTAGCTGTGTAGGATGTAAGCGAAGGCTTATCAGACAAACAAGATAACTTGTGGTTTGAATACCAAAGACAGTCCAAAATTTGCACTCACAGAATGAAGAAGAAAAGGGATATAGATTGTAAAAGGAAAATAAAATGTATTGTAAAGTGTGGGCGACGGAGGACGACCGTCGAGCAGAGGACGACTGCTGGGTAAATAGCAATGACGGGAACGGCCGACATGCTGGGAAAAGTATATGAACCTACAGCAATGACGGGGGCGGCCGACATGCTGGGGATAGAATGTAAAGCTAAGACGGGGACGGCCGACTAGCTGGGGAAAATAAAATCATGATGGGGACGGACATCAAGATAAAGCTGTAAAATTCTCTGAGGATTTAATGAAACATGACGGGGACGGCCATCAAGTTCATAAAGCGAGGTAAACGACGATGGGGACGGCCATCGGGCTAAAAGAAAAGGAAAAGGGACCACGACGGGGACGACCATCGGGTTAAAGAATAAATGAAATAAACAGATGATGGGGGACGGCCATCAAAGGTGAAGGACGATCACCTAGCAGGGGACGGCTGCTCTGTTGGGTAATAAAGGAAATATGATGGGGACGGCCATCAAAGGTGGAGGATGACCACCTGGCAGGGTACGGCTGCCAAAAAATATCAACGATGGGGACGGCCATCGGATAGAAAAGGTCAACGATGGGGACGGCCATCGGACGAGCAAGATGGAGGACGACCATCAAGAAGTGGAGGACGACCACTCAGCAGGGTACGGCTGCTCTCGAGGTTTCTCATGACATAGGACGAATGCCAGATAACCAAAATCAACAATGGGGACGGCCATTGGACAAAATGATGAAGGACGATCATCAAAAGGTGGATGACGACCACCTAGCAGGGGACGACTGCTAAAAAGATCAACGACGGGGACGGCCATCGGGCGAGCATGATGGAGGACGACCATCAAGAAGTGGAGGGCGACCACTCAGCAGGGTACGGCTGCTCTCAAGGTTTATCATAACACAGGACGAGTGCCAGATAAAAGGGGAAAATTTGTATTGGTGATCCGCTGGGGATAGTAAACACGGACGAGCGTTTACAACCAAGAAAGGAAAGTATAAGTGTTTGGTATTATGTATAGATTAAAGATGTGGACGAGCATCCTTAGACTATGATACGGACGAGTATCATGTAGAAACAAACTGACACATGTTCAGAGATGACGATACGGACGAGTATCAATGGGTTAACAAAGAACACGGACGAATGTTGAATCTGAAGGGACTCTTCTGGGGAATAGTAAACACGGACGAGTGTCTATATTCAAGAAGACAAAAATGTTTGACACAGTGTATGGGTTAAAGATGCGGACGAGCATCCTTAAGACTATGATACGGACGAGTATCATGTAGAAACAAACATTAGACGCAATGTTCTGAGATGATGATACGAACGAGTACCAACTGGTTAACAGAGAACAAGGACTATTGTCGAATCTGTGGGGAGATAAGTGATGGTGTATACAAGATACGGACGAGTATCTGTATAAGTGTATCGTGAGTAGTGAGGATATATAGATGAGTGTTTTAACTGCTGGGGATGATGACACGGACGGGTGCCAAGAGAGGAAAGTGTAATATGAACAAGTATCTGCTATACAAAGTCTAGGCGACTGCGCTGGGGATATGACACGGACGGGTGTCAGGAAAGTGTATATATAGGTATGTGTGGGTGCAAAGAGGATGTCTTTGGCTTTCTGCTGGTAATATGACACGGACGGGTGTCATGAAGTATCTGTAATACGGGTGATTTTGTTCGTAAAGAGTGTTCTAGCGACTTTACTGGGGAGTGATGATACGGACGGGTATCAAAAGGAAATATGCTGGTATTTGTGAATATGAGGCAACTGCTTTTGCTGGGACTCTGGGGAGGATTTTTTTTGGGGGAAGTATATGATTATTATTCACAAGTGTTGATTCCGAACATGGCTTATGATTATGCTATGCGTTTGATTTTTGTCGTAATGCTCCGCGTTAGACGGAATGCTACGCTTTGAGGGGAAAATGTGATGCGAATGCCATGATTATGCAAAGATATCAAACCGGGATTCGGATCCCGTTGCTGCGAAGATCTCTGGCTGATCTGTTTGAAAAGGGCCTCCCAGCTGGGGATGAGATCATTGGTAGATCTGGTGAGATGTATTCATTTGGGGATATAGGTCACTGGTTGACATATCCTTATAATACGGGACCCAGCTGGGGTTTGTAGAAGCTTTCTTCACTCTGTTGTGATCTTCTATGCGCCGCTCTTCTGGATAGAGGCTGGGGATTCTGTGGGGAGATGGTTCCCTGATTCCTGCACTCAGCTGAGGATGAAATGGCAACTCGGCTGGGGGGAATTATGAGAGGCAACTCAGCTGAGGAGAGCAACAAGAGGCCACTCAGCTGGGAATAGAGCATTTCAGATGCTGAGATTGAGCGCATGTTGATTTGGCAACTTCGCTGGGGAAAAGGGCACCTTCCAGTGCCGCGCGGAAGATAGACCGAGTTGACAATGATTTACCAGCTTGCTGAGACGTAACTTGCATGCCCCAGGTTGCGTTCTGGATACCTGCAATCCTGCAAAGATAAGGAGACGCACAGAAGGTCCCGAGGTATCCTTTACTGGATTCCGTCATAGGAGTTAAGTACCTTCGAGAGTAAGTACATTCCCTGTAAGCATGTGTTTCTATTTTTAGAAAAACATCTGTACTTATGCAGTTAGTTTTTTTTTTTTTTTTTTTTTAGAGACATCAGACATCCTTTGCAAATAAAAATATACACAACGAAACATGACTGAGAAATCTGATTTTATTAATTCATATGCCCTGAATTGGCGAGGTACAGTCAAAGGAACATATCCCCTGAAATGAGGAGATTGTTACAAATTGAGAAACAAAATGCTGGCAGTGTTGACGACGCTTTAAGGAGCTTCCTCCGCCGCTATGACCCGTATGACTTTTGACTTTCTTCTCGTCTTGCTTTCGGGAGAACGTTGATTCTGATTGAAGCTTGATCCTTTGGAGTTTTAACCAAGTTGCTGACAATACAGACGAATTCAGAGTGCAGTTGTTCGCTTATTCCCTTATTTTGCATGGATAGCCCTTTCGGGTTTTCCATCCATCGGGATACCCATTTTTGCCTGAGTTGTCCAATGCGGCTTTTCAACTCAGCGGGTGTACATTTTTTATTTATTTCCCTTATTTTTGCCCGAGTCTTTTATTCTGTTTTTGACTCGCCGGGATGCCCTATTTTTGCCTGGACTTACATTCTGTTTTTTATGTCCAGCGGGTCATTTTTATGCGAAGTATTTTTTAACTGCATCTGAATTCACAGGGGATGGGAAATCTTCACCATCCATGGTGCTGAGCATCAGTAGGGGTGTTCATGGGTGCGGGTCGACCCGCAAACCCGCCTACCCAAACCGAACCAACCCACTAATTACCCGGACCCATTCATTTACGGGTATACCCGACCCAACCCGTAACAACCCGTATAGATTTGGTTCGGGTATTGGGTTTTAGTTTCTAAACCCATGAACCCGTTGACCCAACCCGTTGACGTGGCATAATTAATTATTATTATTATTATTATATTATTATTTATAAATTTTAAAGTTGTTATAACTTTGTAAATTGTAACGTACACAAAGATCTTTTGTTTCCAATCACACATTAAATTATTATTATTATTATAATTAAACATTATTATTAATATTAATCATGCTTGCTTGACTTATGCACTTCTAGTTTACACTTTACTGCCTTTTTATTTTTTTAATGAATCTTTATTAACTAATAATAATTAAGTATATATTAGAAACTTACTAAACTAAAGACAATACCACTTAACCTAACCCTATTTTTTTACTACGGCAAATCTCAAACGTCACCACTCCTCTTTCTCTCACGATTTTTTTTTTTCATTTTACTCTCTCACATTCCAATTCCATCTTGCTTTCGAAAATCCACAGTCTATACTTCGACTCTCTCATAGTTTCGTCTCCATATTGAATAAGGTTTTATACTTTTTATAGTTCTACAATATATTTATTTCAATGCAATATATTGTTTTTACAGTATGTACTTCAATAGTTTTATATCAATGCAAAATATGATGATAGGTTCAATGTAATGTACTATTTTGTTTCATATGATGCAAAGTACTATTTTGTTTCATATGATGAAAATATATTTTGATGCAAAGTCCTGTTCTGTTTCATATTATTAATTTAAATATATTTTGTTTAATGTTGTTTTAATAATAATTTATATTAAAAATTGTTTTTTTTATAGAAAATGGAAGTGGAACAATCACAAATTGTCAGTGAAGATGTTGCTCATCCACTTGAACAAGAGCAAGAAGTTCAACAAATACAAGGAGAAGGCTTGTCATCATTGCCACCAAGTGCACTAATAGAGGTAAGCAAAAGAAAACCCTCTAGAAAACCTTCTACAGTTTGGAAAGATTTTAAAAGGGTTAATGATAAGGCTATATGTAAGTATTGTGGGAAACAATATGCTGCAAATAGTGGTAGTCATGGCACTACTAACATGCATAAACATTTGAAAGTGTGCCTGAAAAATCCAAATAGGGTAGTTGATAAGAAACAAAAAACTATAGCTATTGGAAAAGAAAGTGAGGATGATCCTAATAGTGTTAGCTTGAAACTTGTTGATTTTAATCAAGAGAGGACTAGATTAACACTTGCAAAGATGATAATCATTGATGAGCTCCCTTTTAAATATGTTGAAAATGAAGGATTTAATATGTTCATGAAAGAGGCTCAACCAAGATTCAAAATTCCATCTCGTGTCACTGTTGCCAGAGATTGTTTATGCTTGTACTTCGATGAGAAAGAAAAATTGAAATCTATGTTGTCTGCTAATAAACAAATGGTGTCTCTTACCACTGATACTTGGACATCGATTCAGAATATGAATTATATGTGTGTTACAGCTCACTATATTGATGACGAGTGGAATTTAAAGAAGAGTATATTAAGCTTTGGTATAATTGCTGACCATAAAGGTGAAACTATAGGGATAACATTAGAGAATTGCATGAAGGAATGGGGTATCAAGTCTATATGTTGTGTGACTGTTGATAATGCAAGTGCTAACAATTTAGCAATTGATTATTTAAATCGAGGCATGAGTTTTTGGAATGGTCGTACTTTGTTTAATGGGGAGTACTTGCATATGAGATGTAGTGCTCACATATTAAACTTGATTGTCAAAGAAGGAATAAAGGATATTGATGAATCTGTTAAAAGAATTAGGGCTGCATGTAAGTTTGTCAAGGCTTCTCCTAGTAGGTTGGCTACTTTCAAGAAGTGTGCAGAAGCTGTTGGTGTATGTTCTAAAGCATTGGTAACACTAGATGTAGAAACCAGGTGGAACTCTACTTATTTAATGTTGAACATCGCTGAAAAGTATGAACATGCATTTTACCGCTTAGAACATGCTGATGTTGCATTTTTAACTAATCTACGTATTGAGTCGAAAGGATGTCCTAATCGAGCTGATTGGGAACGAGCTCGTATTTTTGTGAAGTTTTTGAAAACTTTTTATGATGCCACACTTTCTTTTTCTGGGTCATTGCATGTTACTGCTAACTCTTTTTTCAAACAGTTGATGGATATTCAAAAAACGTTGAATAAATGGAGGCACAATGTTAGTGATCCAATTTTGAAAACCATGACAGCAAATATGCAATTGAAGTACAACAAGTATTGGGAAAGCAATACAATAAATTATCTTCTCTTTGTTGCTATTTATCTTGATCCTCGTTATAAGCTTGACTATATTGAATTTTGTTTTACTCGGATGTATGGTGAAAAATTGTCAGAGGATATGTTAAAGAAATTGAAATCTCTCATTGCTAAATTGTTTGAGCACTATTTATTTTTGTATCCTGTTTCTCATGATGGTGGTTCCAATGCCTCATCTTCAAACATTGCCTCTCATTCTAGAATTGAAAATGGTGAAGATGATGAAGATTGGGACAATTTGTTTAGAATGAATATGAAGAAAAAACAATGTGAAGTGCAAAAAAATGAGTTGGAAAGGTATTTGGAGGATGGTGTTGAAGATGATTCTCCTACATTTAATATTCTCACTTGGTGGAAAGGAAAAACAAATAAATATCATGTGCTTTCCCGCATAGCTAGAGATATATTGGCTATCCCTGTATCCACTGTATCTTCTGAATCCGCTTTTAGTACAGGAGGTCGTGTCCTTGATTCATTTCGTAGTTCCTTGAATCCCTCTACCGTTGAAGCTTTGATTTGTACTCAAAATTGGATCAAATCTCCTAAGGTCATTGATTTAGAAAAAGAGTTGGTTGAATTGGAAAAGGTTGAGTCAGGTATGAATTATATGTTTGAATTTTAAAATCTATTTTATTTTAGTATTACATTACATTATTCTTATTAGTTGTTTGTGTTTACATATATAGAGTTAGCTGGATTAGTTTCTATTGATGTTGGCATTACTGCGGTTGAGCTCAATACAACTGTTACTACTAGATTTTAAGGTATTTTCTAGTGTGTTTTTTTTTTCTTCTTTTGACTATTGTTGCTTAAACTTTTAACTGTTGTTGCTGGATTTTATGTTGTTGCTAAACGTTTCATTGTTGTTGCTGGAATCTTTTACAGCTACTGTTGCTGGATTTTCTGTTGTTGCTAAACCTTTCACTGCTGGTGCTGGAATCTTTTATAGTTGATGTTAGATTTTGGTGCTATTAGACCAATATTGGACCAATACATCTATGTCATTTTAAGACTAAGTGATGTTTATTTGCTTTTGAATTATTTATAATTTATGAATTTTATGGAAATGATATTTTATGGAATTTTATATATTATTAAGTGTTAATATATATGATAGTTTACGGACCTACTTTTGAGCATGTGCTAGAAAAGGTAACATTTGAGTATCAAAACAACTAATATATACTGTATATTATTATATATTTGTTTTACATATGTTGATATATATTTGTAATGGATAACATTTGAGTATCAAAATAACTAATAAATTTTTATAAATTAAGGTATATTAATGAAAATATATAAATAATTAATGGTGTATATGTATCTTAATATTTTTTATGACAAAGAAAATACATTTCAAAATTTTAATTGTTATATTTTTAATTATTCTATTTTATATGTAGGATTTGTCTCCACTACGTAAATAATTTAATTGTTTGAAATATGCAAAATTATATTGAATTGTGTTATAGATTTTTTAAATTGAAAATAATAATTATTATATACACAACCCGTGGACCCAATCCTACCCAACCCGTAAATATCCGGGTTGATTCGGGTCGGTTTTTAAAGTAGAATTACGGGTTTGATGATAAACCCAACCCATTGAAAGTTGAACGGGTTGGGTAACGGGTTAAGGCGAACCCGGTCCAACCCAACCCGCGTACACCCCTAAGCATCAGTGCTCCACTAGAGAAAACTTTCTTTACCACGAATGGCCCTTCATAGTTTGGAGTCCATTTGCCCCTGTGGTCTGTATGAGGAGGGAGGATTCTTTTCAGCACAAGATCTCCCACTTGGTACTCTCGGTGCCTGACTTTCCGATCGAAAGCTTTCTTCATTCTCTTCTGATACAACTACCCATGACAGATTGCAGCCAATCTTTTCTCTTCTATCAGACTCAGTTGTTCGTATCGGGCCCGAACCCATTCTGCTTCACTCAGTTTGACATCCATCAGTACCCGTAAAGAGGGTAATTCAACTTCGACAGGTAGGACTGCTTCCATACCATACACAAGCTGGTACGGTGTTGCCCCAGTGGATGTTCTGATTGACGTGCGGTACCCATGCAAGGCAAACGGTAGCATTTCATGCCAGTCTTTGTAGGTGACTACCATCTTCTGCACAATCTTCTTAATATTCTTATTTGCTGCCTCAACAGCGCCATTCATCTTTGGCCTGTAAGGAGAAGAATTGTGATGTTGGATCTTGAAGTCCCGGCACAGTTCTGCCATCATTTTGTTGTTTAGATTGGAACCATTATCAGTAATGATTCGCTCGGGAACTCCGTATCGACAGATGATATCTCTTTTCAGAAATCGGGCTACCACTTGCCTTGTAACATTTGCATATGAGGCTGCTTCAACCCATTTGGTGAAATAGTCAATGGCGACCAGGATGAATCTGTGGCCATTTGAAGCAGTTGGCTCAATCTTGCCGATCATGTCGATGCCCCACATGGCAAAGGGCCATGGTGAAGACATGATGTTTAAAGGGTTCGGAGGTACATGCACCTTATCTGCGTAGATCTGGCACTTGTGGCATTTTCGGGCGTAGGCACAACAGTCTGTATCCATTGTGATCCAATAATAGCCAGATCTTAACAACCTCTTAGCCATTGCATGTCCTCCAGCATGGGTACCAAAAGAGCCTTCGTGCACTTCATGCATCAACAAATCTGCTTCCGTCTTGTCAACACATCGGAGGAGTACCATATCAAAGTTCCTTTTGTATAAAGAACCATCAGTGTTCAGAAAGAAACTACCAGCAAGCCTTCTCAAAGTCTTCTTATCATTGGAAGATGCCCCAGGTGGGTATGTTTGATCCTCCAAGAAGCACTTAATATCATGGAACCAAGGCTTATCATCTTTGACAACATCTGCTGCGAATACATATGCTGGTCTATCAAGTCTCGATACTGAAATCTGAGGTACAACGTTAGCAGCTTGAACTTTGATCATGGACGAAATGGTAGCCAAGGCATCTGCAAACTGATTCTCGTCCCGGGGGATATACTCAAGCTTGACTGTTGTGAAGAAAGTCAATAACCTCCTTGTATAATCCCTGTAAGGCATCAGATGATCCTGGTGGGTGTACCATTTCCCGTTGGTCTGATTGACTACCAAAGCTGAATCCCCGAATACGGTCAATGTCTTGATCCTGAGGTCAATGGCTTCCTCAAGACCCATAATGCAAGCTTCGTATTCAGCTTCGTTGTTAGTGCAGTTGAAAGTGAGTTTTGCCGAGAAAGGCATGTGAACTCCTTTGGGTGTAATGAGTACTGCACCAACACCACGGCCATTCATGTTAACAGCCCCATCGAACATCATAATCCATTCTTCCTCCGGGTCAGGCCCTTCAGTGTGAATAGGCTCTTCATGATCTTTTGATTTAATGAACATGATGTCTTCATCAGGGAAGTCAAACCTCATAGGCTGGTAATCATCGATGGGTTGCTCAGCAAGATATTCAGACAATACACTGCCTTTGATGGCTTTCTGAGATGTGTATTGGATGTCATACTCTGTAAGGATCATTTGCCATCTTGCAACCCGTCCGGTAAGCGCTGGCTTCTCAAATATGTACTTGACTGGGTCCATCTTCGAGATTAATAAAGTAGTGTGGGTCAACATATACTGTCTTAGTCGGCGAGCAGCCCACGCTAAAGCACAGCAAGTTTTCTCGAGCAGTGAATATCGTTGTTCACAGTCGGTAAACTTTTTGCTTAGGTAGTATATTGCATACTCTTTTCGACCAGACTCGTCATGCTGGCCCAGCACACACCCCATTGACTCTTCTAATACTGTCAGGTACATTATCAGAGGTCTTCCTTCCACTGGCGGCATGAGGATTGGAGGTTCTTGCAGATATTCCTTGATTTTGTCAAAAGCCTTCTGGCAGTCTTCGTTCCACCTGACCGTCTGTTCTTTTCTTAATAGCTTGAACAAGGGTTCGCAGGTTGCTGTGAGGTGAGATATGAACCGTGAGATATAGTTCAATCGACCTAAGAACCCTCGAACTTCTTTCTCAGTTTTCGGTGCAGGCATCTCTTGGATGGCTTTGACTTTATCAGGGTCCACTTCAATCCCTTTCTCGCTTACAATAAAACCCAGCAGCTTACCAGATCTCACCCCGAATGTGCATTTGTTGGGGTTCAACTTCAGTTGGTACTTTCTCAGACGCTTGAACAACTTGAGCAGATTCATCAGATGATCTTCTTCAGTAAGGGACTTGGCAATCATATCATCCACATAACATTCTATCTCTTTGTGGATCATATCGTGGAATAATGTTACCATAGCCCGTTGATACGTTGCACCGGCATTCTTGAGCCCAAATGGCATTACCTTGTAGCAGAATGTGCCCCAGGGTGTGATGAATGTTGTCTTCTCCATGTCTTCAGGTGACATCTTAATCTGGTTGTATCCTGAAAATCCATCCATGAAGGAGAATACCGAGAACTGAGTCGTGTTATCAACCAATACATCAATGTGAGGTAGAGGGAAATCATCTTTCGGGCTGGCTCTGTTCAGGTCCCGATAGTCAACACACATCCTTACTTTGCCGTCCTTCTTAGGCACAGGTACTATATTAGCAACCCACGGCGGATAGCTGGTTACAGCAAGGAACCCGGCGTCCCATTGCTTTTGTACCTCTTCCTTGATTTTCATAGCCATGTCTGGACGAGTACGGCGCAGTTTCTGTTTGACTGGCGGGCATTCTTCTCTCAAAGGCAGCTTGTGCACAACAATATCGGTATCCAAACCCGGCATGTCTTGGTACGACCAAGCAAACACATCTACATACTCTTGAAGCAGGTCTATCAGTTGTCTCTTCACTGAGTCTTGCAGGCAGGCCCCGATTCTGACTTCTTTCACGTCTTCATTTGTACCAAGATTGATCACTTCAACCTCCTCCTGGTGAGGAGTAATAACCTTTTCCTCTTGTCTTAACAACCTGGCTAGCTCTTCAGGAAGCTCATATTCTTCATCAACCCCTTCATCAGCTTGATTGATTGGATTGTCAAAGTCATACGATGTCATAGCCGTGCTGTTGTCGGTGCTGTCGGGAAGGCACTCTCTGCAAGGGTTAAGTTTGTTCATTTTAGTGATTGATTTTAATCTTGCTTTAGAAAAGTGAAGTAAAGTTATCATTTTGAAAACACCGCCATTTATTTTTTGTACAAAAAAGAAAAATGGAAAAACAGTGAACGAAAAGAAAAAGACGCGTTTGCAAAAAGATGTCTGATATTTCATTAATTGATCTTGTTTGCACAAAAAGTACAGATGGCCCGATTACAAAATGAGTCTTGTCATCTTGGGCAAGGTGCAAGACTTTGATGCATGCTTATAAAAATACAGGAAATAATAATTACTCTGCTCGAGTAACTCTTATGATTTCCTGGGAAGACCAGTTCGAGACACTGCTCCCCGGGATCTTTGGACGAATCCAATTCTCCAGATTGCGCTCCTCTTCCAGCTCGTCTTCCAGACAGTTGATAGCATCAGGGGTAAGCATCCCCCCGCTGACAAAACCGGGCTTCTCAGCAGCCTTTGCTTGATGTTGAGTTGGTCTGTAACCCAACCCAAACTTGTCTTTCTTCTCTTCCACAGCTAAAACCTTGCCCCAGCCTAGGGCGGTTCCTTCCTCAACAACCTTCCGGGCTTGTTGGTAAGATGACATTGGAGTACCAGATACAGCAGATGCTTCATTCACATTCAAAGCTTCAAACCCCTGGCTCATTGTTTCATGGATCTCCCCATCCATTTCAATGTACTTATAGGTTACCAGGTGGCTGACAAAAATGTCCTCCTCTCCACAGATTGTGACAACTTGGCCTTCCCACTCAAATTTTAACTTTTGGTGAAGGGTAGACGTTATTGCGCCGGCGGCGTGAATCCAAGGTCTACCCAACAAACAGCTATAGGCGGGCTGAATGTCCATCACATAAAAGATAGTTTTAAAGGTCTGTGGGCCAATTGTCACAGGCAGCTCAATCTCTCCCAGAATCGATCTCTTAGAACCATCAAAGGCTCTTACTACCAGGTTGTTGGGTCTCAATGCCAATCCATCATATTCTAACTTCACCAGAGCCTTCTTTGGTAAGACATTCAGGGATGAACCTGTGTCTACCAGCACATGAGAAAGGACAGCTCCTTTGTATTCCATGGTTATGTGCAAGGCTTTGTTGTGGTTGCGGCCTTCCGTTGTCAAGTCAGTATTGGTGAATCCTAGCCCATTGCTAGCAGTAACATTTCCAACCACGGTTTCCAACTGGTTGACAGTAATCTCTTCAGGCACATAAGCTGCGTGCAAGACCTTGAGTAGTGCATTCCGATGGGCTTCGGAGCACATAAGCAGTGAGAGGATAGAGATTTTGGATGGCGTCTGGTGAAGTTGATCCACGATTTTGTAATCACTCTTTTTGATGATTCTCATAAACTCATCAACTTCTTGATCGAACGGCGTCTTCAAGGCTTCTTTACCAGCTTGATCTTCCTGCACCGGGCTTTTTCCTTTTGCCTTGGCAGCAGCTTCTGCTTCGGCAGTAGGTCTTTGCATTGGTGGAGCAAAGAGACGTCCGCTTCGAGTGAAGCCTCCGCCTCCCCCCACATTATCTACTTGTGGTGCAGGTGTTGATGTTTCAAGAGTGATTCTTTTTCCTTCGCAGTACACGTCAGAGCCATAGTGCCAAGGGATGGCCCTATTGCTTTCATATGGTACTGGTCCAGGCACCGTGACAGTGACTGGACTGATTGCTGCTGCTGAAGGGACTATAATTGTTTGTGGATCATAAAAGATTGTAACTGGTGCTCTGGTGGGAGCAGCACCCTCTGAATGGTAGGCAGAGTTGTTCTCAGGATCATAAAATATTGTGACGGTAGAGACATCTTCATGATTTGTTGCTGGTGTTGTAGGAGATAATGGTGGCAGGATGGATGTTGCTGTTGTAGGAGTCTCAAAATGGAGTGAAGCTGAAGTTGTAGCAGGAAGATTTGTTGTAAACTGATCAGTTGAGATGATGGATGAAGTACTTGTTGATGAAACCGAAGAATTGTCAGGAACAATAGTTGCTGCAGTTGTAGGAGGTTCTGAAACCGTTGCTGATGATATTGCTGGATTTGTTGGAAATGATGTGGTGATCTGAAGTTGGCCACTCTGAATGAGGCCATCTATGCCATTCCTCAAATTATCGCACCCATTTACCGAGATATTGCAGTAAGCACAACCCAATTCACACCCTGGGAACATTTGACATTCCAAGAGCTGAGCCTTGATTTCTACCAATGGTGTCCTGATCTGTCCCACACTGGTTATTAAATAAGACGGCTTGTCTTCTTCAATAGCGTTAATCCGGGGACCACCATGGTTTGGCATCGGGTTTTTATTGACATTGGGTGGTGGTGCGAAATTCAGAGCCTTTGAGTCCACCAGGTCTTGTACTTTCATATGCAGAGCCCTGCATTTTTCTGTGTTGTGGCCAGGTGCGTTTGAATGAAAAGCACACCTGGCATTGGAGTCATAATTCCTTGGTAGACTGTTGGGATCCGGAGGTGCCAACGTTCTTAGCTCAACCAGGTTGAGTTTCAGAAGCTGTGGCAGCAAAGTAGCATATGGCATGGGAATCGGATCAATCACTCTGTTAGCTTGAGAAGGCCTCTGCTGAAATGGCCTCTGTTGACTGTTGTTGTTGGTGTTGCTGTTGTTGTAATTCCTTGGAGGATACTGATTTTGCTGAGGTTGCGGCTGATAGTTTTGCTGAGGAGGTTGATAGACTGGCTGAGGATGGGCTGGAGCAGGAATGGTGACTGCTGCTATTGACCTCTGAACATACTGGGGCCTGCCCCTGTTTGAATGGATGGAATTGGTCTCGCCAGTTCTTCTTGGGCCTGCAAAAGGCTTTCTTGTACTACTGGACGAGCTTGCACCGTTGTCTGAGATCTTTCCCATTTTCAACAGGCTTTCAATTCTCTCCCCAGCTATGACAACATCCGCGAAGCTAGTGGAAGAGAAAGCAACCAACCTGTCAATATAGGTTCCCTGAAGGGTATTCATGAACATATCTGCCATTTCCCGTTCAGACATAGGTGGTTGAACAGCAGCAGCCAGTTGCCTCCATCTCTGGGCATATTCTCGGAAACTCTCTCTTGAAGACTGTGACATTCCCATCAGGAGGGTCCTGTTGGGTGCCATGTCTAGATTATACTGATACTGTCTGATGAAGGCCTCTGCCAGGTCCTTCCAGCATCTAATAGTTGCCCTTGTCAAGTGAGAGTATCATTCCCTTGATGCTCCAGTCAAGCTGTCTTCGAAGTAGAACATCCAGAGCTTCTCATCCATTGTATAGGCCTTTAATCTCCCGAGAAAAGATTGTAGATGGGTCCGAGGACAAGAAGTCCCATTATACTTTTCAAAACATGGAGGCTTGAACTTGTGGGGAATCCTAACCCCGTCTACCAAGCCCATGTCCATGACGTCGAAGCCCAAAGAGTTTTGAGATTCTAAGGACCTCAACTTCTCAGCTATTTCATCCAATCTTCTATCATATGCTTCTTCCCCAGCACCCATTACTGTGAACTGGTCTTCTTGAGGGTCTTCCTGTAGTACCCTCCCTGCTGTGGCAGTCCCTTGTATATTGACAGGGATGTTGGCCTCTGGATGGAGATGGGGTCCAAAAACTGGGGGATTGACATGAGGTTGGACCCTCTCGTTGTTACTTGTGCCAGCAGTTCCCACATGGGGCTCTTCTTGATTCTGCCTTTCCACCATGGCTCTCAATCTTTCCTGGCTCTGAGCCATGTTGTTCATAACTTCCATAAACTGAGTCATTTGGTTCCTCATTTCTAGCCTTTCATTTGCCATTTGATTTCTGACCTCAGTGAGGTCCTGCTGCATCTGATCCATCTGAATTCCCGGAAGGTTGTTTCGGGTTGGATAGCGGTGCGGACGGTTGAGGGGAAATACCCGGCGCCTAGCAATAGTTCCTGATGCATCACAACAGAGGTTAGCAACAATAAAACAAAACCTACAAAACAAGCAAAGGGTTAGCATGCAATGCAGTTATGCTTATTTGTTCTCAAGGTATCCGGCTTGGCATTCAGTTTTGACCCTTCCAGACCCTTGAAGATGTTGTTGTTGTTGCTTGAAGAAAACTCAGATGAAGCAAGCTAACACAAATATATTACAGAAGGCGAAATAATACAACTTGTTCATTTTACAACACAAGCCCTCTAAGGGGTCAAAATAAAAGTACATGGAAAGAAAGCAACAACAAACAAATGGTCAAACACCAAGACCAAACTCATCCTCACGAACTTCCTTGAGAAGTGCTTCGGTCACAGGATCAGCCGGACGCTCCGTGAGATTCCTGATGAGGAGATTCCGGGTCGTAACAGCTGCTGTTAGCTTCTTGTGCTGAGTTTGGTCCTTGGACCTCTTCACCCCTGCTTTGATCTTTAGCTCTGATATCTCCCTCTGGGCTGCTGCCAGGGCTTCTTGCTGTCCTTTTGCACTAGCTTCCAGTTGCTCCATCTTGTCTTGAACTCTCTTGTCTTCCAGGGTACGAGCCTCGGTGATCCTGACCCACCGGGCTTGACTCTCCTTCAAGTACAAGTCTGTCCTTGCTCTCTGGAACTGGGCCTCTTTGCAAGCATTCTTCAGAATTTGTTCACCAGCTTTAGACTTTTTGATATAATCCCCAGACTTTTCAATCTTAGTCAAATGCTCCACTCTCAACTTCTCCAATCTCTCAATCTCCCTCATACCTTCACTCCTCTCCCGGAGGGTCTTCTGCAAAGCCTGGGTTAGCTTCTCATTTCTTTCCTTCAAGCTCTCAAACTCCTCCAAACTGATGGTGGCAGGGGGTGGTGCTGAAGATGACTCAGGCATGTCTTCTATGGTAAAGGGCATTCCAGAGAATTGGGCCCTGGCACGGGACCACTCATAATATTGTGCTGATGCCACATTATTACACTTCCCCAGAATGGTGACTCCCTTGGTTTGAACATTATCCCAGGCCCAGGCAGCCTGCCTAACAACAGCCAAACTAATCTTGTTCTCACAATAAAGGGTCTCCACCAAGTCCTGTGCCCTTGGAGTGTGGACCAGTGCATAGCCCAATTGCCTCCTGAACAGCAGAGGGTTGTAATTGATACTTCCCTTAACTCCTATTAAAGGCACATTGGGAAAATGTCCACAGCTGGTGATGATATCCCTGCCCTTGGTGCTCTGAGTGCACCATCTGATATCTGCTGAAGTTAGAGTAGTGAGTCTCTTAGCCCAGTTACTCTGCTGATGAGGGTTTAAAAATTCATCTGTCCTGGGAAGATGCCTGAGAAGCCAAGTGTGGAACAATGGAGCACAAAACCTCACTAACCTCCCCCTCTGCTTTTCATTCCTCTGATGCACTGAATAATAAAGATCCCCCAATAAAGTTGGCACTGGGTTCTTCAAGATGAACAGATGGATTGCATTCTTGCTAATGAATCGAGGCTCATCTGCAAACAATACAATCCCATATATACTCAAGGCCAGTAAAGCACAAACAGCTTTCCACTCTCCTAGAGAAGCTTTCAGGATAGCTTGAGAGATTAAGAAATCTAGATGAAAACCAGGGATTCCAGCTTTAGAGGTCATATGCTGCTCAATCAGGACAGGTTCCAGGTGCAAAGCCTTTGCTACTTCTCCGTTAGCAGGAAAGACCATCTCAGGGTTGAAAGGAATTTCTCTCCTGATAGGCATACCAACTAATGAGGAGTACTCTTCCAATAAGGGGCCCAACTGAAAGTCTTGAAAAGTAAAACATCTCAGTGGAGGATCATAAAACTGAATGCAGGTGTGGATGAGGCTCCTCTGTGAAGGGTCCAGATCCATAACCATGTCCAGTATACCTCCATAACTCTCCCTGAACAAAGGTATGTGATCTGGAGTGATCAGGGTCTGAATCCTCCTGATGTCTGATAACTCTGGTTGGAAGAAGTGATAGGTGATATTGCTCTTTTTAGGAGCCATGATGCTGAAGACTGAGTAGAGACAGGTGCTGATGACAATGCTGAAAAAGGGGCCACTAATTGGCTGGTGCAGGTGATAGCTGAAGCAGATAGCTAAACTGAAGCAGGTGCTGATGAAGATAGGTCACTACTGAAGATGGGGTCAAAACTAGCCAAAAGTGAAGATGGATACCCTGAAACACAAATAAGCAAATGTCAATATGATGCAATGATTATGTATGCAAATGAAATGCAAGGGTCTGTGACTGAGCTGGATCTGATTAAAATGCTCTGATATAGGTCCAAGTATGTTCAAGAATTCCAGATGGAGGTCTACAAATCCAATAACCAAGGTAGGGGGACTCAAATAAAGAGCCACATGTCCAGGGTTTAGAATCACAAGAACTGTCCAACATGGAGTATTCTTAACAAATCAAAGTAACAGGGTATTCTGAGGTCAAGGTACCTGCAAACCTGTAAACAGCCCAACCCCCTCACAGGTGGTGTTCTAGAACAAGGATCCTCAGACTTGGATCAGTTATGAGAAGTGTAAACACTTCCAACCCGGAGGTACAGTGTTTACAATAACCATAACAATTCCTCCTCTAATTCACCTCAGCTTCTGAAGGTCAATACTAAAGGTCATCCAGACTTAGCAGGCTTCCCAGATAGCCCTAGCATTGCAGGAAATCTGCAACACAGAGTTCTCAAGAAGAAACCCATATCTGAACCGTGTTTCATATTCCCGCACCAGACCGAAATGGAATGGGAAAGAATATGATTCACTCTAGCCTAGGTGTCACTCAGGTCCCAGGTATAGGACCTTAACTCTCAATGGAACCCCACCCACCAAAGGGAAAACCAGATCCAGCCAGCAGTACAGTATGACAATATGATATAATGCAAAAGTAATAAAGAAAACAGTAGAGCAACTGTACATAAGGCAAAAATAAATACAAACACAAATAAGCACATAACACCCCAGTAAACACAAATCAATCAAGCGCTAGGAGGAACCCACAAAAAGAACCAGAAGCCCTGGTTGCAGTATAAGGGTCCCCAGCAGAGTCGCCAAGCTGTCGCTCCCGAAGATTTGCATCCTGGTACAAGCGCGAACGGTCGGCGAAAAGAACAATGAGAACACACAGCCGTGAACTCACTGGAGATGAATAGAGTCGCCAGCTAGGCATTTTTATCCCGGAGGAAAGGTAATGCTGCATAAACCTAGAAAGATACGGATAAGACGGTTGCGAACCAGAGAGACTGAGAAAGGGGGTTGGTTACAACCTGGGAAGGTATTAGCACCCAGATTGTCCGTCGTACTCGACGGGATCCACGCTTAAAAGATTTGTGTTTTAAAGGGGTAGTGTCAGTGCAATTTGTGTATAAATGAGCTGGAAAAGGATGTACAGGTGTCAGTGCAAAGTATATAAGTGATGTGAAGTGTATAAGAGAAGTGTCAGTGTAAGAACAAAGTGGAAAGCTCAAGATCATGAGGCTGAGAAAATAAGGCTGGAAAGAGGGGGAATATACAGAGACTTTTGTTCGATAACTGTTAAGTTATGCCTACGTATCCTCTCGTGCAATGAGGAAGTCAGAACACCGTAGTTCGACCCAAAGAGACTGAAAGATAAAATTGACTTTGATGAACTGCTTGCTTGTCTATGCTCAAGTGTATGACCTGTCTGGCTCAGGTGCAAACTGTCTTGCATTAGACGGAAGAAGCGAGCTCTCGTTTGTGAGTGAAGATGATGAGAAAAGAATCCCGAAGGAGACGATTATTGTTTGTTTTTTGTATTTTCAGTCTTTATTGCTTTTGGAGATTTGTCATAAGTTAATGAGCTTAAGCCTAAACCAATGGATTTAGTAAACTCATCACATCTTCCCTCTGATTAGGGGTAATGAGAGTACCTTAAGTGTGAAGTCAGCATCTCACACTTAATCACCTTTGATGTAGGATTAAGATCATTAACCTACTTGTTATTTTTTAGATGTTTTTGTTGTCTTTGTTTAGTGTTGAGTAATGAGATTAAGCCATAATCAGGGATTAAACAGACTCATTACACCATCCTAATAGAAGGATAATAGATGAGAATGTTTAAGCTGAGGAATGCTCCTCAACTTAATCCATGATTAGGGATTAAACTCATGACAAAACAAGCCTTTGATTAAGTGAATTTTATTTAATGGTATGATGATGAAGTGTTTTTTATGATTTGTAAGACAACTTGAGGGGGACTTGTCCATTAACACTAGGGTTAGTCCTTCTTAACCAATTAAGGAAGAATTAGAACCCTGATGCAAGGCCCAAGTTACAAGTGTGATGCCTTGATGATTATTGTGAATTGATTAAGAGGATTAAACACATTAAGGGTTTAACACTTAGGATTAAAGTTATACACTCCATCCTAATAGAAGGATGCAGGTATAAGCTTAATCACAAAGCCTTAAAGCCTTTAGGGTTTAGTCCCTAATTATGAGGTGAGAAGAGAAGACTCAAAAGAGACACAAAGGTAAAACTATGAGGGGAGACTAATCAAAACCCTAATTCATTGTCATGCTTGGTTGTTCCTAAGGTTTGTGAGGTTTTCAAGAACAATCTTCAAAGGAGCCACCAGGAAGCAGATGAACAGGATCAAGAGAAGCAAAGTGACTTGCTTCATTCAAGAAGTCAAGTCACTTGAAGAAAGAAAGTAAGAAGAACAAGAATGAGCAAGCTCAATCTCAAACACAAACAAAAATGCAGCAATGGATGCAAGAGAGATGAAAAGAAAGGTTATGAGAAGTGAAGGCAAATTCACTTCTCAAGTTCACTTACCACCTGAAATGTTAGAAAAGGAATGCAAATGAAATGCAAAATGGGATGAGATGACATGATGAAAAACAAAACCAGAAGCATGTTGATGATGATAATGATGCTATGGAGTGCTACAAACATGAGGCAAGGCATGGATATGCTCATACAAGTTCATGGGTGCAAATGGTGCAAGCTTAGAAGCATAGATATACATGAAAAGTTATGAAACATACATGGCATACAACATGGCAAATGCAAGATGCAATGATCAAAGATGCTTTCTATATGTCTTATGATGTCAAATGAACCAAATGGATGCTTGAAATGTCATAGCAAGTCATGTTATGCAAGATAATGCAAGAAGGATGCAAAAGAAAGCCCAAATTAGGGTTTATGAATCAAACATCAAACAAAAACCAAAAACAGAAGCAAACCCTAAGATAAAAAATGGAAAATGCCACCCAAAGAAACCCTAAACCTATACTAAACCAAGGTCCAAAGGGGAAGTCTCAACTCTTAACCAATCTCAAGATATGATTTTTCTAAGTTATTAGGGTTTTTAGGGCTTTTAAACAAAAGAAATGCCAAACAAATTGAAATTGAAGGATCAAATCAAGGCCATTTTATCCTAGAAACTACATGCCAAACACAAAACAAAGCAAAAAGAATCAATGTCCAACTCTTCTCAAATAGGCAGAAATGAATTTTTGAACTTAGGATCAAATTAATGCATAAAAAATGATTTAATTCAATGAAAAATTCTTAAAATGCATCAAGATCAAAAAAGAAATTTGGTTTGAAGGTTGGAAAATGTTTCTAAATGTCTTAGAACATTTCATGAATTTTTTTGTGATTTTTAAACACCTAAAAGTATTTTTAATAAATTAATTTCCATTAATCAATTAAAAATAATCTTTTAAATATTTAAAAATACTTTTTAAATGATAAAAAATAAAATGAAAATATTTTTGTGTTATAAAAATTAATAAAACTCTTAGGAAAAAGTTTCATAATTTTTAAGAATTTTTTACTATTTTAAAATAAATATGCAAATTAATTGAAAAGAAAATGAATTAAAAATAAATAAAATGGAAGGTAATCAGGATGGAGGGATGAGATTCACCCTGGATTTGAATCTGTTGACTACGCGCGTCATCCAAGGGTCCAGGTTGACTCTGATTAAATTATTTAAATTATGTTTAATTAAGCTAACACGTGGATTAGGGCATAATCAGAGAGATCCAGGCCATACACTCACGCGGGAGGTCAACGGGTCAGAGGCATCTCACGGTCCAGATTCAAATGGTCATTAATCACGTAATTAGGGCATAATCACTCTCAGGTGGCCGGAGAAGACTTCCGGTCGTCTTCTCCGGCCAGCAACTCCCCTGAAAAACTTCAAACTCCCTCAAATCGTAACAAAAACAAAATCTAAGAATTGGGAAATGTTCTCCAACCTCTCACGAATCAAACCCCTCTCCTAAAACAAATTTCTTTTCCCTAACTAAGCTGAATCGAAGGAAATAAGAACTAGGGCACGCAAGCTTCAGAGAGCAATTAAACTCTCATTTCAAAACCATTTCAAAAACTAAGAGCACCAGGATATTCAGGGAAGCATAAGGAACAAATTCATAACATGAAAAACAATTTCTGGAAAAATAATTTTCAAGCTACCTGAGATTTGGAGCTTTCAACCTGATGACTTTCTGGCCACTTCTTTCAGTGCAAACTACTCCACTTGATCCCCAGATGAAGTTTGAATGCTCAAGAAGAGTTTATGTTGGCTGGATAATGAGTTTCGACAGCTCCTGCTTCAACTCAGTTAAAAATGGCTATGGTGAAATAGGCAGCTTCAGGCCATTGTGAAGGGTTGTTTGTGATCCTGAGGGTGAATGGAGAAGCTTTGCAAGGTTTGTTTGGATGTTTGTGAGCTAGGGAGGGAGATTCGAATGGAACTGCAGTTTGAGGTGAGAAATGGCTATGGGGTGTTCTGGTTGATTCAGGCTTGTGTTCTTGCTGGTTTCTACTCAATGATGCATGGTGAGTTGAATGGTGAAAATGGTTTGAGTGTTTCTTGGTTGGGCAGAGAGATTCGAAGGCTTATGCAGCTGGGGTGTATTTTGTGAATCTGTTGTTATGAATGGTTTCAGCCTTGCCTTGTACATGAAATGGCTTGCAAAATGATAATGTATTTTAATCCTATAGGTCAGATGATGTGACCTGGCCTATAGTGATTGGTAAGTTTGCTTTTGCAAAAAGTCAAGTTTTGTGTAAGGCAAGCATGGCTCATGATCTAGGCAAGTACATGGCATGGGCTGCGCAGCAAAGGGTGAGGTGAGAGGCTAGCCAAAGTCAGCATCCAATGTCATAGTTTGTAGGAAGTGAAATGAGTGGTTTTGCAACTTGTTGCTTTTGGTTCACATGTGACTATTCTTGCTACAAACCATAAACCATGGGCATTCTTGGTTCAAATCTGAATTTTATGACTTAGAGAATGTTTGCATACTGGTTTGAAATGAATTAGAGGTTGCAATTGGCCTTGGTCCATGATCTTGCAAAATTTCCATTTGAAGCATGCCTTGAAAATCAATGATTTTTGCCAACTTTGTCTTGCTATAACTTTTGATCCAAAAAGAGTTTGATCATGTTCTTGTACTTTTTGAAAAGGGAAAGATGAGATCTACAACTTTCATGACCAAAGTTTTTCCATTTGAAGCATTTTTGGATCAGGAATCAAGGCTTGAAAAATGACCTAAAATGATGCATTCTTGAAAAGTCAACTATGCCCAAAAAGTCAACATTTGCAAAAACCCTAAATTCTTGATTTTTGTGAACTTCAATCTTCTTCCATGATCAAATAAAGACCATATACACTCAAAATGATGAAGATTGCCCATTGGTTGGGTCATTGGGGGCCTCAGGTGCCCTGATTTTGCACTGACTTGTCCAGAAAGTCAACTCTTGATCAGATGACTTCCCCATGGAATTTCTTCATGAAAATTGATATGCATACTCCCTATACCATATAGAGACCAATGGAAACAAGAATGACCAAAAAAATTGGGGTTATGGCCTCTGAAACCAAAACCCTAATTTTAGGTCAACTGTGCAGTCAATCCTGGCTCTGCATCCCCTCAAACCCTAGTTCTTGTGATTCTTTTGGGTTCTTGACTTTGTGAGGATGTACTATGATGATTGAACACATGTAGACCCCTTTGAATTGATTGGTTGCCTCTGGAGTGGATCAAGATGCCCTGGGATTGCTCAGATCACAAACCCTAGGTGCAGATGCCTTAGAATCTATGTAGTGAATAAAAAATGAGATGTGAGATGATATGATTGTGTTTATGCATATGAGAATGATCACAAGCCATGGTAAAATGGGTGAGGGCAAATTTGGGGTGTTTACAGTATGCTTATTACACCCCACAGTTGCCTTCTTAAAACAGAATGTCCCTCTCATGTCCCTTATATCCAAGGTAATGACTACCTACTCCTTAATAGTAGGGATAGTCTTACCAATCAAAGGATAAAGAACAAGAAAGACTTTAAACTTTAGGGTAGGTTCCTCTTATGTACTTGCTCACTTCAAAAACTTTTCAAACTCTTCACAATTTCAAACAAATTTTCAAAAACAAGTTTTTACGCATCCGTACATGGATCATTATTAACAATTCTGAAAATTTTTCTATTCACACACTACACTTTCAAAAAAAACAATTCAAAAGTGAGCTAAGTAACTAAGAGCCCATGGATAACCATGGATGTAAAGGGTGCTAACACCTTCCCTTTACATAACCTACCCCCCGGACCCAAAAAATATCTCTTAAGGTCTTTCCTGTTCTTTTATGCCTTTCCTTTGGATAAAATAAAAGTCGGTGGCGACTCTTGCTATCCGCAACATAACTTAAAGTCAGTTCTCCCACCGTGTTACAGAACTGGCGACTCTGCTGGGGAATTAATAAAAGAGGGGTACCCTTAGGAATTAGATCACTTTAATATTGTTTGCCTTGTTTGCTTTACTTTACATTGTTGGGGTGCTCTTATGTGTGAAAGGTCCTAACCCGGACCTAGTGTACCTTAGGTAAATGGCAATAGACCAAGGAAACTGTACGACGTATATCGATACGGTTGATCTGGTGGCCATAGTTAGTGCGACTTCTTGGTTGGTGCTTATGTTCCTTAAGTCAAGTTGAGGATAATATGAGGCTGCCATATGTTGTCAATGCACTAACTAACTTTTAGAACCCTAGTTAACTCATCTTGGCCTTTAGAAGGTAGTGAGGTAACCGGCTTTGGTGCAGACTGAAGTTGGTTGACACTCGATACTACACTCATTGAGATCTTAAACTTGGAGGGTTTTGGTTGGCAAGTAAGTTGCCTTCTGATCAACCACCCTTGTGAAGGATCAATGATATTGAGATCCCTTAGAACCCGGTTACTTTTGTAGGACAGGATGAACCATCCAACTTCAGGGGAGGGTACTTACCTTAAACCTCATGCAAGCCTTTAAACCTAGGGCTATTGTATGACTTGCTTGTGTGTGCCACATGTGTGTGATTGAGCATAACATCATGACATCATCATGCATCATAAGCATAGAATTTTCCCTAACCATTTCAAGGACCAAGGGATTTATCTTTGTTCTTTGTTGCAGGTCATGGCTTCTGCTCGTAGAAACACCATCAGGATCAACTTCGTGGGCATACCTGCCAAGCTTAAAGAGTTGGTTTCTCAAGTGTCTGATCATTCCCAGTTCATCAAGAGACATGGTCACCTACTAGATCTAGTCACTTCAGGGTTCAATGAAGACATGATGAGTGTTCTGTTTCAGTTCTTTGACCCTAAGCACCACTGCTTTACGTTCCCCGACTATCAGCTAGTTCCAACCATGGAGGAGTTCTCTAAGCTTCTGGGTATACCTGTTCTTGATCAAAGACCCTTCACAGGCTTGGAGAAGGAGCTTAAACCAGAGGTCATTGCTGCAGCTCTACATCCGAAGAAGACTGACATTGTTCTAGAGACGAGAAGCGGAGCCAAGGGTATTCTTGCCAAGGTGCTAATGGACAAGGCTCAAATGTTCTTGAAGGCCATGAGTTATGATGCTTTTGAGGAGGTCTTAGCCTTGCTGATATATGGCTTAGTATTGTTCCCCAATCCAGATCAGTTCATAGATGTTCATGCCATCAACATTTTCCTGAGTCACAATCCAGTGCCTACATTGCTTGGAGATATCCTACATTCTCTTCACACCCGTACTACAAGGGCAAGAGGAACTTTGATGTGCTGCATACCTTTGCTTTCTAGGTGGTTTATTTCTCACCTTCCTCGCTCAGTAATGAAGAATGAGCAAGGGTTCAGATGGTCCAAGAGGATCATGTCACTTTCTCACTCAGACATCCATTGGTGCTCCAGATCTATGGAGAATGTCACCATCATTGACCGTTGTGGGGAGTTCCCTAATGTGCCACTTCTAGGCATAAGAGGAGGCATCACCTACAACCCCTCTCTAGCTTTACGACAGTTTGGTTACGCTCGGAGCGATGGCTCACATGACATGTTGATTCAGGGCATTGTGTTTGATTACGACAACGATCTTCGGGGTTACCGTCAGAGATTCATACGAGCTTGGGGAAAGGTAAACAGGATTGACAGCAAGACACTGGAGCCTAAGTACACTATTCCTATGGAGGCTTATCTCAGATGGGTACGATCTCGTGCTCAGACACTCATGATGCCATATCCTGCCGTCCTACCAGTTACCATGGAACCTGTTGCTGAAGGAGACACTGCTTATACCATCCTTCACCCAGACATGCCTACTGATAAGGAAGACTTGCAGAGATCATGGATCCAACTGAAGGAGCAAAGGGATACTTTCGAGGCTCATTACAAGGCAAGCCAAGAAAATATTCTGGAACTAACAAAGCTACTTCATGAGGAACGGAACCTCAACTCTTACCTCAACACAAAGAGGAAACGTCCATGGGAGACTTAAAATCCCATCTTTTGTACTTATTTCATTTTCATTTTTGTAAGCCTAAAAGGCAAAACAAGTTATTACTAATAAAAGTTTACTTTCGTGTTTGTCTAAGCAAATTTAAATCCTGCGGTCCTTGAAAACATTGCATATGCATTACCATATCATTTCATTGCATCACAGGTTTATAATTGTGCACAGGTTTCTCATCTTCTCGCTGTTTATTTCAGCAATGGCTCTTGAACAATCAGTTAAGGATCTTCAGGCACAAAATGCACAGTTCCAAGAGCTGATCTTGAACCTGTCCAAGGGGCAGGATGAATTGAAGGCACTGCTGGCCAAGAAGACTAAGAAGACTAGAAGGTCTGCTGGGTTGATTAACATGGGAAGAAGGTTTAAAGGTCTTGCCAAGACCAAGGAACCAGTTGAAGACTATGAATCTGAGGAATCTGAGCAAGAGGTAGGCAGTCTCCACCACACAATGGGGGACTCTGATTCTGAGGCTAATTACTACCATGAGCCTAATGAAGACAAATTCAAGATGCTGGTGGATAGGATGGATGCCATGGAGTTGCAGAAGTCATCTGGGCTGGATTTTGAGGATTTGAGTCTGATATCTGGGGTAGTCATACCCATTGGTTTCAAGGTTCCTACATTTGTTGTTTATGATGGGGTCTCTTGTCCCAAACTGCATCTGAGGTCCTATGTCAGAAGAATTCAACCCCACACTGCTGATAAAAAGTTGTGGATCCATTTCTTTCAAGAGAGTTTATCTGGAGCTCAGTTGGAGTGGTATTATCAGTTGGAGAGTGTCAACATCAGAGACTGGAATGATCTTGCTGAAGCTTTCTATAAGCAGTACCAATACAATGCTGACTTAGCCCCCACTCGCATGCAGCTTCAGAGCATGTCTATGGGTGCCAAAGAAAGTTTTAAAGAGTATGCTCAGAAATGGAGAGATTTAGCTGGAAGAGTTCAACCCCCTTTGACTGACAGGGAATTGGTTGATATGTTCATGTGTACGCTGAATGGTCCGTTCTACAGTCATCTCATTGGAAGCTCATCATCTGGCTTCACTGAGTTGATCATGACAGGAGAGCGAGTGGAGAATGGTATAAAGAATGGTAAGATCCATGTGGGCACTTCTTCATCAGGTGCTGCAAAGAAGCCTCCCACAGGGAAGAAAGAATCTAATGCTGTTTATGGTCAGCCTGATCGTAACAGAAGGCATCAGTCTGTCAGTGCAGTTCATATTTCAAATCCAACTCCTGCAACAACAGAGCAGCCACAGGGCAACCAACAGAGGGCTAGAAGACAGTTCACGAAGATCAATATGTCAATGGCTCAGGCATTGCAACATTTGCTGAAGGCTGAACTTATTACTTTGAAAGGGGCTCCTCATAATCCCAATGTTACCTCTCCCAAGTACAATCCCAATGCACGATGTGCATATCATTCAAACTGTCCAGGACATGATACTAATAACTGCTGGGTCTTGAAGAATAAAATTCAGGATATGATTGATGCTGGAGAAATTGAGTTTGATCCTCCGGGTACTCCCAATGTGATTACTGCTCCAATGCCGAATCACGAGAAGACTGTCAATGCCATTGAGGAAGATCTGCATGTCTATTCAGTTATGGAGTTGACCACACCACTGTCTGTTATCAAAAAGAGGTTAGTACAAGCTGGGATCTTTCCAGGTTGTTGTGAAGATTGTTTGTATTGTACCTATAAGCCGGATAGTTGCTTCATTTTGAGAGATGGCATTCAACGTCTCATGGATAAGTATACTATAGTGTTTGAAAGAAGACCAGCATCTGTAGAAAGTATGGTGGATCATCTGACTCGGGGTAAGAAGATTGAAGAGGTTGACAAAGTACCACTAAGAATCACTTCAAAGGGTCCTATTAAAATCACTCATCAGGGTCCAATCAAGATTACTGCTGAAGGTCCTGTGAAAGTTGTTGCTGAAGCCAGAGTAGCTCCTATGGTCATTACTACTCCTGGTCCTATCCCATATACGTCTGACAAAGCTGTGCCTTGGCACTATGGGTCTGATGTTTACATCCATGGTGTTAAGCAAGAGCCTGTAGCTGATGTACCTGTTGATGTTGACAATATTGCCGGATCTAGTAAGATCACTCGTAGTGGAAGAGTCTTCTCTCCTCCAGATACTTCCAAGAATGCAGTTACTCCTGCTACTACTTCCACCACTGATGCCCGGGGCAAAGGTCCTATTATTGAGCCTGTATCTACTGATGTGCCAGCTGCTGATGATCTCTCTAAGCAGATGGAAGAAGTATTGAAAATCATTCGCAAGAGTGATTATGACATTGTTGATCAATTGGGGCATACTCCCTCAAAGATTTCTATGTTGTCCTTGTTGCTGTGTTCTGAAGCTCATGCCAAGTCCTTGATCAAGTTTCTGAAGACTGCACATGTGCCCAGTGCAATTTCTGTTGACCAATTTGAAAACTGTGTTGCCCACCTGACCTACGACAATGGGTTAGGATTTTCTGATGCTGATTTGACCCCTGCCAAGAGGGATCATAACAGGGCCTTGCATATTTCAATTGAATGCAGGGGCACTACCCTGTCTCATGTGCTGATAGACAATGGTTCCTCTTTGAATGTGTTGCCTAAGGAAGTCCTGAATAAGCTGAGTCCTGAAGATGCTGTGTTGAAGCCCAGTAATATTGTGGTAAAGGCTTTTGATGGTTCTAGAAGAGTAGTGCATGGGGAAATTGATCTTCCAATCCAAGTTGGTTCCCAGGTGTTTACTGCTACATTTTATGTGATGGATATTCGTCCTTCGTACTCTTGTCTGCTTGGTCGTCCCTGGATCCATGGGGCAGGTGCTGTAACTTCTACATTACACCAAAAGTTGAGATATCCGGTGGATGGAAAGGTTGTTACCGTCTACGGAGAAGAAGAATACTTTGTCAGTCATGTGAATACCATCAAGTATCTGGAAATGGAAGGTAAATACATTGAAACTCCATGTCAGACATTTGAAGTGGTTCCCTGGGTTGTTAATGATTATGTAGCTCCTCCTGCTGTGAAGAAAGTTCCTGTGGTCACCAGAAAGCCTCCAACAATGGCAATGGCTTCCCTCAATGATGCTAGAGCTGTGGTGGATGAAGGTGGTTGTACTATTTGGGGTCAGCTTCCTGATATTCCATACAAGTCTGACAAGTTTGGTTTGGGTTTCACTGCAGAGTCCCAGAAGGCTGTTCGTCGTGCTCGTGCTGCCCGTGTCACTAATCAAGGGGTTGTGAAGGATCAGATTAATGCTGTGGGAGATCAAGATGAAGACTACAACTTGGATGCATGGATTTTTCCTACTGTGGGTGCTGGACTCAATAATTGGAAAGCTGAAGATGTTATCCCTATCTCCTTTAGTCAGGAGTAAATACTATTACTGTGTTGTGTTTTTTACATTTGTAATTTCTGAACAATAAAACTTTCAAGCCATGTGCCTTACCCGGGGCACAATGGTGTGCTTGTTACGGGCTATCATTTCATTTGCATACTTCATTCAATAAAATCAGTGGACGTTTTGCTTTCGTAAATATTGTGTTCCTTGTCTTTCTTTTTCTTTTATTTTTGTTTTATCAGTTATGTGTTCTTACACACACCCACATCACTAAAATGCAGATCCTCATCCACTCTGGATCCTGTTGATAACAGTTCTACTATTGCCAATTATAATTTCGAGAATCCGATCTATCAAACTGAAGACGGAAATGAGGACGATTGTGAAATACCTGTAGAGCTTGCTAGGTTGTTACAACAAGAAGAGAAAGCTATACAGCCACATGAAGAGCCAGTCGAAGTTGTGAATCTGGGAACTGAAGAAAACAGAAAAGAGGTCAAGATAGGGGCTGATTTAGAGGACAGTGTCAAGAGCAGATTGATTCAGATGTTACGTGACTATGTGGAGATCTTTGCTTGGTCTTATGAAGATATGCCAGGGTTGGATACAGACATTGTGGTTCACCGTTTGCCCGTGAAAGAAGATTGTCGTCCAAAGAAGCAGAAGGTTCGTCGTATGCGTCCTGAAATGTCAGAAAAGATCAAGGCAGAGGTAATGAAACAGTTCAATGCAGGGTTCTTAGCAGTGACTTCTTATCCTCAGTGGGTTGCAAATGTGGTACCAGTTCCTAAGAAAGATGGTAAGGTACGCATGTGTGTGGACTACAGAGATTTGAACAAGGCTAGCCCTAAAGATGACTTTCCACTTCCTCATATTGATATTCTGGTAGACAACACTGCTCAGCATAAGGTATTCTCTTTTATGGATGGTTTCTCTGGTTACAATCAAATCAAGATGGCACCTGAAGATATGGAGAAGACAACATTTGTGACACAGTGGGGGACCTTTTGCTATAAGGTAATGCCATTTGGTTTGAAGAATGCAGGGGCAACATATCAGCGTGCTATGGTGGCTTTGTTTCATGACATGATTCATCATGAGATAGAGATATATGTGGATGATATGATAGCCAGATCTCAGAATGAAGAGCAACATCTTGATCATCTGCACAAATTGTTTGAGAGGTTGAAGAAATACAAGTTGAGATTGAACCCAAACAAGTGTACTTTTGGAGTTAGATCTGGTAAGCTCCTGGGTTTCATTGTCAGTGGAAAAGGTATTGAAGTGGATCCTGCAAAAGTGAAAGCTATACGAGAGATGCCAGCCCCCCGTACTGAGAAGGAGGTTAGAGGTTTCTTGGGACGACTGAACTACATTGCAAGATTTATTTCCCAATTAACTACCATCTGTGAGCCAATCTTCAAGTTGTTGAATAAAGATCAGGTGATGGAATGGAATGATGAGTGCCAGACTGCCTTTGATGAAATCAAGAGATACCTGCTGGAACCACCAATTTTGATGCCACCAGTTGACGGAAGACCCTTGATTATGTATTTAACAGTGTTAGACAACTCAATGGGGTGTGTCTTGGGGCAACATGACGAGTCTGGTCGAAAAGAGCAGGCAATATACTACCTTAGCAAAAAGTTTACCGACTGTGAAACAAGATACTCACTGCTCGAGAAAACTTGCTGCGCTTTGGCATGGGCTGCTCGCCGACTAAGACAGTATATGTTGACTCATACCACCTTATTAATTTCAAAGATGGATCCAATTAAATACATATTCGAGAAACCTGCTCTCTCCGGAAGAATTGCAAGATGGCAAATGATCTTGACAGAATATGATATACAGTATACTACTCAGAAGGCCATTAAGGGAAGTGTTGTTGCTGATCATTTGGCTCATCAAGCAGTAGATGATTACCAGTCAATGAATTTTGAGTTCCCTGATGAAGACATTATGACTGTTACCAAAGAACCTGGACAATATGACGGACCTGAACAAGGATCCCGATGGACTATGGTTTTTGATGGTGCCTCTAATGCACTTGGTAATGGTGTTGGTGTTGTGATTAGTTCCCCCGAAGGTTGTCATACTCCGATTACTGCCAGACTTTGTTTCCATTGTACCAATAACATGGCTGAATATGAGGCATGTATCCTGGGTATGAAAGCTGCTATTGATATGAAGATTCAGTTCCTTGATGTGTATGGAGATTCAGCCCTGGTAGTGAGTCAGATTAAAGGAGATTGGGATACCAAGCATGATAATCTCATTCCTTACAGAGAACATGTGTTGTCTTTGATCCCACATTTCAAAAAGATTACCTTTGGACATATTCCACGAAGAGAAAATCAGTTGGCAGATGCTTTGGCCACCATGGCATCTATGTTTGAGATTAGCTGGGATGATGAAGCTCCCAAGATTACTATTGATAGATTTGAGAAGCCTGCATACTGCAATGAGATTGATACAGAAGGGGCAGAGGAGAAGCCTTGGTTCTATGAAGTGAAAAACTATCTTGAAGCTCAGGAGTTCCCTGAAGGGGCATCTGTCAAAGATAGGAAGTTCCTGAGAAGGTTTTCTGCTAAGTTCTTTCTGAGTAATGGCATTCTGTATAAGCGTAATCATGATTCAACTATGCTTCGTTGTGTGGATAAGAATGAAGCTACAGAAATTATGGAAGAGATGCATGATGGGACCTTTGGCACTCATTCTAGTGGTCATACTATGGCAAAGAAGATATTGAGAGCAGGTTACTATTGGTCTACCATGGAAGCTGATTGCTATCAACACTCCAGAACTTGTCACAAGTGTCAAATCTATGCTGATAAAGTTCATGTACCTCCATCACCTTTGAATGTGTTGACTGCTCCTTGGCCCTTTGCCATGTGGGGCATTGATATGATTGGTGAGATCAAGCCTACTGCTTCTAATGGGCATCGTTTCATCCTGGTGGCTATTGATTATTTCACGAAGTGGGTAGAGGCAGCTTCATATGCATCTGTGACTAAGAATGTTGTGGCTCGGTTCATTAAGAATAATCTCATATGTAGGTATGGCATCCCTGAGAGGATTATCACTGACAATGGCTCTAATCTGAACAACACTATGATCACTGATCTCTGCACACAGTTCAAGATTAAGCATCATAACTCTTCTCCGTATCGTCCAAAGATGAATGGGGCGGTTGAAGCTGCTAATAAGAACATTAAGAAGATTGTACAGAAGATGACTGTTACTTACAAGGATTGGCACGAGATGTTGCCATTTGCTCTTCATGGTTATCGTACTACAATACGAACTTCAACAGGGGCAACCCCATTCTCCTTAGTCTATGGTATGGAAGCAGTTCTGCCCATTGAAGTTCAGATTCCCTCCTTGAGAATTATGAAGGATGCAGGCTTGGATGAAGATGAGTGGGTTCAGACTCGACTGGACCAGATAAATTTGATTGATGAGAAGAGGTTAGCAGCAGTTTGTCATGGCCAGATGTACCAAAAACGAATGATCAAGGCTTTTAACAAGAAGGTTAAGCCAAAGGTATATCAGGCCGGTGACTTGGTAATCAAGCGTATCATATTACCACAGGGTGATCCTAGGGGCAAGTGGACTCCAACATATGAAGGACCATTTGTAGTCAAGACTGTATTCTCAGGAGGTGCCATGATACTGACTACAATGGATGGAGAGGACTTCCCTCAGCCTGTAAACGCAGACATAGTTAAAAAATACTACGCATAAAAAGAGACCCGCTAGGTTGACAGGCCTAGGCAAAAATAAGGGCATCCCGGCAAACCAAAAGGGTTTGGGCAAAAATTAGGGATATATATAAAAAGATGTACACCCGGCAAGTCGAAAACCTGAAAAGGCGGCTTGGGCAAAAAAGGGTATCCCGGTGGATTGAAAACCTGAAAGGGCAATCCAGGCAAAAGTTAGGGATTAAAGCGTACGACTATGTCTCGTTTGGATCACCCATAAAACTGCAACCAGTTATACTACTTATTCAAGCTCGAACAGATAAAGCTCAATTCAATCATTTCCGTCTCAACAGCAAGAAGATGAGATACTTGAGTGGCAATAGTAGAATTGAAACTCAATAGGATTGTTTCCCACATAGCTGATGCTTTTTGTAAAACTTTGTGACAAAATCCTCTTACTAGGGTTTATGTCTCCTTGTACAAACTTACCCGTGTATGAGTCACTTTTGATATAAATAAATTCGATCTTTTGAATCCAGATTTACTTTTACCCTATTTACATAAGCGAAACGTCCATTGGTTGTGTTTGAATGTGTGTATGCTTTTGAATATGATTGATGTTTACAAGAAATGCATCAATGTTTAATATGATTGATGTTTACCAGAAATGCATGAAAATGCAGTAATAGTATTTACTAAGGACGAACGAGGGAAGGATTTCAACGAAGCTTCGCCGGTTCGCCTTTATAAGACAGTTACTAATCCCTCAGCAGGACAAATCCATCTTCATAAAGTCTCATCTCCCCTGGAATTTATATCCATCTCTTTTATCCTCATACGGATATACGGGAAATTACTTTCCAATAAGGGTACGACGAACGAAGACGGGATATTATACTTATCCTACTATCAAACGAAGACGAAGGTTATATATACCCTACTATCCCCAACAACGGGAGGTTATATATACCTTACCATCCCCAACAACGGGAGGTTATGTCTATACCTTACTATCCCCCAGCAGACGGAGGGTTATATATTCTTCAACAACGAATCGGGATTTATTTTCCCTGGCCAGCAGTTGTTATACGAAGATATCCAGACGCTTCCGGCAGTATCATATTATACATACATCATTTACATCATACCATAGCATACATATACATATGTACATAATACATTACCTAAGTGCATCATGTCATGCATGCATACATAAAGCATAAACTAATGTTATTATACAGAATGCTACTTTGTTTCAGGTTAACTATCCAACAAACAAACTTATGATCTTTGAGACTGCTTTATTGTAACCTCGGGGTTACTTTATCCTCCTGATAACTTCTCATGGATTCAAGACTGCTTTAGAGCTATCCATTGCTCTATCCTCCTGAAATCATCTTATTACTTCAAGACTGCTTTAGAGTTATCATTATTGATTGCTCTATCCTCCTGAGGTCATATTACTACTTCAAGACTGCTTTAGAGCTATTCATTGCTCTATCCTCCTGAAGTCATCTTATTATTTCAAGACTGCTTTAGAGCTATTGATTGCTCTATCCTCCTGAAATCATTATTACTTCAAGACTGCTTTAGAGCTATCCATTGCTCTATCCTCCTGAAGACCTATCACATTATTATTTCAAGACTGCTTTAGAGTTATCATGGCTCTATCCTCCTGAAATCAGTACTTCAAGACTGCTTTAGAGTTATCATTATTGATGGCTCTATCCTCCTGAAGACATATCACATTATTGTTTCAAGACTGCTTTAGAGCCATTCATTGCTCTATCCTCCTGAGATCATATCATTACTTCAAGATTACTTTAGGGTTATCACTATTGATTGCTCTATCTTCATGAAGACATGCTCATACATCAGTGTTACTCTAAGCTCCTGACAGCTCTCATTATACTACTGAAGAATTTCCCCCTAGTGGCATCTTTAAGCCCACTCAATCATGTTCAACCAACCATCAATATCACTCCATGCACTGGTGAGTGCAAATTTTTGGGCTTTTGTATTCAATCCCCTTCAACCTTCCAGGTTACGACTGGCAAATATACCAATCTAACCCCTCAGGTTTCAGAAAATTGAACAGGGGCAGCTGTTGCACCCCAAAATTTACCCTCACAATACAAGGCTTTGTGTTCTAAGAAGGTTCACAAGGTTCACAAGTTCTCCAACACTTGCATAACCTTTCATGAGGTTCAGGAGGTCTACAAGTCACTTCTTGAAGGTTCACAAGGTTCACAAGTTTCTCAATGCTTATATAACCTTTCATGAGATTCATGAAGTCTACAAGTCACTTCTTGAAGGTTCACAAGGTTCACAAGCTTCTCAACATTTACAAGACCTTTCATGAGGTTCATGAAGCCCATAGGTTGCTTCTTGAAGGTTCACAAGGTTCACAAGCTTCTCAACATTTACAAGACCTTTCATGAGGTTCATGAAGTCCATAGGTTGCTTCTTGAAGGTTCACAAAGTTCACAAGATTCACAATGATTACAAAGCTTCCCTGAGGATCATGAGGTCTACAAAGCCACTTCATGAGGTTCACAAGATTCACAAGCTTCACAATACCTCCCATGAATATCACAAGACACTTTATGAAGATTCACAAGGTTCACAAAGTTCACAATTGGTCAAAGGAGTTGACAATTCCCTCAGACAATGCACCTCCTAAGCAGGGCATCCATAACTAGGGTTTTGACTTTAATCAGGCTAAATGGGTTTCCAACACCTCAAGTGAGTTTCATAACATCTTATATGTGTGTAAGAACCCCCATGTCAAGTTTCAAGACTTTTCTCAAAAGTTTGCTCAGTCAGATGATCAGATAAGTCAAAATCAGTCAATGTAGTCAAAAAGTCAAACTGAGGTCAACTGTGGTCAAACCAAAGTCAAACTTCATGATTTTTTGCCAACATCAAGTATATGAAGTAAAATTCATCATTTGATCAAGGGTTGATCATGATTCATCAAGGAGATTCCAGATCATCAGTAATCAGGAGTTTCTAAATTAGGGTTTCCTCAGTAAAAGTCAACTGAACTTTGACCAGCCATAACTTTCACATACTTCATCACCAAGTCTCCATCCAAAGCTCATTTTGAAGGAAATTGAATTATCTACAACTTTGATGTTGCAAGTTAAGCCCAAAAATGCTTCATTTGAAAGATATGATCTAAGACATTATAGGTCAGTTCAAAAGTCAACAAAAAGTCAACAACTTCAAAAGGGCATAACTTGAGATTGGTAAATGATATGGACCTGAAACCAATGGGGTTGTTTAGAGGACTCTTCAAGCTTTCCAAAAAGTCCAAGAACACCCTCATACCTTTAAAATTGAGGGAGATGTGCCTTTGCAAAGTTAAGAAATTTTGTGATGGTTTATGTTGAAAAGGGAGGTTCAAAATCATTTCTTTTCAAATGGGCTGTCAAAATTGTGACCCAATCCACTTCATAATGGCTTGCACGAAATTCCCATAATACTTTCATAATTTTTATTTTATTTAATTTATTTATTATGATTTTTTATTCTTAAAATCATTTTAAATTTAAATAAAATATTAAATTTGAAGATTTAAGTGGTTTGTTGATTCTAGAAAGTCATAAAGTCAATATAGAGCAAATTGATACAAGAATTATATGAATTGGCTTAAAATAGAAAGCTTTGGTATAAAAATATTGGACTTTCATGGCATGATCTTTCTCAATCTTAAAATATCAAAACTTCCACATAATCAATCAATTTTTTTAACCTAATTGACTCACCTATATATGCTGATCATAAACCTATCATTCATTCACGAAATTCAGCAACCTAGAGGTAAGTTCAAAAGCACAAAAATTCATCCAAAAGTGAGATTCGGGTTTTCAAATTCAGGACACTACAAGGTATTTTGAGAACGTGGTTGGCTTCCTTGATCATCATGGAACATCATCAGATCATAACATTGACTCATAACATCACATATGGATGAATACGATTCAAATTTTTTCACACTTTAATGGTTTTTCGTTCTTAAACATTTGTGCATTATTATTGAATTTTGCTTGATAATTTGTGCTCTATGAATGTTTGTGATGAATTCTGGGCAGGTTGATTGAAGAAAGCATGGCCGAAACTCATAACACCATTTTAGGGTTCATGACCTTCATATTAGGGTTTTAGGATCCAGGGAATATAAATGAATTTTAAGACCGTGGCTGAATTCGAATTGACCTCTGGATCATATTTGCGTTTTCAATTTTGTAAAATTTCACTGTTTGGTTGGTTGTTGATTTTCGCAGGTTTTGTTAGGGTTTCAAATTCGCAGGAAAACTCCTAGCTATTTTCATAGCAAAATTTGCAGTGCTGGAGGTAGGGGATGACCTCCTCCCGCGCGTTTGGAAAATTCAAATATAAACTAAATATTTTTTCTTTTGTTGTTGGATTATTCATCACACGCGTATGTGTGCTTCAGTGGTAAGGCCAGCAGGTTTGTTGGATAATGGCATGGGTTCGAATCTGGCCTGGACCATTCTCTTTTGTTCTATTTTTTCAGGATATATGAAGACATAATATATTATGCATTAAAGCCCTTCAGCTAACAGATTGGCTCTTCCAGCCGGGTGGTAAAGCGCGCGTTTGAAAGCATAAAGGTCCTGGGTTCAATCCTCCCCCAGGCCTTTTGTTCTTTTATTTTTCCAGAATTTGCAAGGCAAGGCATAAAACGAATTTGATTCACTCTTCTTTCACTTGCGTGTGAATGGCTCAGTGGTGAGAGCAGATTGTTGTCAATCATAAGGGACTGGGTTCAAATCCCAGTCCCACCAGGTTCCTTTTCCTTTTCTTTTCTTTTATTTTTATGTTTTATTTAATTGTTTTAAATAATTAGCATATTATTATTTATATTATAAAATATGTATATATCATGTATTCAAATTCTTAAAAATTGTTTTTTTTATATAAAACTCATGATCTTTTTTTTTTTTTTAAATGTAATTTTTTATAAAATATATATTAATTAAGATAATTAGTTTAAAATAAATTTTGTATACAAATGAATCTTAATAATCAAACCCTAAAAAAATATTCTTTATGAACCCTAATTCTCAAATCCTAAAAATATTTTCCAATTAAACCCTAATTGTATTTATTTTCTAAATTGATGATCTTTAAGATGATTCTAATTTATTTGTAAATATAAGTTATAAGTCAAATTAATTTTCTTTTTTTTAGAAATAATTTAATTAGGGCAAATTATATTTTTGTATATAGTTAAAAATAATTTGTAAATATAATAGCTAATAGAATTAAATTTTTAATATGATATTTAAAATCTATCTTCTTCTTATAATATATATATAAATGTAAATATATGTTTATAATAGTTAAAATTTTGTAATTATAATATATTTAAAAAATAATTTAACAATTAGTATATAAATCAAAAAATTATTTATTTATGCATGTTAATTTCTTTATTATTTTTGGTTTTTTTATTATTACTATTAATTATATTGTTATTAATTTTGCTTATTATAATTTTATTAATCTTTTAATTAATTCTTATTATTAATCATATTATTATTTATATTCTATTTTTATGTTTCCTAACCTTGTTTCTAATTGTTATTATTATCACTAATCCATTTTTCAATTATGTTTATTTTATTAATCTTGATTATTCTTATCACTAATCCCTTTATTATTTATATTTTATTGCTTATTATTTAATTTATTATTTTATTATCATTATAATTTTGTAATTGTTTCTCGGTTGTAATTTTGTAATTATTTTAACTATTTTTATTATGGTTAGTAATTAGGGAGTGTAAACAACATGTATGCAGTATTAAAATAAATTTAGATAATTTTTAATAAGATAATTAAATTAAACACTTCACACACGTAAGTCGATTTTAATCGCCGTCTCACTTCCTAAGGTTATCCCTCGAGTTGCCTACGAATAATGGTTAAGTGGGGTGTATAAAGCAAGTCCCTTCAAAAGATGAAATCATCAAAGTCCCTTTATGGTTGCCTTTACGAATCGAGTCCCTTTCGAATAAATGATGATGGTCCCTTATATGTGCTTATTACACCCCACCATTGCCTTCAAAATCTAATTGTCCACACATGTCCCTTAACATCCAAAGTAAGGACTACCTACTTCTTAATAGTAGGAATAGTCTTACTAAGGAAAGAATAAAGAATAAGAAAGACCTTAAACATTAGGGTAGGCTACTCTTAGATACTTGCTCACTTCAAAAATTTTCCAAACACTTAACATTTTCAAACAAATTTTCAAACAAGTTTTTAACACATCCTTACATGGATTATTTATAAACTATTCTGGAATTTTTGCTATTCACACACTACACTTTTAAAATAATTCAAAAGTGAGCTTAAGTACCTAAGAGCCCATGGATAACCATGGATGAAAAGGGTGCTAATACCTTCCCTTTTCATAATCTACCCCCCGGACCCAAAATATTCTCTAAGGTCTTTCCTGTTCTTTTATAACCTTTCCTTATGGATAAAATAAAAGTCGGTGGCGACTCTTGCTATCCGCAACATTGTTTAAAGTCAGTTCACCGGGTTACAATACTTTTAATATGATTGATGTTTACCAGAAATGCATGAAAATGCAGTAATAGTATTTACTAAGGACGAACGAGGGAAGGATTTCAATGAAGCTTCGCCGATTCACCTTTACAAGACAGTTACAAACCCTTAGTAGGACAAATCCATCTTCATAAAGTCTTATCTCCCCTGGAATTTATATCCATCTCTTTTATCCTCATACGGATATACGGAAAATTACTTTCCAATAAGGGTACGATGAACGAAGACGGGAAGTTATATCTGCCCTACCATCAAACGAAGACGAAAGTTATATATACCCTATTATCCCCAGCATCCGGGAGGTGATATATACCTTACTATCCCCAGCATACGGGAGGTTATCTATACCCTGTTATCCCCAGCAGACGGAAGGTTATGTATAATATAGTCTTCAACAATGAATCGGGATTTATTTTCCCAAGCCAGCAGTTGTTATACGAAGATATCTAGACCCTTCCGGCAGTATCATATCATACATACATCATTTACATCATATCATAACATGCATATCCATGAGTGCATAATACATTACTTAAGTGCATCATATCATACATGCATGCATAATGCATAAACTAACACTATCATACAGAATGCTACCTTGTTTTCAGGTTAATTATCCAACAAATGATCATCAGGATTGCTCTACCCTCCTGAAGACAGGCTGTTACATCAGGATTACTCCAGTCTCCTGAAAGCATATCATACTATTACCTCAGGGTTGCTTCATCCTCCTGACAACTTCTCATTGTTTCAAGACTGCTTTAGATCTACTGATTGCTCTATCCTCCTGAAATCATATTATTGTTTCAAGACTGCTTTAGAGTTATCATTATTGATGGCTCTATCCTCCTGAAATCATATTATTACTTCAAGACTGCTTTAGAGTTATCATTATTGATTGCTCTATCCTCCTGAAATCATATTATTACTTCAAGACTGCTTTAGGGTTATCATTATTGATTGCTCTATCCTCCTGAAGACATGCTGTTACATCAGGATTACTCCAGTCTCCTGAAAGCATATCATCAATCTCTCAAGATTGCTCTACCCTCTTGAAATTATATTGTTACCTCAGGACAGCTCCAGCCTCCTGATAACTTCCCATCCCCCCTGAAGACATGCTGTTACATCAAGATTACTCCAGTTCCTGAAAGCATATCATCAATACCTCAGGACTGCTCCAGACTCCTGACAGCTTTCATTATACCTCCATATTTTGGACTGCTTTATCTTCCAACAAATATATCTGAAGAACTTTCCCCTAGTGGCATCTTTAAGCCCACTCAATCATATTCAACTAGCCATCTGTATCACTCTAATGCACTGGTGAGTGCAAATTTTTGGGCTTTTGTGTTCAATCCCCTTCAACCTTCCAGGTCACGACTGGCAAATATACCAATCTAACCCCTCAGGTTTCAGAAAATTGAACAGGGGCAGCTGTTGCACCCCAAAATTTGCCCTCACAATACAAGACTTTGTGTGCTAAGAAGGTTCACAAAGTTCACAAGTTTCACAACACTTTCAATACCTTTCATGAGGTTCATGAAGTCTACAAGTTACTTTATGAAGGTTCACAAGGTTCACAAGCTTCTCAACATTTACATAACCTTTCATGAGGTTCATGAAGTCCATAAGTTGCTTCTTGAAGGTTCACAAGGTTCACAAGTTCCATAATGCTTTCAAAACCTTTCATGAGGTTCATGAAGTCCACAAGTTACTTCTTGAAGGTTCACAAGGTTCACAAGACTCACAATGATTACAAAGCTCTCCTGAGGTTCATGAGGTCTACAAAGCCACTTCATGAGGTTCACAAGGTTCACAAGCTTCACAATACCTCCCATGAGGTTCACAAGACATTTTATGATGGTTCACAAGGTTCACAAAGTTCACAATTGGTCAGAAGAGTTGATAATTCCCTCAGACAATGCACCTCCTAAGCAGTGTATCCAAAACTAGGGTTTTGACTTTAATCAGGCTAAATGGACTTCCAATACCTCAAGTGAGCTTCATAACATCTTATATGTGTATAAGAACCCCCATGACAAGTTTCAAGACTTTTCTCAAAAGTTTGCTCAGTCAGATGATCAGATAAGTCAAAATCAGTCAATGTAGTTAAAAAGTCAAACTGAGGTCAAACCAAAGTCAAACTTCATGATTTTTTGCCAACATCAAGTATATGAAGTAAAATTCATCATTTGATAAAGGGTTGATCATGATTCATCAAGGAGATTCCAGATCATCAATAATCAGGAGTTTCTAAATTAGGGTTTCCTCAGTAAAAGTCAACTGAACTTTGACCAGCCATAACTTTCACATACTTCATCACCAAGTCTCCATCCAAAGCTCATTTTTAAGGAAATTGAATTCTATACAACTTTGATGTTGCGAGTTAAGCCCAAAAATGCTTCATTTGGAAGATATGAGCTAAGACATTATAGGTCATTTCAAAAGTCAACAAAAAGTCAACAACTTCAAAAGGGAATAACTTGAGATTGGTAAATGATATGGACCTGAAACCAATGGGGTTGTTTAGAGGACTCTTCAAGCTTTCCAAAAAGTCCAAGAACACCCTCATACCTTTAAAATTGAGGGAGATATGCTCTTGCAAAGTTGGGAAATTTTGTGATGGCTTATATTGAAAATGGAGGTCTAGAACCAATTCCTTCCAAATGGGCTTGCTAAATTGTGATCCAATCCACATCATATCATCATGCACGACCCAATTGACCAAAATTCAGAATTTTTATTATTTTATTTTTATTTATTATTGATTTAATTCATAAAAATCATTTTAAATAAATATAAAATATGAAAATCTATTTTTGGGTGAAGATTGAGCTTCTAGAATTTCATAAATGTTGATTGAATTTGAAAGAGAAAGGAATCATGAGATTGATCCAAGAATAGCAAGTCTTCATGAACAAATATTTGACTTTTACACCATGATCTTTTTCAATCTTTTTTGGATCAAATCTCCACACAACCAATGAGTTTTCTTAACCTAATTCACTCACATATATATACTAAACACAAACCTAACATTCATTCACGATTTCCAGCAGCCAAGGGTAAGATTCAAAAACTCAAAATTCATCAAAAAAGTGAGGTTCGGATTCTTCAATCCAAGAGGTTTCAAGGTAAACTAAGAACATAGACGTGTTCTTTAGACATCACTGAAGCTAAAGCATCACTCATATGCATCCCATGTGCACTGCATTGGCCAACCCGAATCCAATTTGTTCTTGAATAAATTTTTTTCGATTCCAATGATTCCTTGCATATTATTGAAATTTGTTTATATAACTTTGTTTGTTGATGATCATAGATGAAATCTGGAGCAATTGGTGAAGTTCTATAGCCTAAAACGTGATCTACCATTTTTAGGGTTTACGGCTTTAATTGGGGTTCTTCAATCCAGCCCATATAAATGAATTATAGGAACGTGGGGTGATTGGAAAACTCATTAGAAACTTAATGGACTGATTAATTTCATGAAACTATGCTGTTTTGTCCGTGTTTGATTTTTGTAGGTTTTGCTGGGAAAGTATTTTTCGCAGGAAAATTTGCAACAATGTTCGCAGGAAAATCCTACGAATTTGAGGAAGAAGACGACTGGCTTGGCGCGCAGTCCATGTTTAAAATTTTGATTTAAAATATTATTTTTGTATGCTGTTTATTTATCACACCAGAACTTGTGTCCCAGTGGTTGGAGGTGTGCGCGTACATTGGTTTGGTCTGGGGTTCGATTCCCCGTTTGTGACATTTTGCTTGTTTATTTTGTTTATTTCCCAGGTTACACATATAATCAATTATAGTCATCATATAATCAGTTAGGCTCTCCCAGCCAGGTGGTAACGCGCGCATACTCGTATACATAAGGTCCTGGGTTCAATCCTCCCCCAGGCCTTTTGTTTTTTCATTTATTTTGCTGATTATTGGTTTGAAAGAACAAAACCATTTGGAGGCCATCCTTCTTGCACCAACCAGCGCCTGGCCCAGTGGTAGAGCATAGATGTTGTGAACAAAGCCTCCTGGGTTCAAATCTCAGCCAGGTTTGTTTTGCTATTTTCTTTTATTTTATTTTTGTGTAATTAGTTTAGGTTTTATTAATAATTGTATAATAAAATAATTCTATAAACTAATAGTTCCTAATAAAAAAAAATCATATGTTCTTAATTTAAAAATTATTCCTTTTATTATATTAGTAAAAATAATTTTTTGTAAATAAAATAAACCCTAATTTTCTAAACAAACCCTAAAAATATTTTCTAAAGTAAAAACTTAATTCTATTTTTCCTAAATAATTTTATTTCCTAATTCTTTACATAATTGTAATATATATGTATTTAGCATAATTTTTGTAAATAATCCAAGTTATTTTTCTTTTAATATATGTTTAGAAACAATTTAACTTATAATAATTATATTTTTTTTTGTATATGTTTAAAATAATTTGTAAATAGGATAATTAATAAAAATTAAAATTTTATAAATATGATTAATTTTGTAAATGTGATACTTAAAATTTATTTTCCTTATATAATGTATAAATATTTTTAAGTAATTAAATTCTTGTAAATGATTAAAACTTATATTATGCTTAGAAATTTTTCTTATTATATATTTAAAATTAAACTTTGTGTTCATATCATTATAATATTTTTCTACTTATTTTTATTTACTTTAATTATTGTTACTAACCATACTATTATTTATTATTATATTTTTATTATTATGTCTCTAACCTTGTTTATTTTATCAATTATTATTATTCTATTTTCATTAACCTTATATTTTTTAATTATATTTACCACTAACCCCTATTTATTATTTATTTATTTATTTTAGCTTGTTTATTTATATTTTGCTAATTAATTATTTTTGCTATTTATTTATTTATTTATTTTTGCTTATTATAATTATTATGTAAATGCTCCTGGATGTAAATTTTGTAATTATTTAATTATTTTTGCTATGGTTAGTAATTTAGGGAGTGCAAATATGTATTTTTTAAAATAAATTAGGTCACTTTAATCATAAGATAATTAAATTAAACACTCACACACGTAAGTCGATTTTAATCGCCGTCTCACTTTCTAAGGTTATCCCTCATTGTTGCCTACTAATAAGGTCAAGTGGGGTGTATAAAGCAAGTCCCTTAAAAGAAAAATCATCAAGTCCCTAGTGGTTGCCTTTACGAATCAAGTCCCTTCGAATAATGATGATAGTCCCTTCAGTATGCTTATTACACCCCACAGTTGCCTTCTTAAAACAGAATGTCCCTCTCATGTCCCTTATATCCAAGGTAATGACTACCTACTCCTTAATAGTAGGGATAGTCTTACCAATCAAAGGATAAAGAACAAGAAAGACTTTAAACTTTAGGGTAGGTTCCTCTTATGTACTTGCTCACTTCAAAAACTTTTCAAACTCTTCACAATTTCAAACAAATTTTCAAAAACAAGTTTTTACGCATCCGTACATGGATCATTATTAACAATTCTGAAAATTTTTCTATTCACACACTACACTTTCAAAAAAACAATTCAAAAGTGAGCTAAGTAACTAAGAGCCCATGGATAACCATGGATGTAAAGGGTGCTAACACCTTCCCTTTACATAACCTACCCCCCGGACCCAAAAAATATCTCTTAAGGTCTTTCCTGTTCTTTTATGCCTTTCCTTTGGATAAAATAAAAGTCGGTGGCGACTCTTGCTATCCGCAACATAACTTAAAGTCAGTTCTCCCACCGTGTTACAGTACCAGAAACGAATGATCAAAGCTTTTAACAAGAAAGTTAAGCCAAAGGTATATCAGGCTGGTGACTTGGTAATCAAACGTATCATATTACCACAGGGTGATCCTAGGGGCAAGTGGACTCCTACATATCAAGGACCATTTGTAGTCAAGACAGTATTCTCAGGAGGTGCCATGATCCTTACTACTATGGATGGTGAAGACTTCCCGCAGCCTGTAAACGCAGACATAGTTAAAAAATACTACGCATGAAAAAAGACCCGCTAGGTTGACAGGCCTAGGCAAAAATAAGGGCATCCCGGCAAACCAAAAGGGTTTGGGCAAAAATTAGGGATATATATAAAAAGATGTACACCCGGCAAGTCGAAAACCTGAAAGGGCGGCTTGGGCAAAAAAGGGTATCCCGGTGGATTGAAAACCTGAAAGGGCAATCCAGGCAAAAGTTAGGGATTAAAGCGTATGACTATGATGAAACTGCAACCAGTTGTGTTACTTACTCAAGTTCAAACGGATAAAGCTCAATCCAATCGTTTCCATCTCAACAGCAGAAGATGAGATACTTGAAGATAATGGCAATAGTAGAATTGAAACTCAATAGGATTATTTCCCACATAGCTGATTCTCCTTGTTTTGTAAAATCTTTATCACAAAATCCTCTTAATAGGGTTTATGTATCCTTGTACAAACTTACCTATGTATAGGTCACTCTTTGATATAAATAAAATTCCATTTTTGAATCCAGATTTACTTTTACCCTATTTACATAAACGAAACGTCCATTGGTAGTGTTTGAATGTATGTATGCTTTTGAATATGATTGATGTTTACCAGAAATGCATGTATGCTTAATATGATTGATGTTTACCAGAAATGCATAAAAATGCAGTAATAGTATTTACTAAGGACGAACGAGGGAAAGATTTCAACGAAGCTTCGCCGGTTCATCTTTACAAGACAGTTGCAAACCCTCAGTAGGACAAATCCATCTTCATATAGTCACATCTCCCCTGGAATTTATATCCATCTCTTTTATCCTCATACGGATATTCGGGAATTTACCTTCCAATAGGAGTACGACGAACGAAGACGGGAGGTTATATATACCCTACTATCGAACGAAGACGGGAGGTTATGTATATCTTGCTATCCCCAGCAGGGCAAATCTATCTTTTATAGATACTTCGAGTTACATCTCCCCTTGAATTTATGTCCATCTCTTTTATCCTCAGTCAGGATACTTAGGAACTTATTCTTTCAATAGAAGTACGACGAACGAAGACAGGAGGTTATATATACCTTGCTATCCCCAGCATACAGGAGGTTATGTATAATATATTATCAAACAAGACGGGAATGAGTTCCTCATATTCTTCAACAACGAATCGGGATTTATTTTCCCTGGCCAGCAGTTGTTGTACGAGGATATCCAGATGCTTCAGGCAACATCATGTCATACATACATCATTTACATCATACCATAACATACATATCCATGGATGCATAATACATTACTTAAATGCATCATATTATACATGAATACATAATGCATAAACTAACACTACTATATAGAATGCTACCTTGTTTTCAGGTTAATTCTCCGGCAAACAGACTTCATCAATAACTTGTGACTATCAGGACTGCTTTATCCTCCTGAAAGTTATCAATCCCTCAGGACTGCTTTATCCTCCTGAAAGCTTCTTATACCTCAGAACGTTGTTCATCTTTCTGAAAGCATATTACCTCCTTAGGACGTTGTTATCCTCCTGAAAGCTATCAACCCCTCAGGACTGCTTTATCCTCCTGAAAGCTTCTTATACCTCAGGACGTTGTTATCCTCCTGAAAGCATATTATTTCCTCGGGACGTTGTTTATCTTCCTGAAAGCTATCATCACCTCCTTAGGATGTTGCTTATACTCCTGAAAGCATATTATTACTTTGGGCCGTTGTTATCTTCCCAAAGGTTACCACTTCCTCAGGACGTTGTTATCCTCCTGAAAGCATATTATTACCTCAGAACGTTGTTTATCTTTCTGAAAGCATATTATTACCTCAGGACTGCTGTATCCTCCTGAAAGCATATCACTACCTCAGGACTGCTTTATCCTCCTGAAAGCTATCATTATATCTTCATATTTTGGACTGTTGTATCCTCCAAGAAGTGTATCTGAAGAACTTTTCTCCAAGTGGCATCTTTAAGCCCACTCAAGCATATTTAACTAGTCATCAGTATCACTCTATGCACCGGTGAGTGCAAATTTTTGGGCTTTTGTGTTCAATCCCCTTCAACCTTCCAGGTCACGACTGGAAAATATACCAATCTAACCCCTCAGGTTTCAGAAAATTGAACAGGGGCAGCTGTTGCACCCCAAAATTTGCCCTCACAATACAAGACTTTGTGTGCTAAGAAGGTTCACAAGGTTCATAATACCTTTTATGAAGATCATGAAGTCTACAAGTCACTTTATGAGGTTCACAAGGTTCACAATATTCACCATACTTACAAGACCTTTCATGAGGTTCATGAAGTCTACAAATCACTTTATGAGGTTCACAAGGTTCACAAGATTCACAATGCTTACAAGACCTTTCAGGAGGTTCATGAAGTCTACAAGACACTTTATGAGGTTCACAAGGTTCACAAGACCTCCCATGATGTTCACAAGGTTCACAATACATCTTATGATGGTTCACAAGGTTCACAAAGTTCACAAATAGTCAGAAGAGTTGACAATCCCCTCAGACAATGCACCTCCTAAGCAGTGCATCCAAAACTAGGGTTTTGACTTTAATCAGGCTAAATGAACTTCCAAGACTTCAAGTGAGCTTCATAACATCTTATATGTGTGCAAGAACCCCCATGACAAGTTTCAAGACTTTTCTCAAAAGTTTGCTCAGTCAGATGATCAGATAGGTCAAAATCAGTCAAAGCAGTTAAAAAGTCAAACTGAGGTCAACTGTGGTCAAACCAAAGTCAAACTTCATGATTTTTTGCCAACATCAAGTATATGAAGTAAAATTCATCATTTGATCAAGGGTTGATCAAGATTCATCAAGGAGATTTCAGATCATCAAGAATCAGGAGTTTCTAAATTAGGGTTTCCTTAGTAAAAGTCAACTGAACTTTGACCAGCCATAACTTTCACATGCTTCATCACCAAGTCTCCATACAAAGCTCATTTTTAAGGAAATTGAATTTTCTACAACTTTGTGTCTCACAAGCCAAGCCCAAAAATGCTTCATTTGGAAGGTATGAGCTAAGACATTATAGGTCCTTTTGAAAGTCAACAAAAAGTCAACAACTTCAAAAGGGCATAACTTGAGAATGGTAAATGATATGGACATGAAAACAGTGGGGTTGGTTAGAGGACTCTTCAAGCTTTCTAAAATGTCCAAGAACACCCTCATAGCATTAAAATTGAAGGATGTGTGCCCTTGCAAAGTTGGGAAATTTTTGGTTGGTTTATGAAGAAAATGGAGGTCTAAGACCAATTTTTTCTAAATGGGCTTGCCATATGATGACCCAATCCATACTATGACCTCATGCACGACCCAAGTCAACAAAAATCAGATTTTTTATCATTTTATTTTTATTTATTTTGATTTAATTCATTAAAAAATCATTTTAAATTAAAATAAAATATAAAAGTCTAAGATTTAAAAAAGATCAAGCTTCTAGAAATTCATAAATATGATTGGAATTAAAGTGGTAAGAAGATCATGATGATTGGCCTAAAATAGCAAGTGTTTATACAAAAATATTTGATTTTTTAAAGCCTATCTTTTTGAATCTTTTTGGATCAAACTTCTCACACAAGTATCAAGTTTTTCTGACCTAATTGATCACTCTATGAGTACATTACACAACCCTAACACAAAGCCACAAATTCCAGCCTCAAAAGTGTAAGTTTCACAATTTCAAAAACCTCTCCAAACTCAAATTCGGATTTTGACATACAAGGCATTAAGAAGGTAATTTGAGGACATAGCAATGATCTTTGGACATCATTGAGTCGAAACCAATACCTATTTGCATCCAAAACCACTCATATAGCATATCCCGAATGCATCTTCTTGCTCTTGTTTTGATTTTTCGATTTCATTTATTTAACCATTATGAATCGTTTTTGTGTGTTTAATCTTGTTTATCATGATGCTTAGATGGATTCTGGACAAAAACATTGAAGAAATATGCCCTAAACCGAAAGACACCATTGTTAGGGTTTGAGTTCTCAAATTGGGAATTCATGATTTAGTGGAGATAAATGACTTTTAAAAACATGGTTATGATGTATGAGCTTTGTATGTTTGATCTGGACTGTCAATTTGTATTGATTTTGTTGTTTGCGTGATGATCCAAAAACCTAGGGTTCCTGGTTTATGAACACCCAGGAAAATTCGCAGGAAAAATTGTATCAAATTCCGCAAGTAATATGAAGAAAATGAAGGCCCTGCGCGCGTTTTCCAGGATTTAAATATTGTGTATAATATTTTATGAATTAATTGCTGTTTTATATCACAAGCTTGTGCTTGTCCCAGTGGTAAGGCAGGCGCGCGTATGGTTAGAGGGTTGGTGTTCGAATCCTGGCTCCAACCAGTTTTTATTTGTTTTCTATTTTAATTGTTAAATATAATATATTATGAATTGTGGTGGTTAGGTAGACAGGTGCGCTCTCCCAGCTGGAATGGTAACGTGTTTGTGTGATATTGTGAAGGTCCTGGGTTCGATCCCCCCAGGCCTTTTGCTTTTTCTTTCTTTTTCTGATTTTCAGGTTTAAGGCATAAAACCAATTTGACGCACCCTTTCTTCACCTGCGCGCGCGTTGGCCTGGTGGTATGTGTTGCTGGCCTAAGGGATTGCAAGCCAAAGGTGCTAGGTTCAAACCCCAGCCAGGTAAGTTTTCCTTTCTTTTTATTTTTTCTATTTGTTTTGTTTGCTCTTCATATTAATTAATTAAAAATTATAATATTAATTTAATAAAATTCTAATATGTTTTATAAATAATAATAATAATATTTTTTCTAAAAAAAAAACTAATTTCTTTTCATCAATATGTATATATTGTAATAATTAGATTAATATTTAACATTTTTGTATATAAAATTTTTATAAACCCTAAAAAATATTTTTTTTTTCTTCAAACCCTAATTAATCATAATAATTTTTAAAACCCTAATTTCTTTTTCTTCTATTTTCGTTTAATATTATTATTTATGTTTAATCTAATTTTTATTAAATGCATAAATTGTTTATAATTTAAAATTTTGTACATAAATATGTTTAAAGATTAAAATGCTTAGTTTATTTTTATAATATGAAAATATTCACTAATTGTTTATAATTTAATTATGCATGTAAATAATTTCTAAAAATTGCTAATTTAATTTTTATAGTTATAATTTATTTTTTTCATAATATGTTCATAATTGATTTAATTTTTATAATTTACATATAACTTCAAATTTTATAGTAATTAATTATAATTGTTCATATTCTCTTATTAACCTTTAAATTTTTTATTATAATATTTTTGCTTATTATTATTATTATTAATCATGTTTATTACTAACCCCATTTATTTTTAAATTGTTATTATTATTATTTCCACTAACCCTATTATAATTACTTATTTATTTTGCTTACTTTGTTTATTTATTTATTTTGCTTATTTATTTATTTTGCTTATTTATTTAAATTGCTTTTATTATTATTATTGTAATTGCTCTTGGATGTAATATTTTATAATGTTTAAATTGTTTATTTTATGTCATGGTTAGTAAAAATAGGGAGTGTAATATGTATGTTTATTTAAAATTAATTTAGGTCATTTAAAGTTAAAGATAAATATTAAATTGTACACTCACACACATAAGTCGATCTTTGATCGCCATCTCACTTTCTAAGGGTTACCTCTCATTGTTGCCTAATCAAAAAGGTCAAGTAGGGTGTATAAAGCAAAAAGTCCCTCAAAGTAAAGTCATCTAGTCCCTTAACAATAAATGATCAAGTCCCTTTCGAATGTTGCCTTCGTAATGATCTTGTCCCTTCCGAATAAAGATGACAGTCCCTCCAAAATTGCTTAATACACCCCACAGTTGCCTACATTAAACAGATGATCCTCCATTTGTCCCTCACATCCAAGGTAATGACTACCTATTCCTTAATAATAGGGATAGTCTTACCATTTAAAGGATTCAAGAACAGAAAGACTTAAACTTTAGGGTAGGTTCCTCATAGTTACTTGCTCACTATTTAAAAAATTTTCAAACACTTCACAAATTTCAAACAAATTTTCCAAACGAAGGTTTTTTACGCATCCATACATGGATCATTATCAAATTCTTATGAAAATCTCTATTCACACACTTCACATTTTCAAAAACATTTTAAAGTGAGCTAAGTAACTAAGAGCCCATGGATAACCATGGATGTAAAGGGTTCTAATACCTTCCCTTTACATAACCTACCCCCTAGACCCAAAAATCTTTTAAAAAGGTCTTTCCTGTTCTTTTATGCCTTTCCTTTGGATAAAACAAAAGTCGGTGGCGACTCTTGCTATCCGCAACATAACTAAAGTCAGTTCTCCCACCGTGTTACACCAGGGAATGGATCTTTTTATAGACCGTTTGCCTGCTATTCAAGGGCCAAAAGAACGTCAGGATTTGTTCTTAAGGGTCAAAAGAACGTCAGGATTTGTTCTTCTGAAAAATATCTTTAACCAGGGAGTGGATCTTTTTACAGACCGTTTTCCTGCTATTAAAGGGCCAAAAGAACGTCAGGATTTATTCTTAAGGGTCAAAAGAACGTCAGGATTTGTTCTTAAGGGTCAAAAGAACGTCAGGATTTGTTCTTCTGAAAAATATCTTGAACCAGGGAATGGATCTTTTTACAGACCGTTTGCCTGCTATTCAAAGACAACTTGAGCAAATGCATGGATCATTTCTGACCCGTTGTAAGTTGTTGATATTGTTTTACCTGCATATAACTATCCTGCAAGGAGAATGTTAGTTTATGCATTATGTATGCATGCATAGTATGATGCACTTAAGTAATGTATTATGTACTTATGGATATGTATATTATGGTATGATGTAGATGATGTATGTATGAATCATGCAGCCTGAAGCGTCTGGATATCTTCGTATAACAACTGCTGGCCAGGGAAAATAAATCCCGATTCGTTGCTGAAGAATATGAGGAACTCATTCCCGTCTCGTTTGATAATATAGTATTCATAACTTCCCGTCTTCGTTTGATAGTATGGTATCCATAACCTCCCGTCTTCGTTTGATAGTATGGTATCCATAACCTCCCGTCTTCGTTTGTCGTACTCCTATTGAAGGAATAATTTCCCGACTATCCGTCTGAGGATAAAAGAGATGGATATAAATTCAAGGGGAGATGTAACTTGAAGTATCTATGATGATAGATTTGCCCTACTGGGGGATTTGTAGCTGTCTTGTGGGGATGAACCGGCGAAACTTCGTTGCATTCCCTCCCTCGTTCGTCCTTAGTAAATACTATTACTGCATTTCATGCATTTCTGGTAAACATCAATCATATTAAGCATTTTATGCATTTCTGGTAAACATCAATCATATTCAAAAGCATACATACATTCAAACACAATCAATGGACATTTCGCTTATGTAAATAGGGTAAAAGTAAATATGGATTCAAAGATGAAATTTTATTTATATCACAAAGTGACCTATACATAGGCAAGTTTGTACAAGGAGACAGAAATCCTAGTAAGAGGAATTCGTCGTAAAATTTTTACAAAACAGAGAAAATCAGCTATGTGGGAAATAATCCTATTGAGTTTCAATTCTACTATTGCCATTATCTTCAAGTATCTCATCTTCTGTTGTTGAGACGGAAACAATTGGATTGATCTTTATCTGTTAGAGTCTGAACTAAGTAGCATAACTGGTTGTAGTTTACATGGGTGATCCAAACGAGACATAGTCATACGCTTTAATCCCTAACTTTTGCCTGGATTGCCTTTTCAGGTTTTCAATCCACCGGGATACCCTTTTTTGCCCAAGCCGCCTTTTCAAGTTTTCGACTTGCCGGGTGTACATTTTTTTATATATATCTCTAATTTTTGCCCGAACCTTTTTGGTTCGCCAGGATGCCCTTATTTTTTCCTAGGCCAGTCAACCTAGCGGGTCTCTTTTTATGCTTAGTATTTTTTAACTATGTCTGCGTTTACAGGCTGTGGGAAGTCTTCACCATCCATAGTAGTAAGCATCATGGCACCTCCTAAGAATACTGTTTTGACCACGAATGGTCCTTCATATGTAGGAGTCCACTTGCCCCTAGGATCACCCTGTGGTAATATGATACGCTTGATTACCAAGTCGCCAGACTGATATACCTTTGGCTTAACCTTCTTATTAAAAGCCTTGATCACACTACGCCAAAAATGCTTTTTAACAGCGCATCTTAGACAGCGCTTTTAAGAGAAAGCGCTGTCTAAGGTTAAAATTAAAATTAAACACGGAAAATGGTCCAAAAAAATAATGAAAGCGCTGTCTAAGGGGGGGTCTTAGACAGCGCTTTCAAAAAGCGCTGTCTAAGACCCCCCCTTAGACAGCGCTTCTAGAAAGCGCTTTTATATATTTACCTTAGTCAGCGCTTTTGATAAAGCGCTGTTTAAAGTTTTTAAATTAAAAAAAAAATAAAACCAAAAGCGCTGTCTAAGGGGGGGGGTTTAGAAAGCGCTTTTGGAAAGCGCTGTCTAAGGGATACCTTAGAAAGCGCTTTAACCAAAAGCGCTGTCTAAGGTCTAATTAAAATTAAATTTCATACTTCTATTTTCATTCTCTGTTCTTTTCGTTTTCCCTCCTGCGAACGTTTCCAGACGAACCCTAACATCGAACGTTTCCAGAAGAACTTTGTCGTCATTGAAGTCACTGAAACTTGTTTGAATCGTTCTCCTGTCTTCATCGCGGTATGTCATTCACGTTTTCATTCATTCACGTTTTCATTCATTCACTCATGTTCTTCGTTCACGTCATTGAAGTCATTTCTGTTTTCGGATTTCAGTCTGGATTTCAGGCATTGCAATAGTTTAATCGGTCATTTCTGAAAGTTGTTGAAGAATCTCATTACGGTATGTGTTTCAGTTTTGATTTTATTAGGAATTGTTCATTTCCCTGTTTTAGCATGCTTTTTGTTCTGGTTCTGGTTCTGGTTGTGGTTGATTTAGCATGCTTTTTGTTACCACTTATCATAGTTGGAAAAGCTTGTTCTGAGAGAGTGTTCTTTGTGTGTGTAAAATGTTGAAGCAAAAGTGAGGAAGATTGAAAGAGGATGCAAATGAAGTATTTATATAGATATTTATCTTTTCAATGACTGACACATGGTAGACACATATTTGAAGTGAAATGTTTCATTTCTCATGGAGGGGGAAAGTTCATAGTAGTTAAGGAATTAGTGAAGTCGTGCAAACCCATGATTTCCTAGAAAGTGAGATTAATGATGAATTTCTAAAAAGATCTTTTGGAAAATGAAAATTTGCATTAAAGTTGTAACGATGACACTGATGTCGGCAAAAGAGTTAGAACAGTGTCAAAAATAATTTCAAAAATGACACTTTTCTCCTTTCTTATTAAAAGGATAGTTGAAATATAGCATTTTGGGGCAATTAATATATAAGTAGTGTTCACTAATAGTTTTAAAGGTTCGCAATCATACATAAATTTGTCTCAAAGTATCTGTGTGTTTGTTAGAAAAGAGTCATAATGTACGTATATGTGCTCCATTTTATAAATAAGTCTTTACTTTCAAATCACTTATTGCTTTGAATTTAATTTCGATTATTCTTTTAAGTTTCCTTTAGATTTCTCCCATAAAATGATTGAACGAACTCTTATATAGTTATAGGTATAGTTATAGGTATATTGTAATAGAAAAAGTTTGATTCTTGTAATATAAAAAATGAAAGTGATGAGGTAATTAAAGTTGGTATATTGGCGTATCGGATACGTCATTGAAGTTTATATTAACATTGGTTATGTATATGTTTTTTAAGTAGGAAAACCATGGATAAAACATGGATCTGTGCCGATCGAATGACCAAAGAGTACGAGAGTGGGGTTGCGGAATTCGTTAAGTATGCTGTTCAACACGCTGAAAACCCCAGACGAATGCATTGTCCTTGCTTGCGTTGTTGTTATATTGGTAAGGTTGACGCACATGGATTGAAATCGCATTTGCTGAGGCATGGAATTGATCAAAGTTATCAGTGTTGGATATTTCATGGTGAGAAAATTAACGGGAATGTTGAATCGAGTGGAAAAAGAAATACGACCTATGCTTCATACGACAAAGACACGGAAACATATGATTGTGATCGAGTTGAAGAGATTGTAGAAGCACTGGAAGAAGATCTTCATGATTGTCCTGAAATGTTTGAGAGGATGGTAAGCGATGCAGAGAAACCGTTGTACAAAGGTTGCACTAAATTCTCAAGACTTTCTGCGGTATTAAAGTTGTACAACTTAAAGGCGGGCAATGGATGGTCGGATAAAAGTTTCACAGAGTTGTTGGCCCTTATGAGAGAAATGCTACCGGATGATAATGTTCTTCCTAATCGAACCTATGAGGCAAAAAAAATGTTGTTCTCTATTGGCATGAGCTATGATAAGATACATGTTTGTCCTAACGATTGCATTTTGTTTCGTAACGAATATGCAACGTTAACTGAGTGCCCCAAATGCGGTTTGTCTCGATATAAGAAAAGATTATCTCCCGCAAAAGTCTTATGGTATTTTCCGATAATTCCGAGATTTAGGCGCATGTTTCGTAGTGAAACCGATGCAAGACATCTTACTTGGCATGCAGATGAAAGAATTACCGATGGAAAGTATCGGCATCCGGTTGATTCACCACAGTGGTCGAAGATTGATAATGATTATCCTGAGTTTGGATCAGAAGCAAGAAACCTTCGATTGGCATTATCTACTGATGGAATGAACCCACATGGTCTTCAAAGTATTTCACATACCACATGGCCTGTGATTCTTATGATTTATAACCTACCTCCGTGGCTATGTATGAAGCGTAAGTACATGATGTTATCTATGTTAATCTCTGGGCCTAAACAACCAGGTAATGACATAGACGTATACTTGACACCTCTGATCGAAGATTTAAAGATTTTGTGGGAGAACGGTGTGGAGGTTTATGATGGATATAGGAAAGAAAGTTTCAATTTGAGGGCGATGTTGTTTGGCACAATTAATGATTTTCCAGCATACGGGAATCTATCTGGGTATAGCATTAAAGGTCAACGTGCGTGTCCTGTTTGTGAAGACGGAACCGATACGATCCGATTGGAACTTTGCCAGAAGAATGTGTTTCTCGGTCATCGTAGATTCTTACATTCTAAACATCATTACCGTGGGTGGAGAAAAGCATTCAATGGAGACACCGAACATCGTAGAGCTCCACCCGCATTGTCAGGTGAACAAGTTTTTGAAAAGGTGAAAGATGTGCGTACTGAGTTTGGCAAGCCTTTTGCACATAAGATTGTGAAAGGTGGGTGGAAGAAAAGGTCGATATTTTTTGAATTGCCATATTGGAAGTCTTTGTACGTGAGACATTTTCTCGATGTTATGCATATTGAAAAAAACGTATTTGAAAGTGTTATCGGTACATTACTCAATATAAAAGGCAAGTCTAAGGATGGCCTTAAAGCAAGGGAGGACATGTTAAAAATGGGAATGAGAACTGAATTAGCACCCGTGAAGAAAGGAAGACGAACATATCTACCACCTGCTGCTTTTACTTTATCTAGAAAGGAGAAAAAATTTTTGTGTAAGTCTCTGAGTGAAGTTAAGGTTCCAGAAGGATACTCATCTGATATCAGAAGACTTGTTTCTATGAAAGACCTCAAGTTGAAGAATTTGAAGACACATGATTGTCATGTTATAATGGAACATTTTCTACCGATCGGTATACGTTCTATTTTGCCAGAAAAAGTAAGAAGTTCCATAACTAAATTGTGTTTTTTCTTTAGGTCAATTTGTGGTAAGGTGATCGATCCCGAGATGTTACCAACACTACAAAAAGAGATTGTAATTACCTTGTGTGAGCTTGAAATGTATTTTCCTCCGTCTTTTTTTGACATAATGGTTCATTTAGTTGTTCATCTTGTGAAAGAGACACAGTTGTGTGGACCAGCTTATATGAGATGGATGTACCCTGCTGAACGGTATATGAAAATATTAAAAGGGTACGTGAAATCCCGAAGTCGACCAGAGGGTTGTATTGTTGAACGATACATTGTTGAAGAAGCTGTTGAGTTTTGTACTGAATATTTGTCTAACGTTCAATCGATTGGACTCCCCAGAGCTCAGATTTTCGACAAAATGGAAGGTAAAAAATTAATTGGGAATAAAATTGTGACAATATCAAGGGATGAACGGGATCAAGTTCATTTGTATGTTCTGCACAATAATAATGAGGTTGAGCCATATGTTGAAATGCACAAGGATGTACTCCGAGGGTTAAATCCGAACAGAAATGAAAATTGGATAGTTATAGAGCACAATCAAAGTTTCATACAATGGTTGAAGGATCATATTTATTTGAAGCGCTCTTCAGATCCTTCTTCGGTAACAGAAAGGTTGAGATGTTTGGCATATGGTCCAAGTTTGCATGTGTTTTCTCATAGCGCATATTCAATTAATGGATACACATTTTATACCAAAGAACAAGATGATAAAAGTACTATGCAAAATAGTGGTGTCACCGTGCTAGCTGAAGCAATGCATATATCAAGTATGAAGGACTTAAACCCCAAATATGCAAATTTGTCATATTTTGGAGTTATTGAGCACATTTGGGTGTTTGATTACGAGAAGTTTCAGATTCCCATCTTTGGTTGCAAGTGGGTGAATAGTAGTGGCATACGAATGGATAAGTCTGGATTTTTGCAAGTTGATCTTACTAGGGTGGGGTACAAAGATGAACCTTTTATTCTAGCATCTCAGGCTAAACAAGTGTTCTATGTGAATGACCCGAAGAGTACAAAATGGTCTATAGTGCTTTTCTCTAACAAAGTGACTGATGATAGCGGTGTCGATCAATGTGATATTGATGTTGAGAATGAGTCATGCATTAGACGGAATGAGTTGAATAGAAATGATGAAGTTGAGGATCTTATACCGGATGAGTCATATATAAGAAACGATCATAATGAGGGAATTTGGATCAATTCATCCGTACGCATTGCTAAGAAACAAGTGATTAATATTCCAACAAAGAAAAGAAAGAGATGTTAGTGACTTAGGTAAATTATCCATGGTTTCTTTATTTTATTTTTTCGATTGTTTTGATTATAAGTTATATGTGATAATGCATGATTTCTTTATTTTTTTTTGTTTTCAATTGCTTTGATTATAAGTTATATATGATAATGCATGATTTCTTTATTTTTTTGTTTTCATTTGCTTTGATTATAAGTTATATTTGATATTTGATGGTTTCCTTGGTTTATTACAGGTTAGACATGGCTGATGACCAACCTGAGGAAGTTCCTAAAAAAGTATCCGCGGAAGAAGAAATTCGAAGAGGCATCACAGTAATGAGAAGGGTGGTCCAAGGAAGATCTCGAGGCATCATACTAGATGTCTATTGGAGCACCCAGGGACAGCTTATAGAACCTAATGGGCATACCTTAACTAGTTTTATCGGTGCACTAGTAAGGAATGAAATTCCCATTACATGTGATGATTGGAGAAACAAAGAGCTGAAAGAGTCCAAAGATAAAATTTGGAGTGAGATAAAGGTACAATCATTTGGCCCTTAATTATACGGAATCAATTATGTTTTTTCAATTACCGATACTAACTATCAATCTTTATGTTTTTCTTAGCGATGTTTTAACATCGAAGAAGAAAGAAGAGGCTTTTGTATGAAATTGGCCGGAAAGCTTCTAAGAGGGTTTCGGACATTTTTATCATCCAAGTTCCTTAAGGATGCGGATGGTAATTTTGTGGATGCGGAGCTTCCCAAAAAATATGAAAGTTTGATATCGGCTGAAGAATGGGAAGCGTTCAAATCCAAAAGACAAGACCCGGTTTTTCAAAGAATAAGTGCTACAAATCGGGAAAGAGCATCAAGTCCCGCATATCCGTACCGAAAAGGACGTGTCGGATATGGACGGTTAGAACAATCCATGGTAAGTATTTATAAATTGCGATAACAAATTTGTTCATCATATATTAGTTTTATCTGATCAAATTGTATGACTTAATGTGTAGCTGCAGAAGGAGGAAAGTTCAGAATCATCTCTTCCTGCACATGTTTTGTGGAAGGAAGCCCGTGTGGGCAAATCTGGAGTTCCTCAAGAAGAAGTTTTACAAGTATACCAGAAATGTGTAAGTATAACATTTTTTCATTAATTGAATAACATTTTTATACACAAATATTTGACAAGTGTACAATATTCATCTGATTTTTCAGGAGGAGCTATCTCAGTCTTTATCTCCCGATGATACTAGGAGCATACTTGGTCGGGCATTAGATGTCCCTGAGTATTCTGGTCGGGTGAGGGGTAAGGGATTTGGAGTCACTCCGACCTCCCTGAGTATTAAAAAAGCAAAGGCTCCTAGTAATCGGGAGCTTCATGCAAGAATGGAAGCCATGCAAGCTGAGCTTGATGCATTGAGGAGAGAAAGAGAGGCTAGCGCCTCAACAGTATACAGAGATGCTTCGGACAAAGACAGTATCAACTGTACCTTTCAGCCGAACATTCCAGAGGTAATTACATATAATTGTCTTAAATTGAACTATTTTCTTAAATTATGTATTTGACATATATACACATTAACGATTTCTTGTTATTATTGGTTTTAGGGCATTTCCCATTGTCAGCTGTATTTGTCGTCACCATACTATCGGATGGTTGGCAAGGGAAAAGTGCATAACGTTAGCGGAGTATTACTCCACACTAGAGAGCTCCCTGCTGGATGTTTGAAGGTATCAGTTGATATTGCAGTTGAGCCGAATGCAGCATTACCATATCCTAGCGATGATTCGGATGCAACAACGGTGCACGAAGCAGTAGGTTCGTTTGTTGCATGGCCGACAAACCTCATATGCGTAGGATATGAGGTATGATTAAAACTTATGTTAACTTTCCTTGGTATATTCAAAGTTTAAAATTTATGCTTAAAATTGTACTTTCATATTTTCCTATGTTAAATAGACTCCCACACAATCCAAATCAAAAGAAACTGCGATTCCACGACATACCGAGTCCACGGTTTCAAGAAAAGAGGTAATATACAATTATATGACATATATTCATGGAAGTTGTTACATTCTTAATTAGATCTAACTATTTATATGACATGTAGGTTCAAGAAAATGAGGCTAGCAATGCCTCCGCACAACAAAAAAAGGAGGTTAGCAACGCCTCCGCACGGGTACAAAGTTCTGGTGCTAAGAAGTCCGTAGCTAGGAAAAAACCTACCACCAAGTATAGGTCGTGCCTCAGGACATTTCTAGAGATGACCGATATACCGACCGGAGGTGCTCGGATTATACCTATGGAGGTAGGGATTTTCGGCTTTGATTACGAACAAATGATTGGTAATGAGGACTTCATGCAAGTTTTTGGTCGTGAAGAAATCGGCGTCACCGTTGTCAATACATATGTTAGGTGAATTCGGACTACTTTGTTTTATTAATTAAACAACTTATTTTAATGATGTTTACTTTATGTTAATGATGTTTTTATATTAGGTTTTTGTATGACAAATTGATGCGCCCCAATGGTTTGGACGTGTCATTCGGATTCTTAGCACCCGCGACCGTCAGCTATAGTTTAATGATAAGTAGACCGGATACCGTGACGGAGTACGTTCTTCGGATCCTCGTGGAGAATAAAAATGCGGAGAAGTTGTTTTTTGTACCGTTTAATACCGGGTTAGCATTTCATTCTAAATTCATCTATTATAATTATTTTCCAAGTTACCATCTAACATTTGCCTAATCATTACAGTGGACATTGGTTGTTGCTCGCAATCAATCCTATCCGAGAAATTGTGTATTATCTTGACTCGTTAGGAAATGATTGGACAACATACCCGGTTATGAAGGACCTAATTGACACGTAAGTGAGAATGTTCAAAATTTTTCTTAGTTTATGTGAATTGTTCTAATTGCTTCATTTTTATTTTATTAGCGTCCTACAAGCTTTTCGTGCCCAACGAGTTATCCAGACCTCAAGGAGGGGCGCCAACTCCATTTCATGGATTAAAGTGGCGGTATATTTTTAATTACCGCGTTTTTTATTATATTAGTGATGACTACACTTGATAAAACTTAGGATTTATAATTCATATTTTTTTTTCATATGTAGTGTCCTCTTCAACGTAATCAAATAGATTGCGGGTATTTCATGTTGAGGTTTATGCGAGATACTCTCATGTTGGGCCGATTAGAGATTCCCACCGATGTATGTATTTCTAACTTATGAGTTATTTTTATATTTACACATATCTTATATAATTAAATAGTCGGAATTAATTCAAAATATGTTATATTATTATGTAGTACTTTGATGAATTCAAGTGTGCATCTTATACAAAGGATCAAGTGGACGAAATCAAAGAGGAGTGGTGTCAATACATGATAGAGCTCAAAGGGTGTAATTAATGTGTACATTTGTAGTAGTATATGTAATGACTTATAAATGTAAACATAAATTTGTATATATTTTGATACATTTATGGCAAATTTGGTTTGAATTGGTTTGAATTGGTTAGCCAAATTTTGGTAAAAAAAGGCCAAAATGGCATATATAAAATGTGATAATTGACTGCAAAAATCTGGTTGAAAACAGGTACCAATTCTGGTTTATAAACCTGGAAAAAATGTGGTTACAAACAAATCCTACAAAAAATTTCGTATACCTTAGACAGCGCTTTTGCCAAAAGCGCTGTCTAAGGGGGGGATTAGAAAGCGCTTTAGGCAAAAGCGCTGTCTAAGGGGGGGGGGCTTAGACAGCGCTTTGTGAAAAGCGCTGTCTAAGGTATACCTAAAAAAATTAAAATAGGAGGGGCTTAGACAGCGCTTTTGGCCAAAGCGCTGTCTAAGGTATGGGCTTAGACAGCGCTTTTCAAAAGCGCTGTCTAAGGTGTACCTAAAAAATTTAAATTAAGAGGGTCTTTTAAAGCGCTTTTGGCCAAAGCGCTGTCTAAGGGTGGGGGATTAGACAGCGCTTTTCACATTTTAAAAAGCGCTGTCTAAACCTTTAGCAGCGGAGGTTTAGACAGCGCTTTAAAGCGCTGTCTAAGGCTAAAAAAAGCGCTGTCTAAGGTCTTGTTTGTTGTAGTGTCATCCATTTCTGGTACATCTGACCATGACAAACAGCTGCCAACCTCTTCTCATCAATCAAATTTATCTGGTCAAGTCGGGTCTGAATCCACTCATCTTCATCCAAGCCTGCATCCTTCATGATTCTTAAGGAGGGTATCTGAACTTCAATGGGCAGACCTGCTTCCATACCATAGACTAAGGAGAATGGGGTTGCCCCTGTCGAAGTACGTATTGTAGTACGATAACCATGAAGAGCAAATGGTAACATCTCATGCCAATCCTTGTAAGTAACAGTCATCTTCTGTAGAATCTTCTTAATGTTCTTATTAGCAGCTTCTACTGCCCCATTCATCTTCGGACGATACAGAGAAGAGTTGTGATGCTTAATCTTGAACTGCGTGCAGAGATCAGTAATCCTAGTGTTGTTCAGATTAGAGCCATTGTCAGTAATAATCCTTTCAGGGATGCCATACCTACATATGAGATTTTTCTTAATGAATCGAGCCACCACATTCTTAGTAACAGATGCAAATGAAGCTGCCTCTACCCACTTCGTAAAGTAATCAATAGCAACCAGGATGAAACGATGCCCATTAGAAGCAGTAGGTTTGATCCCACCAATCATATCAATGCCCCACATGGCAAAAGGCCAAGGAGCAGTCAACACATTCAATGGTGATGGAGGTATATGCACTTTGTCAGCATATATTTGACACTTGTGACATGTTCTGGAATGTTGATAGCAGTCAGCTTCCATGGTAGACCAATAGTAACCTGCTCTCAATATCTTATTTGCCATAGTATGACCACTAGAATGAATGCCAAAGATCCCATCATGCATATCTTCCGTAATTTTTGTTGCTTCCTTCTTATCCACACAACGAAACAAAGTTGAATCATGATTGCGCTTGTACAAAATTCCATTACTCAAGAAGAACTTAGCGGAAAATCTTTTCAGAAACTTCCTATCTTTGAAAGATGCCCCTTCAGGGAACTCCTGAGCTTCAAGATATCTTTTCACTTCATAGAACCAAGGCTTCTCCTCTGCTTCTTTAGTGTCAATCTCATTGCAGTATGCAGGCTTTTCAAATCTATCAATAGTAATCTTGGGAGCTTCATCATCCCAGCTAATCTCAAACATAGATGCCATGGTGGCTAATGCATTTGCCAACTGATTTTCTTTTCGTGGAATATGTCCAAAGGTAATCCCTTTGAAATGTGGGATCAAAGACAACACATGTTCTCTGTAAGGAATAAGATTATCATGCTTGGTATCCCAATCTCCTTTAATCTGACTTATTACCAAGGCTGAATCTCCATATACGTCCAGGAACTGAATCTTCATATCAATGGCAGCTTTGATGCCCAAGACACATGCCTCATACTCAGCCATGTTATTGGTACAATAGAAACAAAGTCTTGCAGTAATCGGGGTATGACATCCTTCAGGGGAACTGATCACAACACCAACACCATTACCAAGTGCATTAGAACCTCCATCAAAAACCATAGTCCATCGGGATCCTTGTTCAGGTCCGTCATATTATCCAGGTTCTTTGGTAATAATCATAATGTCTTCATCGGGGAACTCAAAACTCATTGACTGATAATCATCCACTGCTTGATGAGCCAAATGATCAGATACAACACTTCCTTTAATGGCCTTCTGAGTAGTATACTGTATATCATATTCTGTTAAGATCATTTGCCATCTTGCTATTCTTCCGGAGAGAGCAGGTTTCTCGAATATGTACTTGATTGGATCCATCTTCGAAATCAACAAGGTAGTATGAGTCAACATATACTGTCTTAGTCGGCGAGCAGCCCATGCCAAAGCGCAGCAAGTTTTCTCGAGCAGTGAGTATCTTGTTTCACAGTCGGTAAACTTTTTGCTAAGGTAGTATATTGCCTGCTCTTTTCGACCAGACTCGTCATGTTGCCCCAATACACACCCCATTGAGTTGTCTAACACTGTTAAGTACATAATCAAGGGTCTTCCATCAACTGGTGGCATCAAAATTGGAGGTTCTAGGAGATATTTCTTGATTTCATCAAATGCTGTCTGGCACTCATCATTCCACTCCATTACCTGATCTTTCTTCAACAACTTGAAGATTGGCTCACAGGTAGCAGTTAATTGGGAAATAAATCTTGCAATGTAATTCAATCGTCCCAAGAAACCTCTAACCTCCTTCTCAGTACGGGGAGCTGGCATCTCTTGTATAGCTTTCACTTTTGCAGGATCTACTTCAATACCTTTTCCACTGACAATGAAACCCAGGAGCTTACCAGATCTAACTCCAAAAGTACACTTGTTTGGGTTCAATCTCAACTTGTATTTCTTCAATCTTTCAAACAACTTATGCAGATGATCAAGATGTTGCTCTTCATTCTGGGACCTGGCTATCATATCATCCACATACACCTCTATCTCGTGATGAATCATATCATGAAACAAAGCCACCATAGCACGCTGATATGTTGCCCCTGCATTCTTCAAACCAAATGGCATCACTTTATAGCAAAAGGTGCCCCACTGTGTAACAAAGGTTGTCTTCTCCATATCTTCAGGAGCCATCTTGATTTGATTGTAACCAGAGAAACCATCCATAAAAGAGAATACCTTGTGCTGAGCAGTGTTGTCTACCAGAACATCAATACGAGGAAGTGGAAAGTCATCTTTGGGGCTGGCCTTGTTCAAATCCCTGTAATCTACACACACACGTACCTTACCATCTTTCTTAGGTACTGGCACCACATTTGCAACCCATTGAGGATGAGAAGTCACAGCTAAGAACCCTGCATCAAACTGTTTTAACACCTCTGCCTTAATCTTCTCTGACATTTCAGGACGCATGCGACGAACCTTCTGCTTCTTTGGACGACAATATTCTTTTACCGGTAAACGGTGAACCACAATGTCTGTATCCAAACCTGGCATGTCTTCATAGGACCAAGCAAATATCTCCACATAATCATGTAACATTTGAATCAGTCTGCTTTTAACACCATCCTCTAATTCAGCCCCTATCTTGACTTCTTTCCTATTCTCTTCAGTTCCCAGATTCACAACTTCGATTGGCTCTTCATGTGGCTGTATAGCTTTCTCTTCTTGTTGTAAAAACCTAGCAAGCTCTACAGGTACTTCACAATCGTCCTCATTTCCATCTTCAGCTTGATAGATCGGATTCTCGAAATTATAATTGGCAATAGTAGAACTGTTATCAATAGGATCCAGAGTGGATGAGGATCTGCATTTTAGTGATGTGGGTGTGTGTAAGAACACATAGCTGATAAAATAAGAATAAAATAAAAGAAAGACAAAGAACACAATATTTACGAAAACGAAACGTCCACTGATTTTTATTGAATGAAGTATGCAAATGAAATGACATCCCGAAACAAACACACCATTATGCCCCGGGTAAGGCACAAGGCTTAATAGTTCAATTGTTCAAAAATTACAAACTTAAAAGTAACAACACGGTAATAGTATTTACTCCTGACTAAAGGAGATAGGAATAACATCTTCAGCTTTCCAATTATTGAGCCCAGCACCCACAGTAGGAAAAATCCAAGCATCCAGGTTATAATCTTCATCATAGTCACCCACAACATTGATCTGATCCTTCATAATCCCTTGATTGGTGATACGCACAGCAAGAACACGACGAACAGCCTTCTGGGACTCTGCAGTGAAACCCAAACCAAATTTGTCAGACTTGTAAGGAATGTCAGGAAGCTGACCCCAAATAGTACAACCACCTTCATCCATCACAGCTCTAACATCCTTGAGGGAGGCCATTGTAGGAGGTACTCTGGTAACCACAAGAATTTTCTTGACAACAGGAGGAGCTTCAAAATTAGGAACAACCCAAGGAACTACTTCAAACGTCTGGCAAGGAGTTTCAACATACTCACCTTCCACTTCAAGATATTTAAATGTGTTCACATGGCTAATCATATATCCTTCCTCTCCATAAACAGTGACAACCTTTCCCTGTACTGGATATCTCAGCTTCTGATGTAAGGTAGAAGTCACAACACCTGCCCCATGGATCCAGGGACGCCCAAGCAAACAAGAATACGACGGACGAATATCCATTACATAAAAAGTAGCATTGAAGACCTGAGAACCTACTTTTATTGGGAGATCAATTTCTCCATGCACCACTCTCCTCGAGCCATCAAAGGCCTTCACCACTATATTACTGGGTCTCAACACAACATCTTCAGGACTAAGCTTATTCAGAACTTCTTTGGGAAACACATTCAGCGAAGAACCATTATCTATTAACACATGTGACAGGGTAGTGCCCCTACATTCAATAGAAATATGTAGAGCCCTGTTATGATCCCTCTTGGCAGGAGTTAAATCAGCATCGGAGAAACCTAACCCATTATCATAGGTCAAGTGTGCAACACAATTTTCAAACTGATCTACAGAAATCTCATTTGGTACGTGAGCAGTCTTCAAAAATTTAATCAAGGCTTTAGCATGAGCCTCAGAACACAACAATAAAGACAACATAGAAATCTTGGAGGGAGTATGCCCCAATTGATCAACAACATCATAATCACTCTTGCGAATGATCTTCAGTACCTCTTCCATCTACTTAGAAAGATCATCAGCAGTTGGTACATCAGCTTGTACTGGTTCAATAACAGGACCTTTGCCCCGAGCATCAGTAGTGAAGGTAGTGGTTGGAGTAACTGTATTCTTGGAGGTAACTGGAGGAGAGAAAACTCTTCCACTTCGTGTGATCTTACTAGATCCAGCAATATTGTCAACATCAAGATTTTCATCACCAACCGGTGCATCAACTAAGGATTCCTGCTTAACACCATGAATATAAACATCGGAGCCATAATGCCAAGGCACCGCATTATCAGAAGTATATGGAATAGGACCCGGAGTGGTGATGATCATAGGAGCCACTCTGGCTTCAGCAACAATCTTCACAGGGCCTTCAGCAGTAATCTTAATTGGACCCTTATGTGTGATTTTGACAGGGCCCTTGGAAGTAATCCTCACCGGCACTTTATCAACCATATCCACCTCTTCAACCTTCGCACGTTGAGTTATATGTTCAACCATACTCTCCACAGAAGGTGTCCTCTCAAACAATATGGTGTAATTGTCCATGAGACGTTAAATTCCGTCCTTCAACTTCCAGCAGCTATCCGGTTTATACGCACTATAGAAACAATCTTCATTACAACCTGGAAAGAACCCAACTTGTACCAACTTCTTCTTAATAACAAACAATGGTGTGGTTATATCTGCAACTGAGGAAATATGTGAAACTTCATCAATGGAATTAACAGTCTTTTCATGATTTGGCATGGGAGCAGTAATCACATTTGGAGTACCCGGAGGGTCAAACTCAATTTCTCCAGCATCAATCATATCCTGAATTTTATTCTTCAATATCCAGCAATTATTGGTATCATGTCCCTGACAATTAGAATGATATGCACATCGTGCATTAGGGTTGTACCTGGGAGAGGTAACATTGGGGTTCTGAGGAGGGTCCTTCAAAGTGATGAGTTCACCCTTCAACAAGTGTTGCAAGGCTTGGGCCATTGACATGTTGAGCTTAGTGAACTGTCTTCTAGGCCTCTGTTGATTGCCATGTGGTGGCTCTGGTGTTGCAGGAGTAGGATTGGAGATATGAACTGCACTTACAGATTGATGCCTCCTATTACGATCAGGTTGACCATAAACAACATTTGACTCTTTCTTCCCACTAGGGGGCTTCTTTGTAGTACTTGATGAAGAAGCACCCACTTGGATCTTGCCACTTCTTATGCCACTTTCTACACGCTCTCCCGTCATTATCAACTCAATGAAGCCAGATGATGAGCTTCCAATGAGATGACTGTAAAAAGGACCATTCAACGTACACATGAACATATCCACTAACTCCCTGTCAGTTAGAGGAGGTTGTACTCTTCCAACCAAGTCTCTCCACTTCTGGGCATACTCCTTGAAATTTTCTTTAGCACCCATAGACATGCTTTGTAGTTGCATGCGAGTAGGGGCTAGATCAGCATTGTATTGATATTGCTTATAAAAGGCCTCAGCAAGATCATTCCAATCACGGATGTTGACACTCTCCAACTGATAGTACCATTCCAATTGAGCTCCAGACAAGCTTTCTTGGAAGAAATGGATCCACAACTTCTTATCAGCAGTATGGGGTTGGATCCTCCGGACATAGGACCTCAGATGCAGCTTGGGACATGAGACACCATCATAAACTACAAAAGTAGGGACCTTGAAACCAATGGGTATAACCACTCCAGATATCAGACTCAGATCTTCAAAATCCATCCCAGAAGACTTTTGCAATTCCATAGCATCCATTCTATCCACCAGCATCTTGAACTTATCTTCATTAGGATCATGATAGTAATTTGCTTCAGAATCAGAGTCCCCCATAGTGTTGTGGAGACTGCCTCCCTCTTTCTCAAACTCCTCAGACTCATAATCTTCAACCTGTTCCTTGGTCTTGACAGGACCTCTGAACCTTCTCCCCATGTTGATAAGGCCTCTTAACCTTCTAGTCTTCTTAGTCTTCTTGGCCAGCAGTGTTTTCAATTCATCCTGCCCCTTGGACAAGTTCAGGATCAGCTCTTGGAACTGTGCATTCTGTGCCTGGAGATCTTTGACTGATTGTTCAAGAGCCATTTCTGCTAAAATAAACAGCGAAAAGATAAGATACATGTACATAAGAAACCTGTGATGCAATGATATAGTGTATAAATGCGTATGCAATGTTTTCAAGGACCGCAGGATTTAAATTTGTTTAAACAATCAAGGAAGTAAACTTTTATTAGTAATAAATTTGTCTGCCCTTTGGGCTTACGATAAAATGAAATGTAATAAATACAAAAGATGGGGTTTTAAGTCTCCCATGGACGTTTCCTCTTTGTGTTGAGGTATGAGTTGAGATTCTGTTCCTCGTGAAGTTGCTTTGTTAGCTCCAGGATTCTTTCTTGACTTGCTTTGTAATGAGCCTCGAAAGTATCCCTTTGCTCCTTCAACTGGATCCAGGACCTCTGTAAATCTTCCATGTCAGTGGGCATGTCTGGGTGAAGGATGACATAAGAAGTATCTCCTTCAGCGACTGGTTCCATAGTAACTGGCAGGATGGTAGGATATGGCATCATAAGAGTCTGAGTACGAGATCGCACCCATCTGAGATAAGCTTCCATAGGAATAGTGTACTTGGGCTCCAGAGTCTTGCTGTCAACCTTGTTCACTTTTCCCCATGCTCGTATGAACCTTTGACGCTAACCTTGAAGATCGTTGTCGTAGTCAAATACAATACCCTGAATCAACATATCATGAGGACCATCACTCCGAGCGTAACCAAACTGACATAGAGCTAAGGAAGGGTTGTAAGTAATGCCCCCTCTTATGCCAAGGAGTGGCACATTAGGAAATTCCCCACAACGGTCAATGATAGTGACATTCTCCATAGATCGAGAACACCAATGAATATCTGAATGAGAGAGTGACATAATCCTCTTGGACCACCTGAACCCTTGTTCATTCTTCATCACTGATCGAGGAAGGTGAGAAATAAACCACCTAGATAGCAAAGGTATGCAGCACATCAGATTTCCTCGTGCCTTCGTAGTACGAGTATGAAGAGAGTGTAGGATGTCTCCAAGCAATGTAGGCACTGGGTTGTGACTCAGAAATATGTTGATGGCGTGAACGTCTATGAACTGATCTGGGTTGGGGAACAACACTAAGCCATAAATCAACAAGGCTAAGATCTCCTCAAAAGCATCATAGCTCATAGCCTTCAAGAATACTTGAGCCTTCTCTATCAACACTTTAGCAAGAATACCCTTAACTCCACTTCTCGTTTCTAGAACAATGTCTGACTTCTTCAGATGTAGAGCTGCATCAATAACCTCAGGTTTAAGCTCTTTTTCTAAGCCTGTGAATGGTTTCTGATCAAGTACAGGTATACCCAGAAGTTTAGAGAACTCTTCCATTGTAGGAACCAACTGATAGTCGGGGAATGTGAAACAATGGTGCTTAGGATCAAAGAACTGAAACAAAACACTCATCATGTCTTCATTGAACCCTGAAGTGACTAGATCCAGTAGGTGACCATGTCTCTTGATGAAATGGGAATTTTCAGAAACTTGAGAGACCAGTTCCTTAAGCTTAGGAGGTATGCCTATAAAGTTGATCCTGATAGTATTCCTACGAGCAGAAGCCATGACCTGCAACAAAGAACAAAGATAAATCCTTTGGTCCTTGAAATGGTTAGGGAAAATGCTATGCTTATGATGCATGATGATGTTATGATGTTATGTTCAATCACAAACATGTGGCACACACAAACAAATCACACAATAGCCCTAGGTTTGAAGGCTTGCATGAGGTTTAAAGGTAAGTACCCTCCCCTAAAGTTTAGTTGGTTCATCCTGTCCTACAAAAGTAACCAGGTTCTAAGGGATCTCAATATCATTGATCCTTCACAAGGGTGGTTGTTCAGTAGGCAACTTACTTGCCAACCAAAACCCTCCAAGTTTAAGATCTCAATGAGTGTAGTATCGAGTATCAACCAACTTCAGTCTTCACCAAAGCCGGTTATCTCACTACTTTCTAAAGGCCAAGATGGGATGACTAAGGTTCTAAAAGTCAGTTAGTGTATTGACAACATATGGCAGCCTCATATTATCCTCAACTTTACTTAAGGAACATAAGCACCAACCAAGAAGTCACACTAACTATGGCCACCAGATCAACCATATCGGTATACGTCGTACAGTTTCCTTGGTCTATTGCCATTTACCTAAGGTACACTAGATCCGGGTTAGGATCTTTCACACATAAGAGCACTCAACAAGTAAAGTAAAGCAAACAAAGCAAACAAGTTTAAAGTGATCTAATTCCTAAGGGTACCCCTCTTTTATTAAATCCCCAGCAGAGTCGCCAGTTCTGTAACACGGTGGGAGAACTGACTTTAGTTAAATGTTGCGGATAGCAAGAGTCGCCACCGACTTTTATTTTATCCAAAAGGAAAGGACATAAAAGAACAGGAAAAACCTTAAAAGATTTTTGGGTTCGGGGGGTAGGTTATGTAAAGGGAAGATGTTAGAACCCTTTACATCCATGGTTATCCATGGGCTCTTAGTTACTTAGCTCACTTTAAAATGTTTTGAGAAGTGTAGTGTGTGAGTAGAAATTTTCTTAAGTACTTTATAATGATCCATGTACGGATATATATAAAGCCTTTGTTTTGAAAATTGTTTGAAAATGTGAAGTATTTTTGAAGTGTTTTGAAAAGGTGAGCAAGTATATAAGAGAAACCTACCCTAAGTTAAATCTTTTCTGTTCTTAAATATCCTTTAAATGGTAAGACTATCCCTATTATTAAGGAATATGTAGTCATTACCTTGGATGTTATGAGAGACAAGTGAAGGGACGTCTGTGATTAGGCAATTGTAAGGTGTATTAGCAATTCGAAAGGGACTTATCATCTTTTATTCGAAAGGGACAAGATCATTTACAAAGGCAACCATGAAGGGACTTGATCTTATTATCTTTAAAGGGACAAGATGATATTTAATAAGATAAGGGACTTTGCTTTATACACCTTACTTGACCTTTTATTTAGGCAACCTGAGAGGTATCCTTAAGAATGTGAGATGGCGATCAAAGATCGACTTATGTGTGTGCGTGTACAAGTTCAAGTATTTATCTTATAATTAGTGATCTAAATTCAATTTTAAGATACAAACATGTTTACACTCCCTATTTTACTAACCATATCAATTTAAATAAATAATAAAAATTCTACAACTATTACATAATTTGCACAATTACATTATAATAATGATAAAATAATTTAAATAAATAAGCATATAATAAATAAATAAATGAGAAAGTTAGTAATAATAAATAAAATAAATATAAAAGAGGTTAGCATAATAATATAATATAAAAATAAACTAAGAGTTCAAATTTAAATAAACAATTATTTTTTTAGAATTTTTAAGAAAAGAAATAAATAATAATAATTATATACTAATAAGTATGATTAATGGTTTAATAAATTAATTATATATACATATTAGAAATATTTAATAATTATAATTACAAAAATAAGAAATTAAAATCATAAAAGAAAATTAGGTTTTTAAAAATAAATTAGGGTTTATAAAAAAAATTAGGTTTTTTACATATAAAAATATTAGGGTTAATTATTTAATCTAAACCTAATTAAATTATTTATCTAAAAAAAATACATACAATATTAATAATATACAATGAAATAAATATAAATAATTTTATTAATAAAGTTTGAATTTTTAAAATATAATTTTTTGAATTATATATAAGAAAATAATATAAATATTTTATTTTAGACATTTATTATTAATTAGATTAATTAAATATAATATAAACAAAACCAAATAAATGAAAAAACAATGAGAAAAAGAAACATACCTGGGGCCGGGATTCGAACCCAGGCCCTAGGCTTCACATCTCCAGGACCAACCTCTCTTCCACTGGGTTGCGCATGCGCTGGTGATAGTGAATGAGCATCAATGCGTTTTGTTTGTTAACCTGTAAAAATCATAAAAAAAGAAGCAAAACAACACAAAATGGCCTGGGGGGATTCGAACCTAGGACCATCAACCTCACGCGCATACACACAAACCAACTGAACCAACACTGCTTTCGTGAAATATTACGCAAATAATACATAATAAAATAAGTTCAAATTCAAATCAGATTTTTCGCGCCAAGGCTGCTTCATCTTCAACCTATTACCTGCGAATTTTGATTCGAATGTACCTGCGAATTCTCCTGCAAATTTTCAAAACCAGAATCCTATGTTTTTTTTAAACATCAACCAAATCGTATCATCAATTCAAATTAAAAGCCCAGATCAATTATACAAGTCTCATAGATCACAACCATGTTCTTAGATTTCGTTTAAAGACCCTAAATGCTTGGTTCCCGATTTGAAGCTTCAAACCCTAGCAATGGTGAATTTCAAAACAGTCCATAATAATTGAATTAAATCATCCAGAAAGTTTCTAAACATCACAACAAACACAAATCCATAGTTAGTTTTCATTAACAATGTGCAAATCATTCAAATCGAAAAATTTTAAAAAATGAAGAAGATGCATTCGGTTTTCACGATTCAAGGCATGAATGAATGATGTTATGATCCAGAATTAATCCATGAACTCCAAGGAACAAGTTGAAACCTTTGGTTTGTCTTGAAAGAGGCTCTAAATATCAAACCGAATTGGTGTTTTTAGTGTGAAAATTGAAACTTTGTTCTTACCCTTGGAGGATGCAATTTCGTCCCCTCTCATTGGCAATGTGTTTGTGTATATATATGGATTGAATTAGGTCAGAAAAATGCTATAACTCTTTGGACTTTTTGGATGTTTGAAGATTGAAAAAGATTTGTCATGAAATTTGATTTTTCTTTGATCTAACATTGCTATTTTGGGACAATCCTCATAACTTGTGTATCAATCTGATCCAAATATTATTTATGACATTCTAGAAGCAAAATCCTTTTTTCAAATATATGATTTTATATTTTATTTCAATTTAAATTGTATTTTAATGAATAAAATTCAAATAAATATGAAATAAAAAATAAAAAATCAGAAAATAGGTGGGTTGGGTCGTGCTTGATGATATTGTAAAGATGGGATGGCAATTTGGTGGGCTCATTTAGCAAAAATTGGATTTAAAGCCTTATTTGCTTCATAAGTTTCCCAAAAATTTTCCAACTTTGCAAGGGCACAAATCCTTCAATTTTAATGCTATGAGGGTGTTCTTGGACATTTTGGAAAGCTTAAAGAGTCCTCTAACCAACATCTTTGGTCTCATGTCCATATCTTTTACCATTCTCAAGTTATGCTCTTTTGAAGTTGTTGACTTTTAAAAGGACCTATAATGTCTTAACTCATACCTTCCAAATGAAGCATTTTTGGGCTTGGCTTGTGAGACACAAAGTTGTAGAAAATTCAATTTACTTCAAAATGAGCTTTGGATGGAAAATTTTTGATGAAGCATGTGAAAGTTATGGCTGGTCAAAGTTCAGTTGACTTTTCCTGAGGAAACCCTAATTTAGAAACTCCTAATTCTTGATGATCTGAAATCTCCTTGATTTATCATGATCAACCCTTGATAAAATGATGAATTTTACTTCATATACTTGATGTTGGCAAAAAATCATGAAGTTTGACTTTGGTTTGACCACAGTTGACCTCAGTTTGACTTTTTAACTACTTTAACTGATTTTAACCTATCTGATCATCTGACTGAGCAAACCTTTGGGAAAAGTCTTGAAACTTGTCATGGGGATTCTTGAACACATATAAGATGTTATTAAGCTCAATTGAAGTCTTGGAAGTCCATTTAGCCTGATTAAAGTCAAAACCCTAGTTTAGGATGCACTGCTTAGGAGGATGCATTGTTTGAGGGAATTGTCAAACTTTATGACTAATTGTGAACCTTGTGAACCTCATGAGATGTCTTGTGAAACTTGTGAATCTCTTAGTATACAATGTCTTGTCTTGGGGAGGGCAAATTTTGGGGTGTAACAGACGGTAACCGGTTACTCAGTGTATTTCTGCGCAAAAGGCTGCTTTTTTGAACTAAATAACCAGTTACTTCCAGGAGGGTAACCGGTTACCACTGAACCAGAATGACAAATTCTTGCATTTCCTTGCATTTTCGTTATCCATTCCCCCTCCAATCATCATGGATCTTTAGGATATGATTTTAGGAAGTTTTTAGGGGCTGTTTTGGTGCAGGTTCATGTATCTTCGACATCTTTCGATGTGCATGTTGTGTATTTCTGATTCTAATGCGGAGGTCTTCAGCATCAGAGTCCACACTGGACCATACTTAGTAAGTGTCTATCAGATATTGTTTCTTTAAAAGCATATACCTCAGTTATACTTAAGCGTGCCTTTGTATCATATTTTGGATGTACCTTATAGAAGTAAATGAACCTGCACACTTAAACACACATTAGATAATACCAGTGTTCTTTAAATACAATTGTTATAATCAAAACCAAGGTGGATTATGCTGAGAACAAATCTTGTTCTAACAATAACCCCATTTTTTATGATGACAAAAATGAGTATTTAAATAACATTGTTTGGGCTATTTTAATTTTTCTTAGATACCATCAGAGCATGAGGTCTGTAAGCTCTTTCTGAAAGATCAAAGGTTGAGTTTTGGAGACTCCCCTTAAGTTCAGTTTCTAAGAGATATTAAAATATATTTGGTTTTATTGACAACATCAGAGTATGAGGTTTGTAAGCTCCCACTGAGTCTAATAGTTTAAAGTTAAGTTCTAAGAACTTATCCTAAGTTCTATTTGTAAGAAAACAATACTTATAACTTTCTCAGCAACCCAGAAAGAGAGTTTTGAAAGTTTCTTTTGATTTCAGAAAAATTAAAAAAAAAAATATTTATCTGGGCAAAGATAACCATAACATACTCAAATAATAATAAATAGGCCGCGACAACAAAAGTACAGAGACAAAAATATATTTAAATGCTTCAATATTTCTCCCCCTTTTGTCACATAAAAAAGGTTTTGAAACATAGAAGAAAATACAGAGTTACAAGGTAGAATTACAAGAGGGTTAAAGATCATTAACGATGAAGTGTAAAACTAAGTCTGTAGAACAATTTATAAAAACAAAACAACCTTGAGTCCTTTAAAGTTCAACCAGTTCTTCGAAAACTTTAAGAAAAATATGAAGAGAAAAACTCTCAATCACATGCCTCATAAGAGTGAGAAATGTGATTTGCAAGAGAATTTGAGTTGCTGAAAAAGGCTGGAGCAGCAAATGAAATACATTTAGCAATCGAAGAACGATCTACACAACTTCTTGCAAATGCGGCAAAAGAAGGGAAAAATATGAGGGAAGAAAAAGGTATTTAGACCAGATTGGATACATATATAACTCAGGCATCATGATCAAAAGTGATTGATCCTTCAGATGAAGATGAAGAAGCATATCAATACTAGAAGGAATTTGCGAGTAACACAGAGAAAGATGAGTGAAGCAATAAAGAAGGCTAGGAGTATACTAGTTTATTGTACTGTTAAATCTTTGCTTATACAACTTATTTTTAAATTTCAATGAAAATTCCCTTTACTACCTTCTTCTACCAGCAAGAGCAAGTCTTGTGATTCAGTTAACCAGACATGAAACATACATAGAACAACATATAAGATTTAATCACACATAAGCATAAATTTGTATGAATATAAACACAAAGATCCATAGTGAAAAAATGATCCACATAAAGTTAAACCAAATATAATTCATAAGACAAGCTACTGAAATCAAAACAACATAATAATAAGAAAATAGGTTCAAAATCCTATGACTAAGGTTTCTTCAATAATTCCATGTCTGCCATAAGATCATAACCAAATTCTTCTAGTTTTTCAACCACAAACTTAAATATAGCATCCATATGATTCTTCATGTCTTCTTGATTATCTGAAATAGGTATTACATTGGCTTCAAGTTTTTGCAACTACTTTTGATAAGTCATACCAACTTCCTTTGTAGAAAAATCCCTTAGCTCTTCAATGATCAGATTGACAGTTCTCCTGAATCTTTCCCACTTGCCATTATAGACCAGAGAGTCAGTAGATGTGAATCCTTCGTCCATGAGAGTTTTAGCCTCATCGAATATCCCGGTCTTACCAAATTCTAATCGAGAAAGTACATGATTGGGTAAAGGTTGGTGGTTGGTCATATGTTGAGATTGATTGGAAGTAGTTTTTTGAATTTAAAGAAGAAATTCATCTGTTGTGTTATTTTCTAAAGCATGGGTTGAAGAGGATTTGTGTTGGTTAATTTCTTGATGGATTTGAGGAGAGGTGAGAGCTTGGCCATTATCTTCTGAAGTTTGTTCAGACTCAGCTTATTCAAGTTCATCAGGGATGAGATCCTGAATAAGATGATTTGAAATGACTCTGGTAGAGCTACTAGAGGGTGATGCGATATTGAGAGGCTTAGCATCCAAGTCATTACCAGTTTCATCAGGAATTGATGAAGTAGGCTCAGTTTTAATGTAAGCATCAATATTTTGGATAAGGTGGTTGAAGATACTTTGGTTTGGTTGGGTGTTAGAGTGGTTTTAAGAGAGGAATGGTCAGTGTTTAAAGGTATAATTGACAAAGTATTGATTTGGTCGAATTTAGAGGGTGGAGGTATGGGATACTTTCTCAAAGAAGTTTTAAGATTGATATCATCAATGGGTCCAACTTTTGTACCTGAACCATCAGCTAAAGAAACAAGTTCTTCTGCAGCTCCTGAGTTGTTGGCATTTTTATCTGAGCTATCATTCAACCAACTTCTGAACTCATCATTCTTTTCTGCAAGTTCTTCTACCTCTTCTGCTTCAGTCACACCTTTCTCAGTTTTATCTTCAATAATATCAGCGTCCTTTTTGCACATATTAACAAACTTTTGATTCATTCCAACAACTACAGGAGAGTTCACAATAGATTCATACTTATCCAACACTTTCTTATGATCCAGGAGCAACAAAGGTTGTTTTATTATGCACAAACAAAACCACTTTTATAAGAAGACTTCTCACATCCTATCATCAAATAACTACCTACTGCAAGCACCGCTCAATTGCTGCATATGAAGCGAGATTCATACAACGGATACTTCAAAGGTCAATTTCTATTCTACCCTCCAAAGGATCTATCCTTCAACGAATCTCTTCATCTCCTATGTATTTTGTAGAAGAAGAATATGGAAGCATGAGAGAGTGATCATAAAAGAAAGAGATAAGAATGTAGAAAAGAGAAATATAGCAAAGGCACACATATGTTTGTATGAGAGAGAGAGAGGGAGAGAGAGAGAGAGAGAGAAAGTCTTAACAGACATTGAAGCTACAATCACCAGCATACAACAAAGAGAGAAAACACTTAGAACTTTCATTTTATATCTTTAAAGTTTAATCATCCGAGCTTCATCTTGTGTAACCTTCCTAACAAAGAAGCACTTTGTAAACATAAACTGTTATAACCCAATCTAGTTATATTCCTCTAGTGACCAAGTTGGTCAGGCTCTTGAGAAGTCAAGGATGGGTTGTCATTGAGGGAAAAATCTTCTTAAGCGACCGAGTAAGTTAGATCTTAAGGAGTCAATGACCATTGAGGTTTCTCAAGCGACTGGGTAGGTCAAGATCTTGAGGAATCAATGACAGGTTGTCATTGAATTTGTAATCATGATTTGAATATTGGATTAAGTCCTTGGCATAGACAAATCACTCAGGTGGATAGACTGGAGGTAGCCTAGTTAATGGTGAACTAGGATAAAATGCTTGTGTCTTTTATCATTGTTCTTCTTATTGTTGTTGTTGTTATTGCGTTTGTTTTGGGAAGCAAAAAGTTATAAAACTGGAAATCCAATTCAAGCCCTTTTCTTGTGTTTCATGCACCTTCACATCTCAGTGTGATGCAATAGGGTTTTTAGTTCCTTTCACCATGCCACATCCATGTCGTATAATAATGACAAATTTTATCACAACATAGATGATTTAATATTTAATTCTTTCCATATTGTTTAGTATTCCCATAAAACACACAAGGACAATAAAAACATCCATTATATTAGGGAAGAATTCTTTCAGCAAATTGAATAAATTTAACCACTTCATTCTGATACTTCACCATGTCACATCCATGTCCACTTAATTTATCATCTTTCATCTAACTACGATTCATAACTACTTTCTGAAAATAAAACAATAGTTAAATGTTTTTGCATATAAAGTTTAGGCAACTTATTAACTTATTTAGTAAGTAATCCTATGAAAATCTCTCAATTCATTATAAATAGTGGATAACTTGAATTTTAGCACCTTTATAACCATCATGACTTATGCCATTCTCAAATACAGGTTTAACAATCCTAGAATTCCAAAAGTATCACTGAAAAGAGGATTCTAAGAAGAAGAGAGTTTGTTGAGCGATCCTTGGCTTACTCATTGAAATCAAGATAATGAATAAAGGATCTTTCACATATCATTTTTGTTAGGTGAACTCATTTTTGTTGGCTAAAAACGTATTTGCAACTGCTAAGTTACATGCATGGTTACATCAAATATTTTACTTAACACAACAACAACAAAATCAATAGAATAGTTAACCCTTCAATATCAATAATATCAACATTAAACATATTATTTAATACACCAACAACCACAACTAACATTGTTAAGTTACATACATGGAGAAAACATTTATGTACTAGAAACGTGATTAAGAAGACAATGAAATGAGTTTCGTTTGAGTTTCAAGAAAGTTTATTTTTTATACGAGTTTCGTTTGAGATTTATAAGCTTGCTTTGTTACTTTCCTTGCTTCATTCAAGTTTAAGAAGAGATGATGGAGTTTCGAAACTCGTTAATTAAGGAAATAATGTTCTTGAGTTTTGTTTATGGAAGAAATGATGTTTTCGAGTTTGGTTTAATGGAGAAATAGAGTTTTGACAATGGAAGATGAAGTTTGTCGGTAGAAGATCAAGAGAAAATGAATTTTTATTCGTTCTTCTAGGGCTCAAAAGTATTTCGTTAATGCAAAGGTGAATAAACATAGAGCGATATGTTTTGGAAAAACAAAAGTAACAAAGTTTTCATATAAATTAACTTTCCCTATAAAGGGAATAAGGAAGGATTTTCCTATCGGTTGGCTTGCCCAATTGAAGAATTTTTTTGTTAAATTTAAAAATAAACAAGAAATGGTTTTTTCATCGGTTGGCTTGTCCAACCAATGGAATAAGGTAGGGTTTTTCTATCAGATTACATCCTAACTGAGGAAATAAATATTTTTTAATTTAAAAACAAAAAGAAATGTGCCAATTGAAAAAGAAATAAAATTAAAATATGCAATTGTTGGGGTTCGATATGTGTCCCTGAAGGACATTGCTAGCTTAACCGCGAAAATAAATTATTTAATTTTTAATTGAAAATAAAAAAAAACGATGGCGCCAATTGAAAAAGAACACTAATCGGTTTCTTGGTCAACTGAAGGATAATGGGTATTTTTTATAAATAAAAAAAATATAGTTGTTGGGATTGAAAGTGTGTCTTTGAGAAACTTTTGCCATCAATTGCTATTTCAGCCAAGGGAATATATGATTTACATTTAAATAAAAAAATGATTTCTATTGGAATAAATTACACCTCGGTTGAATATTCAACTGAGGTAAAAATTCGTCAGAAAATATATATTTTGTCGTAGTGAACTCAACCGTTCAAATAACATTTATCTATACACTTAAAGACTAAGATATTTAGGGCCGCAAAAATATTTTTTTAGGGATTGGAGTTACTCAATCCAAGATTAGTGTGACTAATACTTAACAAAAATATATTTTTTATATCCTTAAGTAAACTGACTTGCTTGATTTCCGACCTAATGACACTCGTATAGATCTTAATATAAGACTACAACAAGGTTAGGGGGAGCCATTGAAATACCATATATCAACATTTAGTTGAAAAACTTAATTACCCAACAATGACTTATTACATTTATTATCGTCGTGGTTAGCCAATTTCTAAATGCTACATGTAATGACCATTAGAACAATGTGATCCACATTCTTTAGTGTATTAAGAGTGTGCCAAGTAAAAAATTACTTTACTACATCATTTGGTGATGATTGGGCAGGATCACAACATATATAAAATCCACATCAAAGTATTATATTCTCGTTGAAAGAATTTTGATCTCATTTTAGAATAAGAAGCAAAAATACTCTACTACATAAGTAGAGTATCATGTTACTCTAACAACTTAAATTAAGAGACTTCAAGACAATGACAATAATTTGTGACAACCACACTGCACTACATATAGCCTCTCATCCGACTTTTCATAAAAAAACTGAGCACATAAAGAACAACTATCACTGTTACTTTGTAAGAGATGAACTTCTTTCAAAAGAAATCATAATAGAAATTGTTGATTCAAATTATCAATTGACTGATATATTCACTAAATCTCTTGGATGATCTTAGGTTGAATCTATATGTAGCAACCATGATACATAAGATATGTATGTTCCAACTTGAGAATGAATGCTATTGATTAATTAAGACTATAAATATTGTAGATCGATTGATTGTTAGTATTTCTAGAGTACAACACTTCCCAGCTTAATGCTTATTCAGTAATTATTCAATATATTTATAGTCACTGTAATAAATACAAGCGGTGTGATGAGAGCCGTCTTAAATTTTTTAGAGGCTCCGTGTAAAAAAATAAAATTATCTTTAGTGGAATGATGAAATGTTTTTAAGAGGTCTTATTTAACCGTAAAATAATTATGGAATATGTGTATGAAGATCCTTTTTATCATGTGAGACTTTGTGATGTAGACCATCTTGCAAATTCTTAAAGACGACACTGAGTGATCTAAATAAAGATACATACAATTTAAAATATTATATAGTTGTGAATAAAGGGTTGAGATTTGGATGTTGAATTAATGAGGCTGTTGATGAGATGTGGTAGTGAGTGATGTGTAATTAGGTGTTTTTATGCTAGGATCAAATAAAGAAGAGAAATGCTATAATGACACTACAAGTTACAATTACATTGTAACACCGTATTTATATACTCATATTTTTGTTTTTTTAATAATTCTTTTCTTTCCTTGGTTTTTGTGTAAGTATAAAATTGATTTGCAATTGATACGATGTAAATACGGTGAAATGATTTTGGATGTAAACATAACACATCTGAATAAAGAATATAAAGTAGTGACGGGTTTTTGTTGTGTGTGGAATGTATAAATGGTTAACAACAACTATAGGAGAGTATATGATAAAAACATATGTCCTTAACCCCTAAAGATTGACCTAGTGGTGGAGGCTTGAATCTTGAGAATTTGCTCATCTCAAAGTCTCTCATATTCAAATCATACTTGGTGCAATCAAATCAAAGAGTATTAGAAAATGAAATACTCTATATTTGTTCTCTTTGTATTTCCCACTTCATTTCTTAAACTTTCAGTTATTACACAATGAGTATATATAAGGTACCAAGTGTAACTAACTCTAGAATTAGTTAGATAGGTTAGTTACACTCTAACTAACTTGATTACCTACTAACTAACTTCTAGATTTATCTCTATTACACCCCCTCAAGTTCATGGTGGTTTGAGAGAGACCACTTTGAGCTTGCTTCGTAGATCGTGAAAAGCCACCGTTCCTAACGGTTTTGTTAAAGTGTCAGCTAGTTGAGCAAACCCAGGAACATGTTGAATAACTAACTGTTGTGCTGCAACCCTTTCACGAACAAAATGGATATCCAATTCAATATGCTTTGTACGAGCATGGAGAATTGGATTATGAGACATATGTACTGCACTGAGGTTGTCGCATAGCAAAGTGGGAGGGTGAAAACTAATGGATAGTTCAGTGAGTAGTGACTCAAGCCAAAGAAGCTCGGAGGTAGTGTGAGCAAGTGCTCTATATTCGGCTTCTGTACTTGATCTTGCTACGAGAGATTGTTTCTTTGAGCTCCACGCAACAATGTTGGGACCGAAGAAGATGAAAGAAGCAGATGTAGAACGGCGATCATCCGGATCCGTAGCCCAGTCTGAGTCACTATAGGCACGCAAGGAGAATTTTTCTGTTGGACTTGCTACAAAAAACATTAGGCCTAGGAACATTGTTCCACTGAGGTATCTTAGTATTCGTCTAACAGCTGCCCAATGTGCCTCTAATGGTGAGGACATGAACTGACAAGCCTTGTTGACACTGTATGCAATATCTGGTCTTGTTAATGTGACATATTGAAGAGCTCCTACTATGGACCTGTACAAGTGAGGATCTGACAACAATGGAGAACCTGTTTTGCTGAGCCTGCTGGTACTTAGCATAGGTGTTGGCACACCCTTGGCACCACTCATGTTGACTCTTTCAAGTAGATCCCTGATGTATTTGGCTTGAGTTAATACCAAACTCCCATTTGCCTGAAACTTGAATTCCAATCCCAGAAAGTATTCAGGTTTGCCAAGTTTCTTTAGAGCAAATTCAGCATTTAGTTTGTTGATTAGGTCAAGGATGAGAGTGGAGGAGGAGCCTGTGACTAGGATGTCATCAACATAGACAAGAGCATAGAAAGTTATACCTTTCTTGGAGTAGATGAAGAGTGAGTGATCACACTTTGAATGACTAAATCCAAATTTGAGAAGTGCTTGATTAAGCTTTTCATACCAGGCCCTGGGTGCCTGTTTTAGGCCATACAAAGCTTTGTTGAGTTTGCATACTAACTCTTTGTTAGACTGGACAAAACCTGGTGGTTGAACCATGTAAACCTCCTCTTGTAAGGTTCCATTTAGAAAGGCATTGTTGATGTCAACTTGCTGCAGATCCCATTTGTAGGTGATAACAAGACTAAGGATAACTCTGATGGTTGTTGGCTTCACAACTGGAGAGAAGGTCTCATTGAAATCAAAGCCTTGTTGTTGATGAAATCCTTTTGCAACCAGCCTTGCTTTGAATTTGTTTATAGTACCATCTGGATTTTCTTTAACCCTAAAAACCCATTTGCACCGTACTGCTTGCCTGTCAGAGGGTAAAGTTGTTAGTGTCCAAGTGTTATTTGCCATCAGAGCATCATACTCTACTTGCATTGCTTGAATCCATTCTGGTTGCAGTAATGCTTGTTTGACATTTAGAGGCTCTGAGTTTGCAAGATAGGTTTTAGGTTTTGAATGTCCAGTTTTAGCTCTTGTGAGCATAGGGTGACTGTTTTGTGGGGGAGATGGTACAGTTCTGGTACTTTGAATAACTGGTGAGAGAGAGCTATCAGAAGCTTCATTCCTCAACTGTCTGAGAGATGGAGGTCCAGCTTGTGGTGATGGATGAGAAGAGGGAGAGGATTCAGTGACTACCTCTTGAAACTTTGAGAGCTCCTGTGGTGATTTTGGTGAATGCCTCCTGATATTTGATGGAGGTGAGTTTGTTGTATTAGATGCACCTATGAGCTGGTCTGATAAAGGCAAAGGACTCTGATGTGGTGTCATGACAGGTTGAGATGATATGGATAGGTCTGGATGATAGCTGTGAGAAGCAGGTAGAGGGGAAAGTTGATTCTGATGTGACTCAGTTGTAGCTGGCCCCACTGATGTACCTGAGGAGTTATTGTTGTTTATGGCTGGACAGGGTAAAGGACTGAAAGGTACATCTGTGCTGGTGCTAGGGCTAGCAGAGAACAAACTTACATAGGGAAAGTGCTTTTCATTGAATATTACATCTTTGGAGATGTATATCCTGCCAGTAGGACTGAGGCATTTGTAGCCTTTATGTTGAGGGGAAAGGCCTAGATAGATACATTCAATGCTTCTAGGTTCTAGCTTATGTTTATTGTAGGGTCTCAATAATGGAAAGCAAGAACAACCAAATACTTTCAAGGATTTGTAATCAGGATCTTTGTGATACAAAGCATGATATGGTGAATTTGAAGCAGGTAAGGCAGAAGTTGGTAGCCTGTTGAGAAGATAGCTAGCTGTAACAAAACTGTGATCCCAGTAAGTCATGGGAAGATTGGCATGGGTAAGAAGTGTGATGCCTGTTTCCACTATTGACCTATGCTTTCTATCTACTGATCCATTATGATGTGAAGTGTGAGGGCAAGTCAACCTGTGTTGGATACCAAGATCAAGCAGATACTTTGTAAAGGGTCTATACTCTCCTCCATAGTCTGACTGTACTGCCTTGATGCTGATATTGAACTGAGTTTGAACATAAGCAAAGAATAGCTTGAATGCTTCTAGAGCTTCAGACTTTTGTTTGAGCAGGTATAGCCAAGTATATCTAGTTTTGGCATCAACAAATGCAATATAATACAAATAACCAGAACTTGACAGATCAGGGGAGGGACCCCACAAATCAGTAAATACTAAATAAAAAATGTGATGATAAGTAGTATTGGACAGAGGAGCATGTATTCTATGTGCTTTACCTAGACAACAGGATTTACAAAATTCAGAAGATGCTTTATTCATTATTGGTATGTTACACAATGTAAGTATGCTTTTGACAGAATTAAAATGAGCATGTCCAAGACGACTATGCCACAATACATCAGTATTCTCTACAATGCTAGAATTTGAAACAAATGAAACAACTTTGTGACTACCACCTGTATGCATAGGCCTGGCAGAGTTATGCAGCAGGCTAGGAAAGCAATACAAGCCATTTGACTCAAGGAACCCTTCAAGGAGAATTGCCTTAGAAACCTGACATTTGACATAGCACTTATTAGATTGAAATTCAAACATTACTTGATTGTCACTAGAGAATTTTGAAACTGACAGTAAATTCTTGGTAATAGCAGGAACATGAAGAATGTCACCAAGAATTAGTCTACTAGAAATGCAGGATGACCCTATGTTTTGAATATGCAAACTCTGACCATTACCTACATATACTTGGCTATCACCTCTAAATGGCTTGCTAATTTGTAAACAATTTGCATAGGGAGTAAGATGATGTGAAGCACCTGAATCTGCAAACCATGATTGAGACTCAAGATCATTGGGTAATGAGTAATCTTGAGTGAATGCAACAGGTTGAGACATTGTGGTTGTCATTCCCATAGCCTGAGTTTCTGAATTTTCTCTTACTTCCTTGGTCACTTTGCCACTTGTTTCTTCACTATGCTTGAGTTGAGGGGTAAAAGATTCATCATACCTATGCCAGCAATCCATAACTACATGACCAGGTTTACCACAGAGTTGACATATTGGTCTTCCTTGAGGATGATACCCCCTTCCACGAGTCCTGCCTCTGTATGCACGACCTCTGCCTCTGTTGTAACCAGTGTAATCTTGTGAGCTTGAGCTACGACGACCTTTGTGTGCCATGTTAGCAGTTACTAGAGAAACCATGAGTTCTTGCCTGAACTTATCTAATTAAGCTTCTTGAACATACAGTAGAGCTTCAACATCACATAGGGATAATGGATCAGATTGTCCATACATTTACATTACGAACGAATTATACTCTTCTGATAAACCGTTGAGGATTGAATCAAATCAAAGAGGATGAAGTCCTTTGTCTTCATCTTAAATCCAATAAAAATACATTTTCTAGACCTTTATTAAATTTCTCTATTATTTTTTTAGTTTAGTATCAAAACATAAACAAAACTTTTAGATGTAACATGTCAGGATGTTTTAAAATAAAATAAAAGAAAAAGAAATACAATAATAAATTATGTTAATTAATCTTAAGAAATTTTCAATTTAAAAAAATTGAGTGACGGATTTTTCAGTTTAATATGTCACATGTTTTCTCAAAATTAATATCTATCCACATACACAGTTTATAACCATCTATTTTCTCCAATCACATGAGCTATCTCTTTATAGAGATTTACAATATTAATCATTTGCGCTACTCAAATAAACATTTCTCTAGAAGGGAAAAAAAGTTATCTATCAAATCATAATTGATTTGTTTCCACGCTAACGCAACTGACCAAAGAGCATTCCAATTCAAACGCAATAAAATGCTTCTTCTCCTCCTACCTCCCTACTAGTCAAGTCAAGCCCCCCATGGTCCCATTTCACGTTTTCTTATCTTTTGACACGCTCAATTCACAACCCACCCATAGTAATTAAATACAGTTATCATTTTTGTATGAAACTTCGCCCATAAATCTAAAAAAATTATATCCTCTTCTTTTACTTTATTTTAATAATTAAATACAGTTACAGCTCAAAAACAAATACAACTGTACAAGTCTTCAAGATTCCACGCTAAAAAAAACCATTCTCACAACTATACTCTCATTCTCTGAATTCAACAGATACTGTAAAATGATCGATCAAAAAGCTGAGATTGAATCTCAGCCTCTGATTGAGAACATAGGAAAATTGGAATCCAAGAAGAAACTAACGAAAGTTAGATCAATGAAGAAGCTTCAAAGATTGTCAAGCAGAGGAAGACGAAGTAAACCTCAATATGATCATCATAGTCTCCCAATTGAAGTCACAGATTCATCCCCCAATTATATGAAAGCCACAACTAGTTCTCATGCAAAGGATAGTCTTCAGGTAATTTTTGCTGATTCTGAAAATTGAGAAGTTTTAATTAGCCAATTGGGTTGTGTTGTTAATCGTGGATCGTGGAAACTAGTTTGCTGTTCAAATTTCGCTATGCTAGAGTAGTATACTGCTTATGTACTAAATCGTGTAATGTGGAAGACTAGGTGTTTGATAAAATTCTGCTACGTCCTTCTATAGCTGATATTTGAAAAAAATTGTATTTGAGTAGTTTAAGTTGATGGGGAGAGGAAAAATAATTGATAAATGATGATGTTGTTTGTTGCTTATGTCAGATTGTGCAAAGACTTGTAAGAAACAAGACTTTAACAAGAATGAGTACTTTGAAATTGAAGACAGGTTTGACTAGAAAGTTGTCTGGAAAGACTGAACAAAAGAGGAAGCTGAAGTCATCAAGATCGATCAAGCTTGCAACTGTCAAGGGATCTAAATCAACAACAAGGATACATTCTGAATCTGTTAATGGAATTGATGGCGAGAATGTGGAAAGTACGAGTGATGCTGGTAAAAAGCTTCAGAGAGTTCTCACTAGAAGATTAAGCTTGAAACCGGTGAGGATCTCAGCGAAAAAAACCAATAGCATATCGAAGAATTCTTCTGTGGACTCGAGTTTGCTTAAAGCTACGTGTTCTTCCATTATTAAGGATTCCCATTTCCCTGATCGTATTGAACACCCACAAGCGGGAAGTGGTTCTCAAGGAGTACCGGCTGTTAGGGTTTGTCCGTATACTTACTGTTCACTTCATGGTCATCACCACGGTGATTTGCCTCCGTTGAAGCGGTTTGTATCGATGAGGAGACGTCAGTTGAAGACGCAAAAGTCTGTGAAAAAGGACGGGAAATCAAAGCAAATTGGTAATGTAAGGAAAGTAACTCAGAAAACCAAAACTGTTCGCAATGAAGATGGCAACTCTCACTTTCAGAATGAGAAAAATGTGGCAAGAGAATCTCCTTTTAAGCCTCATGATACTCCACCATCCACAGTTAATGAGGGTGATACTTCAGCCAAGGGAAAAAATATGGAGCCAGATTATGAAGTGTTGCAGAAGAGTTTTGAACAAGATGTTACTACTACTGGCGTGGCATATGGAGTGCAGGAAAGAGATCAGAAATATATAAAAAAGTGGCATTTGATGTATAAGCATGCAGTATTAAGTAACACAGGTAAATGTGAAAATAAGTTTCCCTTTGTTGGGAATGAAAAAGAAGGTAGAGAGGAAGATAATGAAGGAAACAACTCTTGTCACAATTTTAGTGAAACAGATTCAGATATGGATGATGAAAAGAAGAACGTAATTGAGCTGGTGCAAAAAGCATTTGATGAAATCCTTCTCCCTGAAGTTGAAGACCTTTCCTCTGACAATCATTTAAAATCTAGAGGCAATGAAACTGATGAGCAACTCTTAGAAAAGAGTGAAGGTAAGATTGAAGAAAGGAATACCACAACTTTCGCAGAATCTCCAAAAGAAGTGCAGAAGGTGGAGAACAAAACAAAAAGCTGGAGCCGTCTGAAAAGGGTAATCCTCTTGAAAAGGTTTGTAAAGGCATTAGAGAAAGTAAGAAACATCAATTCAAGAAGACCAGGAACATTGCCTTCAGATGCCAACTTCGAAGCGGAAAAGGTTTTTCTTAACCACCCAACAGCAGATGAGAGGAAAAAATCGGAGTGGATGCTTGACTATGCACTTCAAAAGGTTATTTCTAAACTCGCACCTGCTCAAAAACAAAGAGTGGCACTTTTAGTAGAAGCTTTTGAAACAATTCGGCCAATTCAAGAGGCTGAAAATGAACCACAGTCTTCTGCGACGGTGGAGTCTCAGGCAAATCCGATTCAGTCACTTGATGCTTCCTCAAATCATATAAAGGAAGAAATAAACGACGGAAACGGTTTTGAGGTAACAGAAAGAGCAAGGGTAGACAAGAATATGGCTGCATTTAAGAAAATTGACGGAAGTGCGACTGTGGAATCAACATCGACTGATGTAGTCAAGTTTCCTGATTTTGATATTGGGATATTGGAGGAGGAAGTAACAACCAAAGGCAAAAACAAGGAGCCAGATTACACTGTGCCGCAGAAGAGTTTCGTGCAGGAAGAACCTAAAGATGGTAGTAATATTAGTGGTCTTCCATATGGAGTGCAGGAAAGAGATCAGAAATATGTAAAAAAGTGGCATTTGATGTATAAGCATGCAGTATTAAGCAACACAAGTAAATGTGAGAATAAGCTTCCCTTTGTTGGAAATGAAAAAGAAGGTAGAGAGGAAGATAATGAAGGAAACAACTCTTGTCACAGTTCTAGTGAAACAGATTCAGATATGGATGATGAAAAGAAGAATGTAATTGAGCTTGTGCAAAAAGCATTTGATGAAATTCTTCTCCCTGAAGCTGAACACATCTCTTCTGATGATCATTCAAAATCTAGAAGCTATGGTTCTGAAGAAGTACTCTTAGAGAAGAGTGAAGGTATAGTAGAAGAAAGGAATGCCACAACTTTCAAAGAATCTCCTAAAGCACAGGAAATGGAGGAGAGCAAACCAAAAAGATGGAGCCATCTGAAAAAGTTAATCCTCTTGAAAAGGTTTGTAAAGGCATTAGATAAGGTAAGAAACATCAATCCAAGAAGACCGAGACACTCTTTTTCAGATGTCAACTTTGCTGCGGAAAATGTTGTTCTTAACCGCCAAACAGCAGAAGAGAGGAGAAAGTCGGAGGAGTGGATGCTTGACTATGCACTTCAAAAAGTTATTTCTAAACTCGCACCTGCTCAAAGACAAAGAGTGAGGCTTTTAGTAGAAGCTTTTGAAACGGTTCTGCCATTTCAAGATGCTGAAAATGGACTGCAGTCTTCCGCGACAGTGGAGTCTCAGGAAAATCCAATTGAATCACTCGATGCTTCCACAAATCATAGAAAGGAAGAAGTAAACAAAGGAAGGGATTCTGTTTACTCTGCTAAGACATTGCGTGGAAAAGTTTCATGTTCTAATGACAGTACTTTGGAATTTTCCGATAAAGCTAGTGAAAATCCACTGCATGAACTTTGCAATCCTTTTGAACCAGTGGAAAATACATGTAATTTTCAGGAGGAGGCTCCAACCAATCAAATAGTCGATGAAGTTCCAGGAGATTTGGTTTTAGATTTGAATACAGAAAATACGAGTATCAGATCTGAGTCGCCTGAGAGATATTGTGAAACCAAGAATGTCATTGGTGATAACAGTGAACAATTTTCTTTGACTAAAAGCTTAGTCCTAAATGGTCTTGTGAGATCTCTGAAATATAATTTGGTTGGCCCAGAAGCACCGTCCAACCTATTAGATGAACCAACAAGAGACAGAAAAGATATGATTGAAAAAGATCAGCTGGGAACATCCGAGGCTCCTACAAGTGCTGTTGTAGAATCTGAGACTCAGGTAGAGAAACAAGGCAACACAGGGCTATGGTTCATGGTGTATAAGCACATGGTATCAGATATAACTGAAAACAATCCCAAGACATTAACTGATGGGCCAGATGAGAAAATGTCGGAGTATGAAGGTAGCATAACAAGAGAAAATTCCGTCTCTTATGAAACTACACCTGTTAATAGTCCAGATATGCACTTCAAGGATCATGTTGTAGCAGATGCCGAAGTTGAACTTCGACAGATTGAAGCCATCAAGATGGTAGAAGAAGCAATTGATTCCATCCTTCCAGACAGACAGCCACTTCCCGACGATAACAGAACTGACGACAGAACTGAAAGACTGTACAGTCAAGGCTTGAACCAAAATGAAGAAAATATGGAATCTGGGAATGGAATAGCCAATCAACAAAAAGAAGAATCAATTTCAATGGAGGGAGACAAACCAAAACAGAAATTGTCTAGGAACTGGAGCAATCTTAAAAAATTTATAATGCTTAGGAGATTCATCAAGGCATTGGAAAAAGTAAGGAAATTTAATCCAAGAGGGCCTAGATATCTACCATTAGAACCTGATTCAGAAGCTGAAAAAGTTGAATTGAGGCGTCAAGATATGGCAGAAAGAAAAGGCACAGAAGAATGGATGCTTGATTATGCACTTAGACAGGTTGTGTCCAAATTAACTCCAGTTAGGAAGAGAAAAGTGGAGTTGTTAGTCGAAGCTTTTGAGACAGTCGTGCCAACCGTAAAAAGTTGAAACTGGCTAAATACAGGAATAGCTTTGTATGTGAAATGTATTCATGCCAATTTCAAACAAGCTGATAGGTAGAGAAATGCTAAACTACAGTTGAGGAGTCTGATTTGGTGTTTGAATCTAAATGTGCAGGCCACAAGGAAATGTATTTGATCACAAATTACAAATCCACAATCCTATGAGATGATTATGCAGTTTATTGTTTGTGGCAAACATTGAGTGAGACTACATGATAATATTAAATGTTGTGTACAATCTTAGATAAAAGCATTGAATGTTTGATTTCTTTGCATAAATATTACATTTGAATTTGTTTATATATATTTAGGGTCCGTTTGTTTTAGCTTTTAAAAAATTGTTTTTTTCTTTGTATTTTTAAAAATAAATTTTATAAAATTATTTTTCAAAATATTACAAGCTATTTTATGTTTTATGTTCGTTTTTTCTAAATTAAAAGATTAATTTTGATATTCTATAACCGATAAAATCCAGGTGAACCACCTACTAGGTACTTCATAATGAACCATCATTAACCACCCTTGGATGAAAGAATTCCATCTAATCTTATTATGGAGTACTATCTTTACATACTATACTAAATTATTTTTTCCACTATTTTCTCTGATCTCCCTCGTTCATTTTCCAACATCCCCAGGCTTAGACTCAGACTCAGTTTTTCCTTAACTCTGTCTACATCATTGTGTGTCGTATCATTTCCAATGGTACTTTAATGTGTCCATCTACTATTGTTTCAGAAACAAATTCGAAGAACTTATCCAAACAAACACCATAGTTTCTAGAAATTTTTTTTGTTCAGAATCTTCAAATCTGCATTACTTGTTTTCCTGGATCTCATCTTCTGACTATAACATCGACAAATTTCTATTATACATTTGTCATTCAAGTTATCATATTTTGAATTTCTCTAAAAAATATATAAATAAGCCAATTAATTTCAATATCAATAACTTTTTTTTTTGAAAAAAATCCCCACCAAACCAATCGAAAAATTTGTTCAGAATCCAGATGCAATTGAAATTGAAATTGACTAAGCCAAACTCATCATGCTTTATGTTCTAGACTGGGCCGACGCATCACGTGTCGAGTAGAGACCCAGTTCGTCGGGCACAAACCCATGGTCAAAAACAAGGACGTCTGTTCTGGACTAGGTCGACACAGTACGTGTCGGACAGAGGCCCAATCCGTCAAGCATGTGCCCATACATAGGGACGTGGGGAGAGCATCTTCCCCATGTGCTCCACTCAGTCAGCTGCCCCCATTATTCTCCTAATATTACGGGGTAGTTGGACCAAGGACAAAACCACACAATAGGTTTTATCTGCTCCTACACAATCCTTGGCAGTTCTTCCTTGGGCCTAGCTAACTCAGCCCATGAAGAAGAATCTTGGCCCAGTGTTGATATAAATACCCTCTTTCATTAGAGGGTCGGGTATTCTAATTCTATTCTTAACTATTATGTACTTGCGCTCATTCACTTTCTCTAACTTTAGCATCGGAGTACCTGCACCCCCCTCTGTTTCTCCACCGTAGTTGTTCATCACTAAAGGTTCCTCCCGATCATGTCAGATCAGTGGCGCCGTCTGTGGGAACTTAAAAGTTCTCTCTGTCTTTTGAAACAAAAGACCAAAACTTCACATCGTCTTTTCAACCATCCAGCATGACCAACGAACATGGTGACAACCGCGTCCAAGGCCTCGTCGACTACACCACCGGTGGGAACGATGACCACCCTATCACCTATGAGTCTGACGAAAGAGACGAATAACCTGCCACTCCCTCCCCTGAACCAGAGGCCAACGGCGCTCCCCAGCCTCAGCTCGCGGCTACCTTCCAACTCATCCTGATACCGGTCGAAGGATATGCCACGATCATAGCCATGACTAACGCGCTCAACCAGAAGAACCTCATGTTATTTCAACAGTAGGAGAGAATCATTGCACTAGAGACATCGCTGAGCCGAATCTCCTCGGTCGAGGCCCCGCCGATCACACAGCCCTTCCCCTCACAGGCGAGGGAGTGAACCTCAGCTGGAGAGGCCTCAGCCAGAGGCCACCAAGAAGCGTGGGTGCTTACCTCCTTGTCGGCGACGACGCTCCCCTGAGACCAAGAAGAACAAAGTCAGAGGACGCCCCGGGCAACCCAACTTCCAGCCGAGGGTGTCTCCCCGTCGAGACCAAAGTCCCAGGAATGAGGACTACTCACCCCTGAGGAGCGATGAGGACGACCCTCTCCGTCCACTTTCTCGGGCCATCATGGAGACCCCACTCCCGACGGGTATGGAGAAGCCTCCAACCTTGCAACGTACGACGGGACTACTGACCCCGACGATCACGTCGACAACATTAACACCATACTAGACTACCGCAATGACATCGGGGGAAATGTAAAGTGTAGGTTGTTCTTCACGACACTTAGAAAGAGAGTCATGGCATGATACAAAAGCATGACCCCCGAATCCACCACATCCTAGAGAAGCATGAGATCGGCGTTCACGAGGCATTTCATAGCCTCCCAGAGCCATCCTAAAACAGAGGTTATGCTCGAAGCCATCATATAGGGAAAAATAAAACGATGCGCTCTTACATCGAGTGATTCAACCAATAGGACGTCGAGGTGGATACGACCGACTACATGAAGAAGTACCTCCTCGAGAAGGGGATCCTCCCCGACAGCGAGCTCAACAGGGTAGTAGGGATCGAAACTCCCCGCACTCTTGACAAACTCCTGCATAAAGCTCAGGCGTACATCAGGCATGAAGAGAAACAAGTTGCCCACAACGTTAGGAGCAATCACAATCAGGACGACTTCAAAAACCTCAACCCGGAAGACTATTAATGCTCCTCGTCGCATCAGGGAAAAGCGAAAAGACGACAAGCCTCGAGAGGCCCACGAAGGAAGAGGGACAGTCGGGCTCTTCTCCGAATACACGCTACTGACCGCTCCTCGAGAGTGTATCCTCGTTGAATGCGTCAATTCGGAGTTCAAGCAGGGCAGGGTAAAGTTCCCCAAACAAACATCACCCAAACCCCACACCGACAAATCCAAGTATTGTCGCTTTCACAAAAGTCACGGGCACGTGACTGAGGATTACGTCCACCTAAAAAACACCATCGAAATATTGATCAAAGAGGGTCACCTCAAACAGTACACCAAGAGGAACGAACCTCCCTGACACGAGGACCAGAGGGAAAAGAGAAGTCACGAGGAAACCCCGTCCGACAGTTCTCCCTTCCCCGTGGCCCAATGCATATCTCGTCCTGAAGATTTCCACCTCCTCAGCACACAGGCAGAAAGGTATCTAGCTGCCCACAATCCTTGGGAAAACTTCCCAACAGCCTTAGTAATCTCCGGGGGCGGGATGAAAAACGAGACCGCCGCGATTTCAGTAAAACAGAAATTCGAAGAGCTCCTGTTGACCGCACCCGACCAACTGGCAACTCTGACCAAATCTCGATGGAAATCCAACCCATCTCCTTATATCTCGAGGAACTCACGAGCGGATCTCCAAACTCGAGCATCCCACTACTGATAAGGGTAAAAATGGCCCGCTTCAAAGTCCTTCGCATCCTGGTCGACCTGTTCAAGACCCTCAAGCTCGACAAAACAAACTTATCCCCGTACGTCGGATTCGATCTTCATGGATTCAACGGGGCTACCGCGAGGCTGTGGGGATATGTAGAGCTCCTCGTTCTGTTTGGAGAAAACGAGACAACTAGAGAAATTAAAGTCCAGTTCTTGGTGATTGAATGCCCTTCACTATATAATTGCATTCTTGGTCGACCAACTCTGACCGACCTGACCGCAGTGCCCTCGACGGTCCACTTGAAGATGAAATACTACACCAAGTCTGGTCGCGTAGTCACAGTTCACTGGGACTTAGAGGAAGCCCGAAGATGCTTCGACGCAACAGTCAAAGGACATGTCATGATCAATACCTCCAAAGGGAACAAGAAGCCTCAGGTCGAAAAGCGACAACCCTATCCGCAGATCAATCCCATCAACTTCGACAATCCTCTAATTGAAGACGAGACTAAAGACAAGGAACCTACCAACGGGGAAGTTCCAGCCCATCCAGTGCGCCCGATCCCCGACGGGGAGTTCGATCTCATCCCCCTAGGCAATGAAATCGACAGAAGTGTAAATATTGGCACCAGCCTTCCATCGACGACAAAGGAGAAACTCACAACCTTCCTTAGAGAGAACGCGTTCTTGTTTGCGTGGAGCGCTGCTAAGATGCCCAGAATCGACCCCGAGGTCGCTTGCCAAGCAGTCAAGATACACTCTGAACGATCCTATCATCTGGTTCCCTTTGAGCGGGGAAATGCAATAGCACACGATATATCCTCAGTGTAAGTAGGTACACTTTCCCAGCCGGAGAAGCGGGAAAAGTACTGGAGGATCCAAGCCTGAAAAATTTGGAACACACGAATCATCGTTATTGGCGTTGCAAAGATGAAATGAAAATAACACAAAAACTTTAAAAGATCAATAAATATTATAGTCAGTAGTGTGATGCTGCTGGTGACTTGATTTTTCTTCCACCTACAACCCTATGATAACTTATAATACATGTATACCAAACAAGTGGCCCCGTAATTGTACTCATGGATCCACGTGACATCCTTGAAGTACCGTAGGTAAATGACATTTGTATAAGTGGCACTCTTGTCCACAAAAATCGCAGTGCCAACCAAATATAGCATGTATGCTGTTATAACATACATTCTATGGAGCCCCACCTGCTCGTCATCGCCGCTAACCTCATATGCTCTAAGGAGCTCATCTATATATACCTTTTTTTAGGAATTCAAACCTAGTACAAGCTCTCCTAGTTCTATTCAACCCCGTCGTCGCATCCGCTAGGTCAACTCATAGATAGTCTACCAGCATCTCGAGACCTTCGTCTTTGTTAATCCTCCTATGATCTAGAAGTTCCCTATGATTGAAAGATGTAGTAAACACGAAATATCGTCGGGTGTGATAGACATTTGAGAGAGCTTGAAGAGAGTTTTGAGTATTGTCAGAAATGAGGAAGAATAAGGGTTCTGAAACGATTTAATCTCAAATACCTTTCGGAGATGCATCTCCAAAATTAGTTTGAAGATGCATATCCATAATATTTTAATGTTAACTCAGAATTGGGTGTGTAAAACGGTGGGAGAACTGACTTTCTATAAATGTTGCGGATAGCAAGAGTCGCCACCGACTTTTATTTTATCCATAAGGAAGGGACATAAAAGAACATGAAATACCGTTTTAAAATACTTGGGTTCGGGGGGTAGGTTATATAAAGGGAATGTGTTAGCACCCTTTATATCCATGGTTATCCATGGGCTCTTAGTTACTTAGCTCACTTAATTTGTTTTGAAAAAGTGAAGTGTGTGATTAGAAAATTTTCTAAGTACTTTGTAATGATCCTCATATGGATGTATACAAAGCCTTGTTTGAAAATGTTTGAAAATAGTGAGGTGTGAAAAGTATTTTCTTTTTGAAGTGTGAGCAAGTAACTATGGGGTACCTACCCTAGACTAAGTCATTCATGTTCTTATATGTCCTTTCAAGGGTAAGACTATCCCTATTATTAAGGAATAGGTAGTCATTACCTTGGATTTTATTAAGGGACGAACATAGGGTCACCGAACGATCAACGAAGGCAACTGTAGGGTGTCTTTAGCAATTGGGAGGGACTATCATCTTTTAAACCGAAGGGACAAAATCATTTATCGTAGGCAACCTCGTACGGACTTGATCTTTTTAGAATCTGGGAGGGACTAAATGATTTATTTAATGGAGGGACTTTGCTTAAGACACCCTACATTCGAGGGACTTGACCATTGTATTGAAGGCAACCAAGAGGGATACCCTAGGAGGTGCAGACAATGGTCATAGATCGACTTACGTGTGTGAATATTTATTTTCAGATATTTATTATTTTTATTTAATGATCTAAGTCCTTTTAATTCAAATTTTGTTTTTTTGCACTCCCTATTTACTAACCATGCCGTTAAATAAATAAATTAAATTAAATGCGGAATATAAAACTTACGCTATTACATGGCTTTGGGCAGTTACAAAATAAATAATAAAAACGAAAAAGTAAATCTAAGATTATTACAATTTAGGAGCAATTACATAATGATAATATAAAACGAAAAATAAAATTCGAAAATTATGTTAAAATGAAATTAGGGTTAGAGTTTTTTTTAATTAAGACAATTAGGGTTGATTAAAAGTTACTTAAAAAAAATACAAGCTTAATTAATCAATTATTAATAATGATTAAAATTTAATTATTTATATGAAATATAAAGAACATATTTTTTAAAAAAAATATTCCAAGAAAAATATGGTGACTCAAAAAAAAGTTAATTAAATTACAATTTTTTTAAAAAACCTAATAACTAAAGTTTATCAAAATGTATTATAATTAAAAAAATTAATTAATAAAAATTTGTTTTATATTTAGAAAAATAATTAGGATTATTAATTTAATTATTAATTATATAATAATAAAAAATTTGAGAAAGAAAACCAAAAGAAAAAAAAAACAAGTAAAACATAAAAAGAAGATGAGGGGGAGGCCTTGTTTTGATCCCAGGACCTCCCCATTACCAGCTCAGGCTTCTGTCCACTAGGCTGCGCACAATTTGTTGTTCTTAGAAGGACCAACAAATATTATATGGAAAACCTGCAACATAAAACAAATTATAAAAAAATGGGGGACCTGAGAATTGAACCCAGATCCTGAGGTCTATATGCGCACACCAAAAACCACTGGGCCACCTGCGCTTTTGTAAACTAAAATACAAATAATTGATTAAATAATAAAACAAAATTTTGAATTTAGATTTGGCGCGCAGGACCTTTTTCTTCGCTGGTCCGTCTAGGTAGGCTATAGTGACAGTCGTTCGTCACTATAACTTGTAGTGACGATTCTTTTGCGTCGCATAGGCCTTGCATGCTTGAACATAAACAATACACATAATAAATCCAGTTTAATGACCCAGATCAGTCAAAGGCAATCTAATAAGTCTAAATACATCATTAATTTGGTTTAAAATAAGCTTTTACGTGAATCCCCAATTCGGGATTCTTAGAACCCTAAACATGACAATTCAAGCATTTGACCATGTAACTCCAAGAAACCTGCCCAGAAACAACCTATGGATCATCACAAACAACAATACAAGGTTAAATTTCATTGATAACGTGCGAATAATCAGAATTGAAAAACGAAAAAAACAAGAAAATTGAAACTCGGTTTATGCATATGGATGAGTTTTTGATGAAGCAAGCGATTGGTATTTGTTCTATGAGTGTCAAAGAACCTAAAACATCCTTAAAATTGCTTGGAAGAAGCCACTAGCTTGAAAACCGAATTTGGTTTTTTTTGAAAGAATTTTGAAGTTGAATCGTGTGTTTCTTGGTCTGCCAATGCCCTATCTTGTGTTGTTTTTGTTTGTATATATGAGGTGAATCAAGTTAGGTCAACTTTTGGGCCTTGTGTTTGTGAAATTTGATTGCTTGATATTGAAGAAATCTCACTTCCAATTTTGTCAAAAATCAAATATTTTCTTACCAATCAAGCCTTGTACGAATTTGGATCATCTCCAATCACTTTAAATGCAATATATTTGCTTCTAGAACAAATATTTGATCTAAAAAATGACTTTTTATATTTTATTTTTATATAAATTGAATTTTAACAAATAAAATCCAAATAAATAAAAAATAAATTATAAAAATCAGATGGATTGATTATTGGGTCGTGCAAAGTCTTAACTTTGAGATTGGGTTGCAATTTGATGGGCCCATTTGGAAAATTTTGAAGTTTAGACCTTATTTGCTTCATACACCCCTTGAAATTTTCTCAACTTTGACAAGACACAACTCCCTCAATTTTAAGGCTATAAGAATGATCTTGGACTTTTTAGAAATATTAGAGAATCTTATAACCAACCTCTTTAGTCTTATATCCATATCTTTTACCATTTTCAAATTATTCTCTTTGAAAAAAGTTGACTTTTTGTTGACTTTTGAAAGGACCTATAATGTCCTAGCCCATACCTTCCAAATGAAGCATTTTTAGGCTTGGCTTGTAAGACACAAAGTTGTAGAGAATTCAATTTCCTTCAAAATGAGCTTTGGATGGGAAATATTTGATGAAGTATGTGAAAGTTATGGTTGGTCAAAGTTCAGTTGACTTTTCCTATGAAAATCCTAATTTAGAAACTCCTGATTCTTGATGATCTGAAATTTCCTTGATGAATCATGATCAAACCTTGATAAAATGATGAATTTTACTTCATAATATTGATGTTGGCAAAAAAATCTTGAAGTTTGACTTTAATTTGACCACAGTTGACCTCAGTTTGACTTTTTAACCAACTTGATTGATTTTTGAATATCTGATCATCTGACTGACCAAACTTATTGGGAAAGTCCTGAAACTTGACATGGGGATTATTTAAGACATTTAGTATGTTATGAAGTTCACTTGAGGCCTTATCAGTCTATTTAGCTTAGAGACACTCAAAACCCTAGTTTTGTTTCCATTGTTCAAGGGGAGACTTTGTCTGATGAAACCTTCAATCCATTTGACCAATTATGACCCTTGTGAACCTTGTGAATCTTGGGACACATTGCTTTGATTGTGGGAGGGCAAATGTTGGGGGTACAACAGGGTGCGTCCGAATATGAATCTCTGGTATCTAGGGACATTTAAGTATTTTTATGTGGTGCCTAAATAACATATAAGGTGCATTAAAAAATTCCAAAAAAAAAGTGTTAATCATATAATGGACTTAAAGCATATGAATTAGATTGGGCCAATATTAAAATCAAAGATATATGAGCATTTAATTTGCCATCCCTAGTTGTACCGGACACCCCCAAACTCAATGAATTGTCTATATTATTCTTGCAAAATTTCCACTCATTTTCAAAATCTACTCAACATTTGCGCAAATTTCAAATAATCCAAAACGATACCGGAAATTTAAAATCTCTATTGGAAATTCTGAAAATAATAAGTTATTTTCTCCGAAAATTTCAAAATTTCCGTGAGAATCCTTTGAATTTGTACAGAAAATTTCAGAAATTCTGCTATTTTTATATGCATTTTTTCCCGAAAATTTGTGAATTTCTGGAAATTCAAAAAATATGAATATTTCTCAAAAAATTCAGAATTTCCGGTGAAATGTGGAAAATTTTGAAATTTCTGAAATTTTACTCATATTTTGTTTTTTTTTCTTCTTCCATTTTTGCAGAAAAATACTGGGGAAATAACAACATTATTACAGGCACAAACACAAATAGAGAGACAACCCAAGCTAGTATTAGTGAGGTTGAGTTGTCCCAACTACGTGTTGAATGAGTAGTTCCAACTGATTTACACTGGAAATGGTCGATTGAACAAGGGCAGTTTCGTGCACCCCATATCAGTCGATGCCGAGCGATGAGGCCAGACGAGCAACCCATAAATGATGTTGAGGTTGTTCATGCTCAGGAGGTGAAAGTTCAAGATGTTCATGACCTAGCGGTTGAGACATATGTAATACATGTTGCTGCTGAGGTTGTGATGATTTGGCAGATAAGGTGGTCTAGCCAGATGCCCCTGTTACAGATGAGGTAGTCAAGCCAAATTCCATTGTTACTGATGAGGTGGCTGTCATAGATACAATCCCTTATGTTATTTCTAATATATATGTTGCAACTCTTGCTTTGACAAAGACGTCTATGCACACTAATGGAGAGTTCCCGAGAGGATCCATTGACCGGTCGATGCTGACCATGTGGCATACTGATTATGGCTGGGAAAGACATATATATTTTATGTTTAACTTTAATTTATTTATTATTGTTCCATGATATGTTGAAAGCTAATTGATAAATTTTTAAACTTTGTTTGTTACTAGACCGTCCCATGCTGAAGGTGACATCCCACAGGTCGAAGATGAAGAACTTACCCAAGACTCTGATGCCTCAGTAGGTCAGGAAAATTGTATATGATTTTGGTCTCCTCACATTTGATGAATGCTCAATTACCATGCTAGATGCTTCACATTTTATTACTTTTATTGAGTAATGTCACAAAGAGACATCTTCCTCTCATCTCCCGTTTGGGGAGATGACTATCACTCTGGATGATATCTCCTAATTATTCCATATCCCCATCGCCAATAAATTCTTTACAACTCATGTTATTATCCATTCACTTGCATGTATGGTTGCTATACGAGATTTGGGAGTTACTGATGAGGTCGTGCTAGAGGAGTTTGAGTTTAACAGGGGAGCTCACCTTCATATGTCTTGGCTTTGGGATAGATACGACAAGCTTTTTCACAAATGTATGAGACTACCGCTAGGGTGTACTTGCTACATCTAGTATCATATACTCTCTTTGCGTATAAGTCACATGTTTATATTGACGTTCGACACATGTGGTTGTTTAGCATCCTTGACGATACCATTTGGGTTTGGGGGTGCGCTATGTTGGCCATCCTATATACAACACTCGAATTTGTGAATACCTTTGAGACCAGACAACTTGCTGGTTATTTGAGTCTATTCCAGATATACTTGAAATTATTATTTGTAGTTTAATTCTTATTTAAATATTATTACGAATAACATTTCTTAATTATTATTTGTTGTGTCTGTATTCTTATATCAGTGTTGGATATACAAGAATTTCTTCACCATCTATGAAAGGAGGGTGAAACATTCCATGTGGGCCCCCACGAGCGAGAACATGGAAGGCCAGACAGACATATCCCGGTGGTGTTACATAGTACATTAGGAGGCTTGATGTGTTGACTATAGATGATGTCATTTGGACACTATACACATGTCACAAAGTCCATCGTGAGTTTGACGAGTCTTATCTATATTCTGGTTATATCTCTAGTCACTTGTTTGAGAGTTGTATGCGACAATATGATTATGTTAAGGGCATCCCATGACTAGTTCTGAAAATTCCATCTGCAGGCATTAACAAGTGATTTAAGAATAATATCATCAGCTTTGGTCGTACCATTATAAATACCGCAGTGAGGGTTCAACACAACTTAAAGTGTGAGTATGATTACTTGGAGTGATACCTCACTGTATTACACCTTCACATCATCCCACATGTTGAGCATACAGATGCTGTTGAGCATTCTGATTCTGGGTACCCTTCGATGACGTTCCGCTGCTGCCACTTCCAGTTGATACCGATGACCAGCAACACTTGGAGATGATTGTAGTTATTATGGATAACTTCATGGATTTGGTAAACTCAGATGATGTTGTTTTTACTAGATTATTGCAGGCAACACACATAACATGTCAGAGACCTATTTAGACATTATTATTAGTATTATTATTATTTGTATATTATGTGTAATATTACTCATACATCCACATAACATATTTTATTAGATAACATTTTGGATCTTCCATTGATGCATGCTGAATATAACTTAACATTTGACAAAGGGTTACATAACTTAGACAGACGATTGCATAACTTAAGAAAACGATAATAAATAAGAAAAACTAAACACTAACAAATGATTCTGGGCGTTTTATCATTTTAATTATGTTGTCGAAAAATCTTGAAATCTTTGCATCTAACTCGATCGCCCCCTTAGTTAACCTATAGCAAAATGATCAACACATAAGTGTCAAATCTTCATTGGTCTTCAACTCAATAAAGTTGTATTTCACCCTTCCATCAGTATCAATCCAAAATCTTCATGAAACTTAATATTTCTCATCTTTATGTTATCGGTATCAGACAATCATTCATTCAACTTAGATGTCAAGGCGAAGAGATATATGGTTCCATCCAGAAGCCAGAACTCTACTAGAGGTGCAACTCTGTTGAAGTACACTTCTGCCATAATAAAAAATTGAGAAAAATGCATTTTGAGATGTTTTTTCTCAACAACAAGTGACCCCTATTTATTCAACTTTAAATTTATTATGGATCACACAAAATGGTTGGTGCAATCATATTCGTCCAAAACTATCGATAAAATCCTAACCATCTAAAATCTTATAAAATTGAATTATCGGAATTTTTACTTTGGTTGAAATTTTGATAAAACATGGTAACATTTAAAAATACCTGTAAAATTACGAACTTTTAAAAATTTCGGTATATAGAAAATTCTGAATATATTATCGAAATTTTTTGAATTGTCTATCGAAAATTTTGTATACAATTTATGTTCAAATTTTAATATAGACACTTTTGAAATTATGTGAGGTGTCAAATACAAAATAGGGGTTGAAAAGTTAAATGCTGAGGATAAGCAGTGGCGATTGGCGATTGGCGAGGGAGACTATGAAGAAAAGGGATATTCCTCTGAACCCCAATAGATACCCAAATATGGCACTGTAAAACGGTTTATCCAGAATCTGCATGGTTAATCATATCCATTTCACCTTTTCACTTCACTCTACACTAACTGCTTCAGTTTTGCACTCTTTCCAGGTAATCAATCACTTCCCATCTCTTTGCAATTCATATTGTTCTTCACTTTGATTATTATCTCGTGTTCCATTTTTCCTCTTGTTGATTTTTAATCGCATAATTGTTGAGTTAAGATGCTTGATTTTGGTAACTTGTTCTTGATACACAAATTTGGGAATTAGGTTAGCGAGTCTGCAATTATTATTATTTGCTCCATGAACTAATGGAAATGCAAATGACTGGATTTTAATTCTTGTTTCAGGAACGTGTTCAAAGTAGTTCGAGGAATCTGTAATCAAGATGGCTCAGTTGCTATCATCTTCTTCTTCCTTGAGTTTCTCCTCTATAAATAAACCAGCTTTAAAACCTTTTAACCAATGCTCAGCATCATTTTCTAACAGAGTTGGTTGTAGTTATTCTTCCAGAACTCAATTTAGACGTCTTTTTTTGCGAGAACAGAAGCCGATTAAATGTTTTACAGTTGTAAATGCTGCGACTGTTTCAACCGGGCAGGAAACTCCGGTTCAAACTAATTCCGGGGAGCCTTTTAAACCGAAGCGGGTTATGGTCATTGGTGGAGATGGATACTGTGGTTGGGCAACTGCCCTCCATCTTTCTAACAAAGGTTACGATGTTGCCATTGTCGATAACCTTGTTCGACGTCTTTTCGATCACCAGCTTGGTTTGGATTCTTTGACGCCGATTTCCTCCATTCAGGATCGTATTCAGCGTTGGAAATCACTCACCGGGAAAAGTATTGAGCTATATATTGGTGATATATGTGAGTTTGAGTTCTTATCTGAAACGTTCCAGTCATACGAACCTGATGCTGTTGTTCATTTCGGGGAACAACGTTCTGCTCCTTACTCTATGATAGATCGGTCGAGAGCGGTGTATACACAGCAAAACAATGTTGTCGGGACGCTGAACGTGCTCTTCGCTATAAAAGAGTATAAAGAGGATTGTCATCTAGTTAAGCTTGGGACAATGGGTGAATACGGGACTCCGAATATTGATATTGAGGAAGGTTATATTACCATTACTCACAATGGAAGAACAGACACTTTGCCGTATCCGAAACAAGCTAGCTCGTTCTATCATTTAAGCAAGGTGCATGATTCACATAACATTGCTTTCACTTGTAAAGCTTGGGGGATTCGGGCGACTGATCTAAATCAAGGAGTAGTATACGGAGTAAAAACAGATGAGACTGCAATGCATGAAGAGCTGTGTAATAGGTTTGATTATGATGCAATATTCGGAACTGCATTGAATCGATTTTGTGTTCAGGCTGCTGTTGGTCATCCGCTCACTGTATATGGTAAAGGAGGCCAGGTAACATATCTCTGTTTATTTCTTATTGATAAGTGGAACGTTTACACTACTGGAGTAGAATTGAAGAGCTTAATGGTGGAAAAAAAATTAACATTAACTGTTTTAAATATTTATGAAAACTATAATTACCTCACATAAATCAATTTATTTATACGTGGTTACTGATATTGATCTGCTGTGACAGTTACTTCATATGTGGCACCGACACCTCTAAAAAATGACATGTCAGTGTCGGACACGGACGCTTGTGATTACATTCAGTTTATTTATTTTTTAAAATTATTATCGGTGTCGACATGTGAATGTAGGTGCCATGTCTGTTCTTCTCAGTGTCCGTGCTTCATAGCTTACTTCCATTTATCCATTGTTTCATTGATAAGAAAGTTGTTTTATCAGTTAATATGAGATTTACATACCAATATGTTGGATACTGCAAAAATTTGTTATTGGAAATGGCCAACTAGTATATGATAATTCACATGGCCATTTTAAGTTTTCGGAGGTCATGTGTTGATTAACCACAATTTAACTCCGAAAAACAAAATATAACCCTATTTTGTCAAGGTTTAACCGTGACAAATATTTTATGATGCCTTATTTACCCATAGTTTAAACATTTCAAATATTGGACCCTGTGCGTTAGCCTACCTCGTACGTCCTCAAAGACGGCCCTAGTAATCCAACAAGTAGGAAGTTCTTTCCGCAGGTCTTGAAATTTAGTATTCATGTGACATGATCACTGAAATCAGTTTTTTCAATACACATTGTAATTAAATACAATCCAGGATCACTTGCACTTGTCTTTTCATTCATTTGCACTTGTAATTTATGGAATTGATCTGTGTAAATCATGGCAACTGATTATTATTTTTTGTATGTATCATGTAATGCACATATTTCAGACTAGGGCCTTCCTTGACATAAGAGATACAGTCCAATGTGTTGAGCTTGCGATTGCGAACCCGGCCAACCCTGGAGAATTTCGAGTCTTCAATCAATTTACGGAACAATTTAAAGTGAGTGAACTAGCCAACATTGTTACAAAAGCTGGCGAGAAGCTAGGCCTTGATGTGAAAACCATATCAGTTCCTAACCCAAGAGTGGAGTTAGAAGAGCATTATTACAATTGCAAAAACACTAAACTAGTTGATCTTGGACTAAGACCACACTTTCTTTCGGATTCCCTCATTGATTCACTTCTCAACTTTGCAATTCAGTATAAAGACCGCGTTGACACTAAGCAAATTATGCCTGGTGTTTCTTGGAGAAAGGTTGGGGTCAAAACAAAAACTATTTAAGCCTATGGTGTGTTTTTGGCTGGGTCATAATCTTATTCTGCATAATTTGGTCTCTTCTGGTGATTAGATTATGCTGAATTGCATTAAATGTTTCAAATTGGATTTTGTATATCACTAGTCTAGCATTATCCTTATGTAGAATAGATCTTTGGAGTTTGAAAGTGCTTTTCCTAGAAAGTCATGTGTACCTAGGGACTGTGAGTATGTTCACTGTACCATTTGGACTACAATATCTGGTGATGCTATTTATTGTGTAGTTTATATATATACTATAAGAAAAGGATAATGCTTTATATATTATGATATATTTGGTCTCGATGCTCTTAATTCAGTTATGTTATATTTGGTTAGGTACATCTTGGAGTTGTATATATAAAACGAGTAAAGTGATAGAGAAGTTTTCTTAGAATTAATCAGATTATTTTGGTAAATCAAATTGTTGGATTTAAATGATTAGTGAACTTCGATCTAAGGCTGAACTGATAAGTAGTATTACCAAAATCAAATTGTTGGATTTAAATGATTAGCGAACTTCGATCTAAGGCTGAACAGATAAGTAGTAGGCTGAACAAATAAGTAGTATTTAAGTTTGATGCTTAATGAAATAATTTTTGGACAAATTTTAGAGAATTTTTTATTCCATCTCTTGACTTTCTTAGGTATCATGTGTGATTCTAGAAAGGAAAATACTTTTTAGTACGAAGAAAATAGAAGAAAAAAAACAACGTAGGTGATATATGCTTAACCACTATAACAACAACACCCCATGATTCCGTACAAATAACACTTGAATTATTGACCCACCAATATTACCATGACACGTATTCTTTCTTAAGTTTCGTTAAATCTATTATTCGTACTATTTAGCAATATTGCACTCGAAATATCCTCCAAATTTCGAAGATATATCTTCTGATGCATTTTTTTTCCTGTTGTTTTTGATTAATTTTGTAGATGCATATACGGAAGATATCCGTATTCATTCTTGCGGAAGAAAACCAGAGACAATATCCCAATAAATGAACATTACAACCATAAAATCAACATTCATAAAATAAAATCGAGATTAAATTGATGATTTCGACAGAAAATTAAATACTACATTTTAATAACCCGATGTACGCTTGCATATCTTCAAGATGTCATCGACCATTCTTCCTACAGTTACGTCCAATTCGAGTGGAATTTTCTCTTTAAAATCAAAATACGTTCGCGACATTGCTATGTCATCGTCTTCATTCTTGAGTTGAAATTTGTTGAATATGATGCTCCATTCGTTGTCAACCGAAGGAGAATGATATTCGAGCTTCTGTACATTTTTTTTTGTCATTATAAGGTAGGGGATAGTGAATTTCGTCAATGATATCGTCGAGCGGGGTAAGATTGGTGAGTTTGAACGTTCGAACGAGTGTTTTGCTGTCGGTGTTGGAGACACTTGCGACATACCAACGGATCTTGATTTCACACAATTGAGACATTTTTGTGTTTGTGTGAAAGATAACACATGAAGCCTTAAATTTATAGAAAACCTAGGTGAATATGGATAAATCATTGTCTGGTCAACTACTTCCGAAGATATATCCACGGAACGACACCATATTTTTTGGTTTTGTAGATATATCTCCGAAAGTTTTATTGAAGCACTAGAACCTTTTGTATATGTATCTATGGAATTTTTCCTATTACATTTTCAAACCATAACTCAATAGAAAAACATATCATTAGAGACATATAAAAGGCATAAGTGCATAAACAAGAAATATGAACAAAAAATGACTATTTTGCACTTTATTTTTTTACAATTAGTTGTCTGATTATACAATAATTCAAAACGAATCAAAAAATATCTCGCCGACTAAATTTATTGATGGTACCCCTTTGGATTTTTCTGCATTCAATTCCTTTTCAATGTTGCTCAATCTCTGGAATTCCTGCATTCTTTCCATAGAATGATCCGGCCACGTCTCAGCATTTGCGGTTGAATGTCTCATCCATTCCGGTGATGTAGGTGGTATGGGGGCATCCTGGTTTCAAGTATACTTGAACAAAATGATTTGATTTAGAAAGCCATCCAATTCACATGATGCACTCATTTGGATTTTTGGGTGGTGCGATGTAGAGTAGAAAAAGGTTCCCGAAAACTCGTATCGCGTCTGGTCAATGCACACCCTATCATAAGCACATGCAATAAGGTGTCCCATATCAGAGAAGGTCATCCACTTCGACAATGGTGACAGACCGCTCAAGGAAGGAACAAGAGATTCATAAACCACATCAAAATTTTCTTTTTTTCCGTACAACCGCGTGTACGATTCTTTATGCGTCTTCAACTCTTGGATAAATTGATGACAAACAAGCGCATAACTATCCCCTCCTTTACCAAGCAATGTCGAAACGACTCTGTAGCGACAATTACCATCCCCATCAACATTGACGATATAGTCGATGTATTTGTAAAAACCAGCATCTCATCGATGAATGTAAATTCATATTTTCTACTGTCAACATGTAACCACGAATCTTAAACGAACATTCACAGATTCTACTATCTATGTTGTCTCTTTTAAACTTATGTAGAGGAATTTAATATATCTCGCTTCTTTCACACAACAAAGTTACAAAAACATTTATTCTTTCTGAACCATTATCCGATCTTCCTATAACCACACCAAAATCAAGTCTAGTTGCAGTCCTACGAATCCATGCGAGCATGCTATCACGATTTTTAAACTCTTGCTTGTTATTAAAGTCAACACCAACTTCTACCGACTTTACGACAACCCCTTGAATATTCAGAGAAACATCATTCATAGAAACTAATTCTTTTGAGATACCATATCTATTTGTAAACAATAAGAAAAATAACAAAAAAATACAAGACTGTTGCAGAAAATCAACACAGATACGTTCTGTAGATGTATCTACGAAAGTGTTCATCTTCAACACGTTCTGTAGGTTCATCTACAGAAGAAACGTTACTTTTTTTTGCAAAGTTTGATGATTAATGTGAGCAATGTAGTTAACAAAGTGCAGTATTTACCTGAAATTCGATCTTCTCTTGTTCCATTTGATTTGTTGCACGAAAAAGTTTGAGTTTTGGAGTGAAATATGAGATTGAAAATGTAGGATTTTTAGGGTGGTGAGGGTGAGTTTGGAAACAAGGTTAACAATTGAGCACTGATCATGCAAATTTGAAATATATCAGAACCTTCCGTTGATGTATCTACATAACAATTTGACGTTGAGACGTTCTGTATTTATATATATGGAAGTTTCTCTGAACTTAATTATTTTGAAGTTTTTTTCCAACGTATGCCTATTTAGAATGTTTTCATAGATACATCTCCGAAAAAATCTAATGTTTAGAAAAAAAAAGGTGTGTATATTTCCAAAAACAGGGAGTATAATAAAAAATGCGCTAGATACCTAATAATGTTAATGAGCGGATGAAGAAATTCTCCAAATTTTATTTATCTTTTGATAAATCGATCTCCTGTGATACCCATTTTTTCTCAAGTAAATGGATGGCAAAAAATTATACCAAAATAAAGTTATTCGCATTCTTGATCACATTGATTATATCGTTTTTTCTTATATTTATCTTCAATGTCTAAAGAGCATTGTACTATAAAATTATACTATAAGTTATAAAGCGATTGATAGAAACCGGCTAAAAGACATAGTGTTAGGTCCCCTACAAGTCTACAACGGGATAGTTTTATCTTAATTGTTTTATAATTATGGACTAAATATTGCTATAATTATTGATCAATTGATAAACTTTGTATACATTTTTTATGGCGATTTGTTACAATAATTTGTTTCATTTTCTTGCACATATTTTTTTAAGTAATTATCTTCATGTCTTTTAGGTGACTGTTAGTGTTGACACTTGTGCAACAAAAGCATATTTTTTCATTATGATGAGATAAAAAAGACAAAAAGTGAATAAAAATATTCATTTTATTTCTTTGTCTTAATACATGATGGGCTTAGAGTACATATATGTCCAATTGGAAGAGTTGGTTTGAGAAAAGTTCTCCAACAACCTTTACAATACATATGCGATATTGTGTAAGTTTGTAACCCAAACCCCACACACACACCCCACAAAAAATGGAACGTATGTTAGGCATTTTAAGTTTGGAAACTATTATGTTTGGAATCATAAATAGATGTTTTAGTTCCACAAAGGAATCACAAATGAAGAGAGTTAGATAACGATTGATTTTAAACTATTGCAACTTTGATCTCTTTTATAGTGGCGCGAGGTGCATCTACGAGATTAATATTCCAACATCCAAATCAGTTCAAAATGAGTATAATGAAATTGGAGATAAGATATTGTGTACCTTACTCTTCGCATGTGAACTGTTTTTTACATTGTATCGAGTAGAGTGGATTTGTGATGGATTGATCATTGGTCATTTAGGTATTTGGTCGCTCCAGAACAGTTGTCCTCAAGACTTTGTCAATCAATGAAGGACCCAGAGGAAGTCTTAAGTATAATTAACCGACTTCTATGTCATGATCCGAGATGAGATAAAATTGAATTGCTTGAGAGCAATTTTTGAAAAAGAATGGGGAGTGGGTGCATTTAATGTGGTTCCATCATTTAAACACTTAATTACCATTCTTGACACATGCGATGGCGTGACCAGCCATGGTATGACACAATTTATAGAGTACTTGAGTGCACTTGAATTGATGTGTATCCATGAGTGAAAATCTAGTTGTTGACCCTGTGATCCTTGTTCATAGTTGGTCTTGTATCCATGAGTATAAATAAAGCAAGTTGAATATTTGGAAGTTTTTTTGCAAATTTTTAACTTGTAAGCTTTCAGTTACTTTTCAAAGAGATATCTTCCTTCCTTCTTCCTTGAGAATATCACTAGAAATTTCTCGCCTTTGACAATATGTCAGATAACGATTGGCGAAAACTAATGGTAACATACATGGAAAATCCCACAAGAACGACTAATCAAAAGTTAAAGTATAGAACCTTAAGTTGTGTGATAAATGGAAATGAGTTATTCAAGAAAACTCTTGAAGGAGTTTTAATTAAATATCTTGGCGAAAGCGAGGCATATTTGGCATTCTCATAATTCCATAGTGGATCATGTGATTCTCATCAGGCATGTCACTAGATGAAATGACAGTTGTTTCGACTTGACATTTATTGGTCAACCCGTTGAAGCAATGCATGGAATTTACTAAAGGTTTCCAGGAATGTCAGAGACACACAGGTATTCAACATGTACCTACAAGTGAATTACACTCAATAGTTAACTGGCGAAATTAAACCTTCATTGTCGAAATGACAAAAAAATATTTTGGTCAGGATAAATTACTTAACCAAACTGATAGAAGATATCCTTTTACCTAATGTCAACCAAGAGGCATTGATCAATTTTATCCGAAACCACATTATATATAGGTTTGGTATTCCCGAAACCATCACAACAAATCAAGGTTCGGTCTTCACTGGACGAAAGATATTGGAATTTGCCTCAGAAGCAGGGTTTAAAATTTTTACTTCGACACCCTATTATGCTCATGCCAATAGCCAGTCGAGGCAGACAACAAAATTATAATTGGATTGATTAAAAATCATATAGAACAAAAACCACGAATCTGGCATACACTTGACCAGGTTCTCTAGGCTTGTCAAAATTCCCCTAAGTAGTCAACCAATTCTACGCCTTTTCGACTTACGTATGGGCATAATGCAGTGTTGTCCGTCAAAATTTACCTTCAATCAGCCAAGATTCAAAGACAAATTGAAATACCAGCTGAGTATTACTGGGCTATGATGTTGGATGAATTGGTAGATTTGGATGAAAAAAGGTTGGTTGCATTATACATTTTAATAAAACAAAAAGAATGGGTGGCTAGAGCCTACAATAAAAAGGTTAAGTAAGAAACCTCTGAATCTAGAGATTTTGTTTGAAGGTTATCTTGCTTATGGATAAAGGGATATAACCTTAGGCAAATGGTCTCCAAGTTTGGAAGAACTGCTTCAAATCATACACAAATTTACAAATAACGCTTACGAGATCAAAAAATTGATCCGTGAATGCCAAACCCTCTAAATAAATGGAAAGTACTTGAAGAAGTACAAGCCTATGTTACAGGAAATATATATAAACGAATAATAGTTTTAAATAGACACTCTGAATATGGAACTGAAAATTAAAAGTGCCAAAAGACACACTGTCATATTACAATTTTTTTAAATAAAAATGAACTAAGAAAATTACATAAGTTTTTGCGAAAGGACCACCTTTATCCATTCGAAAACTATCTTGGAGGGTTTGATCCTGGCATCAACCAAAGGTTATGTCTCCGTTAACCGTTGAATCTACCCTTTCAGTGCAACAACATTTTTGTAATATTAGATGGCCACCAAGGCCTCTTGTTCCATTTGGGTTCACAGTGGGGTCAGAGTTGAGAGGAGATATTCATTTTTTTTCCTTTTCTGCCTCCTTGATCTTTAAATGCAACCGCTCTATCTGTTGTTGCCATTTCTAGATGTTAACGTCATAGGAAGCCACCTTATCATCACCTTGCTCGACCTTCTCTTCCAGTGTCACTGTGCAACCTTGAGCTTCAAGAACTAAGGCCCATTCCTGAGAGTGAGTCTGAGTTTACATTTTTTATTGATATGACACTTCTCTATTCTTCTAGAATTCTAAGGCTGCTTAGTCAAGCGGAGGTTTAAACTCCAAGGTGAAGCCAATTATAGAGTCATGGGAAGCAATAACATTAAGTTGTTTTAGCAAGGCCTTGATCCCATCAGTGAAATTATTATAATTCTCGATGGCTTGGAACACATTTGCACTTAGAACCTGAAGCTTCAGTTGGAGGATCAAAGACTCCATGGTTTCAATTGAAAGCTCCCCACCATATTTCAAGGAAGAACGAGGAAATTCTTTGAGAAAAATACCTTTGTTGCTTATTAGAATCTTTAAGGCCCCAATTGGATCACTGTCCTTTAATTCCTTTAATTCTTCTTGTCTGATACATGGGCATTTTAAGGGATCTCTTCACCATCCTTCAACAAGTTTCCCCCCAAGATGTCTTGGTTGCCGAGTGGCAATGTTTTTTTCTTCAGTAGAAGGAGGTGGTGAATTTTCCTGATGAGAGACCTCATCCTCCTTTTGGGTTGAATTAGTTTTTGGATTATTTTTGTCAGGAGCATCAACATTTTGTTCAATGTCTGAAGGGCCATCTTCATTGTCATCTGAGACAAACTCTTGGCGGTTAAATCCTCTACTTTTAGAATCAAATGATTCTGAAAAGTGGTTATCTTCAACCATCTTTTTTTTTCATTTTCTTCAAGTATGGTATCTTCAACCGATATTGTTGATTTGTCAACAACATTCTCTCTAACAAGATCGTTGACCATTTAAGGATGAACAAAGGGTGAACTATGGGAAGCATGTGGTGTGTATTTGATGTTGGACATGTGATTAAAAGGTGAAATCCTGCATAAAAGTGAAAGTAAGTAACACAACACATTTTCAGCTTGAATTTTGACAAAAATAGTTGAAAGGAACAAAAGTCCTTAGAGATCGCTATACTAGGTGCATGTCAAGCAACATGGATGGTGAACTTGGTTGAAGAGATTACATCAAAGAGTCATGGAGCAATCACCATGAAGATCGACAACATGTCAGCTATCAATTTGGCAAAGAATTTTATAGCACATGGTCGAAGCAAGCACATCGAAATGAGGTTCAATTATCTTTGAGAGCATGTAGCAGATAGGAAGATGAATTTGGAACACTGCAGAACTGAGAATCAGATTGCAAATATCATGACGAAAAGAGTGCATGTCGAAGTATTCAAGAAGCTAAGGTCTATGATGAATGTAGATAGCTTGGACACAATGAATTAGGTGGCGTGTTAAATTGTAATTCCTTGTGTCGAAGCAGGTTGCTCGACTGAAGGAAAGATTTGATTTGATCTAGATTAGATTTAATTCAAAATAGATATTTTGGTTTTTTATAGTTTTGGGCTTTGTCTTGAGATGCAAGCAAACCTAGTTTTATAAATAGGGAGTTTCCCTCATTGTAAAATATCACAACATTATTTCACTCACAGTTCTGCAGTTGCAGAGTGAGTAGCAATAAGAGATAGAAAGTCCTACGGTTAGTGGGCAACAACATTCATCTTTTCCAATTTTCTCAAGAACCCTAATTTTCTTATCTATTTTTATTCTTCTTTCTCTTAACGTTTCTACTGCGTGATAGCTACGGAATTCCCATAGGTTTTGGGATAATCCCAAAATCATTTACCCCCTCATTTCCCCCCTCGAATTAACCTAACAATGGTATCACAGGCTTTTGGCTTTGAGTGAAGGGACCGACTTACTTGTATCGAAACACTTCCCGCGGGTGTGGGTAGAAGGTGTTTCGTTGAGTTCAACGGTGATACAAGTATATGTAGAAGAGAGAGCTTCCACTTGAGGGGAGCATTAGACTTACACTTGATGGGGAGTGTTGAGAATCAAGTGTGAGGAAGAAGTCCCACATTGATTAGAAAAGGGAAGATTTAACACTATATAAGTGAGAGAACCCACACACATATCACCTTAAGGTTTTAGGTGGATATGTGACGTGTCTCTCACAAAGGTGTGTCCCAAATAAAAGTGTCCCTTGTTGACCCCCAAATTCACTCTAACAGTGGTATCATGAGCCTTTGGTTTCGAGTGAAGAGACCGACTTACTTGTATCAGAACACTTCCCGCAGGTGTGGGTAGAAGGTGTTCCGTTGAGTTCAACGGTGATACAAGTATATGTGGAAGAGAAAGCTTCTACTTGAGGGGGAGAATTGTGTATAGACTCACAATTGAGGGGGAGTGTTGAGAATCAAGTGTGAGGAAGAAGTCCCACATTGATTAGAAAAGGGAAAATTTGAGCATTTATAAGTGAGAGAACCCACACACATATCACCTTAAGGTTTTAGGTGGATATGTGGTGTGTCTCTCATAAAGGTGTGTCCCAAAGTAGAAAATGCTCCCTCGTCGACCCCCTCGAATCAACCCCAACACAATGTTCCCATGTTTCCCCTCAAGTGGAAGCTTTCTCATCCATATACACTTGTATCACCCACACCTACAAGAACACACCCACATCTGCGGGAAATGATTCGATACAAATAAGTTGGTCCCTTCATTCAAAATCAGTCTTTGATACCACTGTTGAAGCAATTAGAGGGGGTGGGGGGTGGGGTCAACTAGAGAGCATTTCTACTCGGGACACACCTTTGTGAGAGACACACCATATATCCACCTAAAACCTTAAGGTGATAGGTGTGTAGATTCTGTCACTTATATAATGTCAATCTTTCCTTTAGACAATGTGAGTCTTCTTTCCTAACACTTGATTCTCAATAATTTTCAATATAGAGATATGAAATAGACCTGCATGGTTATCACTTCAAAATCTTTTCCATAATAAAATATCAAACTAGATGGAATAAGCCGATCAAATTTTGGACCTGATTATATCACTATGATATACTATAGTATGGTTTATGTAATTTTTTTTCTTGTAATAACTTATACTTCTAAGATTGCATGGCAATTTATCTAACTCTTGATTTACCTGGAAGTTACCCACATTCGAGGCAACATTTTCAGGCAGAAGGGGTGAGTAATCATAATTATTATAAAAGGGATCAGTAATAGATTACGAATTAAACAATCACCGAATATCTTCATATACTCTAATGTAATGATAAAGACTACAAAAACTTCATATCAAAACATCATACTTCTCATAACATCATAATTCCAAAACAACAACGAGATACTTCACATAGCACAAACATCATGCAATAAAACAAGCAATGCAATGCAACTTCATGGACTCAATGCATAAGGTACCGAAACATCTCTAATGACTTAGTCATCGTTATCTCCAAAGATCCCAACCAATAGGATCGGTTCCCGTTTGGAACCATAGCTCATCAAGTTTTCACTTAATCCACACAATGGGATTAAGGTCATCACTGGACCTGAACATCCTATAAATCGTCATTGGATTTTCATCCTGCAAAACTTCATTGGACAGTCGTCCTAACATATGCTATGAATGCATGAAGCGTATAACACATAAGACACGACCACGACTAGTCAAAAAGCTTCATCATTCATCAAAATTCATCATATACTCTTCATATAACTCATACATGTACTAATGGCTAACACTTCAGCATTCATCATAACAATTACTAAACAACTCACCTCAAGACATTCTCATATTAAAATTCTCATATTTTTCCCGTATAGTAGCAGTCCCACATAAGACACACATAACCACAAATCACAACCACAATTATTATAACATACATACATCAAATTAATCACTCACAACTTTTCATATAGAAATGCACCCACATAGGCCTAATTCTGTTGTTTACACATAATTCCTGTAAAAACACTCACTGAAATTTACTTATTAATTTATTTATCAATTTATTTACTATTATAGCTTCTAATTGCTTCACAATTCACAACAATAGGATATCATAACGGACACACATATCCATTAATCACTTACAAGTTTTTCATACAGTGACATACACATAAGCCTATTTCCTGTATTTACTAATAACTGAATTGTTGACTTAAACCCCTCTCTAAAATCCTGTAAAACACTCACTGCAATTACTTATCATTTACCTAAGATATAGATTATTTTTATTGTAACATCCAATTACCCATGTTACATGTTAAAATGATATATAAAACAATCTTGTAGGAAGGTAAGGTGGTATGACCCTCGTCAGACTACACACACTGCACCGTGACCCTCTCGTCACACACAATCGGTGACGGTCGCCACAAACTAGGTGACGGTCATCACATGCACCATCCATGATATTCGTCACACACTGTGACCCTCGTCACGATCCTAATCGTGGCCTTCGCCACACCAAAATATTATGTGCAATTTCGTTCTAATTTTCATTCCAATTTTCACTACAGACTACATCTCTGTCTTCTGTTCTCATCATTCATCGCGTATTCATCATCCTAATTTACAATCCAATTCATCACGAATATCTATTACAAACATGAATTATAATAATAATAATTACAAACCCCTTACCTTTGATTTATCGCCGGTTCATCCAAATCTTCTCCGCGTTCATCCAATTCATCTTCTGATTTCTCTTCCGACCTTCTGTTTTCCTCACGAAACTGAAACTCTTGTTTCTTCTTCTCTCTGCCTTTTTCCTTAATTCCCAAATACTACATGTATTTCTCAACTTCCCACTTGTTATGTAACCCTCACATTATAATTATGTTTTCTCAATAATACCTAATTAATCCTTCACACATTACCACAATTTCCTCATATTCTCTAACTCATATATTATTCTATTTTCTTTAATAATATAATTCTAAAAAATAATTCCAATTATTCAGCAATATTCGATAATTCTTCGACACACTTAAACATCTCATAAACCAGAAATTCTTTAAAACTGTCACATAATCGTTATCAAACCATCACCAAGACTCACACACTTCATATTGACTCATATAATTCAAATGCTCACACTAAATTAATTAAATAAATAATTAAATCTCGAAATCAGGGTGTTACATGTATGACATTAAAGAGCACATTTCCACTCTCCAAATTGTTAGACTTCTAATGTAGAATCATAAAGTGGAAGAGATTCACATGAAACATTATAAATACATGTTTCCACCATCCTATTCTTACCAACCCACATACTTGCGTACATTCAAAATGAATAAGAACCAACAAGCTGCAGACATTCAAAATGGTGTCAAAATGAAGCAGATGCAGGTGTTCAAAATGAAATGGTTCAACTATGCATTCAAAATTAAGTGGTTCAACAAGGCGTGCACAAGGAAGCGGTTCAACAAGGTGTGCAGGAAGAAGTAGTTCACCAAGGAGTTTCTCAAGTTCTAATGGAGTTGAGGTTGGTGCTCAAAGAAAAAGAAACAAGAGGGGGAGGAAAGAATAAGAGAAAGAAGGAGAGAAAGCAGGAGAGTTTTCTTCCAGTTTTCGGATGACGATGAAACATCGTACAGTTAGAGCAACTTCTTGTTAGCTAGGGGATTTCGTTTTGATGATTAGAGGCATAACTTTTAATGTTTGTTGTTTGTTGTCTTAGTTGATTTTGTTTTGATGTTTTAATGTTGTTGATGTTTAGTTGCATGTTGATGAAGATTATTTTAATGTGTTAATATTGGAATATTTTAATGTTGCAATATTATAATGTTGTTGTTGTTGATGAAGAATGTTTATTGCCTGCAACTGTTAATTTTTATTGCAAAGATAATGTTTATTGTCTACTACTGCTTCAACATGAAGAATATGGTTGGTGCAATCTGGTTGAATATGATGGTGGTTGCTACAGAGTGATGGACGTGTTGTGAGGTTGAAAAAGAACATTATTGCAGAGTGATGGATGTGTTCTGAGGTTGAAGAATAACGTGGCTATGACGGATGTATGTGTTGAGAGGTTGAAGAAGAACGTGGTCATGAAGCAAAAGTCATGCATTAGTCTCACATCGTTTGTGTGTTATAATATATATATATATATATATATATATATATATATATATATATATATATATATATATATATATATATATATATATATATATATATATATATATATATATATATATTCATTACTGGTTATGAATGAATTGTGTGTAATAGGTCATTGCATGAAAAACATGAGCATTAAATCCAATGCTTATATTTTAATATTAGAAATAAATTTAAATTTAAGTGGCATTTAAAATTAAAAAATTACCGTGTGACATCAAGAAAAATCACGTGACATATATAAAAAAATTATTAAAAGAAAAACAATTTCAATTAGACTGATAACTCAGTTAAAAATGGAATTTGTGTTACATTCGAGAGTAAGGGAGGATATATGAATAACATTGTTCTTTTTTCAAATACAAACTTTTACATTTTCTATTCATGCATTTAAAACATACTACTTATTTTATTTTGAATTATAATAAATTATAAACAATAAAAATTAGTTTTAATTAAAATAATAAGGATAAAATAAACAAATAAATAAATAAATGACAAATTTAAAATTACAAACTCAAAAACTCCATCAAATAGTTATGGAGAAAAAATCACAAGCTATTAAGAAAAACTATAAGTTCATACTAAAAAAACTAAAAAAACAGTTACTAAAAAAAATAATGTGAGCCGAAAAATTTAAAACTTAAATGGCAAAAGTTAGTAAAAACTAACTGTTTCTACAACTGCCGCACAAGCAGCTGTAGATGGTGAAGTCTCTCATATAGTTGCCTCACTTGTAAGTCCAACCAAACATGCTAGCAAACTTGAAAGTGCTTTTATTAAACCTACCTAAAATTTCACACTATCCTCCATTAATATAAGTATATAACCATCTATCTATGTCTTCTCCATTCTTATAATAATCAACTCCACCAATTCCTTCTTTAATTTTCCCTTTCATTGCAAACCAAAAATGGCTTCTTCTCACTACCATCTCATCTTCACAGTCTTAGCCTTTCTCTTATCAGCCCTCATTTTCTTCCTCACACATAAAACCAAATCCAGAAGCCTCAACCTTCCACCAGGTCCACTGGGATGGCCTATCGTCAGCAACCTTTTCCAAGTTGCGTGTTCCGGGAAACCATTCTTTGAGTATGTGAAATATATGAAAGCAAAATATGGTGCAATATTCACACTCAAGATGGGAACAAGGACCTCACAGATGCGAAACTTGTGCATGAAGCTTTGATTCAAAAGGGTGCTGTGTATGCAACTAGACCACCTGAGAATCCTACAAGGAACATCTTCTGCGCCAACAAGTTCACTGTGAATGCGGCGGTTTATGGTCCTGTTTGGAAATCACTGAGGAGAAACCTGGTTCAGAACATGCTGAGCTCAACTAGACTCAAAGAGTTTAGAACTGTTAGAGAGAAATCAATGGATAAATTCATCAATAGGCTTAGTGTTGAAGCTGAGAAGAATAATGGTGTTGTTTGGGTTCTCAAAGATGCAAGGTTTGCAGTTTTTTGCATACTTGTTGCTATGTGTTTTGGTTTAGAAATGGATGTAGAAAAACTTGAGAAAATAGATCAAGTTATGAAGAATGTTCTCATCACTTTAGATCCAAGAATTGATGACTTTTTACCAATCCTAAGCATATTTTTCTCTAAACAGATTGTCCTATCCATAGCTGTCAAACACCATTTTCAAAATAAACTACAATTGAGTGCTATAAAAACAGTAAGCAAAATTTCAGAATATGTTTTAACTTCCAATTCATAATCCTTGCGTCACAAACTCCAGGACACTTATTCAAATTTGTACAACTGAACAGAAAAACAACTGTCATAGAGTTCTTATCTCCTATAGCTCTATGAAAAATCAATATATCACATGAAATTGACATTTCTATACATCCAACTCGATGCAGTAAGAAGAAAAAGACTGGAACAATTGACTTGAAGGAAGTTGTAACAGCTCATATTCATCTTCGATTTGGAAAAATCCGCTTTTTCAGAGACTCCCAACGGCTTAGAGGAGCTGGAGCGCTCTGATCAATAAGGCTTTCAGTGTCCCTAGCCCGAGAGCTTTCACCCAGAGGTGAAGGAGAGCTGCTAGACTTTGATTTCAACCTTTTTTTGAAAGTCTCCTTCAGACGCTTAGGAGTAAATGGACTCGGGACCACAGTGGTTAATCCAGAATCTCTGAAGGCAGATATTAGAGTCGTCCTTTGTGCGCCTCTGTAGGCCGTATTAGGTACACGTTTTCTCAGAAACGACGTTCTGTCTAAGTACACAACAATCACACTTATATCGTCATGAAAAGACCTCCTGCTCGCTATGTCACGTCCCAAGAGAGCATCCCTAATGTTCTTATAGGTAACTCCCCTTTTTATTGCAGCTTCCTCTAGTGCAACACTCAAAAGCCTTTTCGCAATTCCCTACCAAAATAGTTTAGCCATTATATAGAATCAAACCACTATGTTTCATTTTATAACGATATGAAAGAACAAGTCATAGATGTAGATATACATACATTTCTTGGATGGGTTAAAACAATTTCAGCAGCTCGTTGATTTGACAAGAAATCCCAAAATCCATCAGAAGCAAATATAAGAAACTTATCAGTGTCTCTTAAACACCTAGAATGCATCTCAGGTTCTGCTGATAGCACACAACTATTAGGAAGTGTATACCCTGGCGGAGTTCTGGGAAACCTATCGAGAAACGTAAAAGGAGGCCTCTTCAAATATGCATCACCAATAGTTCTAGAAACCTAAAATTAAAAACACAAGAAAACATTATAACATTCATAAACCAGTATCGACTATCGAATCAAACTATAAAACTCTATCGAAATCCATTAAAAAGAAACAAAAATACCTCAATGATGCCTTTAACACGCCACGATCCATTCCTAAACATCACAATCTCGTCATCATCTGGATACTGTAACCTGACTTCATCTCTAATTTCTTCATATTTACAATTGTGATCTCTTGTCAATTGTTCAACATTCAGCTTTCCATTAACAATAGAAGCAATGATAGCACGCGAATCTCCGACATTCGCGATGTATAGCGTCTTTTTCCATATAACTCCAGCAAGACAGCATGAACCAGCTGTTCCTAGATCAATTCCTCCGTCACAATGTGTGTCGACATACTTCATAAAATCATCTTCCGTAGTAGAAACAGCGTTTCTTAGAATATCTTGGCTTATAGTATTTTCATTCTCCTGTGCAAGCTCTATAACAAAAACGAAAAAAGACGAAATTAATCAAAAAAGAAAATAAATGAAAGTTTCGAATTAAAGAAAGAAAAGAAACTTACTGAGTAGGTTTTTGAAGAGATATTCAACGAGGAACGAGGAAGTGTGGACGCCACCGTGACCGTCGTAAACACCAAGAAAGAGAGCATTGTGGGAGGCAACTTCGACTTGGCTTTGATCTTCCATACGCTGGTTGGCTTGAACATTAGCCATGGAAAATTCTCCGAAGCAGTGTCTTTCGAGATTGAACGATTTTCCGTAAGTATCTGCGTCGAAAGCTTTGATATCTCCTTGGTTCCTTCCATTGCAGACGCTGATTACATGTGCAATCCATGGATGCATTTTGAGAGAGAGAGAGAGAGAGTGATGATTTGAGTTATGGAAAATTGTGAATGTGGTTGAATGAATGAAGAATGAACGAAGATTATGAATTTATAGATGGAATCAAGGGAATAGATTTAACTAACTGATAACAGAAAAGTGATTATCGTAACAGAAACGTAACTGAATCTAACAAACTTTATCGTTCATTCCATTTTCTTTTTCAATATTATGAAATGGCGGGAAAAGGAAAATTGAAGTACAAATTTTCCTTTTTTTTTCTTCTCGTTTTTTCAATAACCGTTTAATCATTTTATACTCATTTTTATTTAGTAATAATGGTAGGAAATATGTTTTTCTTTTTTTAAAAGACTAATAAAAATAAAAATTAATCAAAATAGTATATTTACAATTTTATTTTACTTATATTTATATGTAAGATGAGATATATCCACTAACAACTGAATTTTTCAAGTATAAGAGTAAGAGATCCAACCCCTTACGAAACCCCTTACCACATTACTTAAGAAGTTGTACCAATTCTTTGTTGTTTTTATTGCACACTTTATTAATAAAAAATAATAATTAATTTTTTATTTATTGTTTTTTTAGAAAAAGTAATCAAATATATATATTTTTATACTATGCATTATTTTATTTTATGGTTTTGACTAAATTTTACAATATAATATTAATAAGTGAAGATTTTATTTAAATTTAAAGAATTTGTGTGTAGATACGAGAATTTCTCTTGAAATTAAAATACTTGGAGTGTGACGGTGTATATAAGTATTATATGTTGAAATTAAACACAACTGAATGTTAATATGGGCATTGATATTACGCCTTGAAATTAAATATAGGTGAATGTCAATATATATATTGATATTATAGGTTGAAATTAAATACATATGAATGTCAATATATGCATTGGTATGATATATGTGCATTAGTATTATACGTTGAAATTAAACACACAAGCGTCAATATGCATTTGTATGATGTGTTTAAACACAGGTGCATATGTGCATTGGTATTATACGTTAAATTAAACACAGGTGAATGTCAATATATGCATTGGTATGATGTGTTTAAACACATATGTATGTCATCGATATGTGCATTGATATTATAAGTTGAAATTAAACACATGTGAATGTCAATACGTGCATTGGTATATGATGTGTTTAAACACATGTGTATGTCGATATGTGCATTGATATTATACGTTGAAATTAAACACGAGTGCATATTGATATGTGCATTAGTATTATGTTTTGAAATTTAACATAGGTGTATATCGATATGTACATTGGTATTATATGTTGAAATTAAACACAGGTGTTCTGGACTGGGCCATTACGACATGCACGGCACGGCCCAATGCTTGTCGGGTACAGGCCCAAATGTCCGGGCAGATGAATGCGTCGAGCAAGGGCCCAACCATCCATGTCGATGGGACACCACCTTGACAACTCTACTGCGTGTCGGACAGAGACACGCATCCCCCACCAGCTGATCTTCATTCACATATCACCTACCTATATCACGGGCACATGAGCTATGTCGGGCAGAACCACGTCTGCCACCTCATCTGGCACGTCACCCAACTCCCCTGTATTATCTCCGGAGGGATAGGGGCAGTTGGACCAGGGAGCAGACCTTTGGTCTAGGTCTTCACGCTTCTTACGCGTCCCCTGACAACTCCTCCTTGGGCCTAGCTAAATCCAGCCCATTAGGAGCCTTGGCCCAGCGCTGGGGGCTCAATATAAATACTCTTTCATAGCAAAGGGTCAGGTATTCTAACTCACTCTGAAACAACCTTAACTTTCTGTACCTCTTCTGACTTAAGCATTGGAGCACCTTGCAGGTACACCCCCTCACTCACCTCATTCTCTGGCCCAGTCTTCAAATTCTTGGAAGGCCTTCCTGATCAGGTAAGATCAGTGGCGCCGTCTGTGGGAACTAGTTATCCCCGTCTTCATCAACAGAGGATCAAAGCTCATTCATTCATGTCCTTCCAACATGGCCGGAGAACAACCTAGCGAGCGCAGCCGTCCCCTCGTCGACTACACTATGGATGATGGCCCGCAACCCCATGAAGCAGACGCTCGAGACGGTCGTCCATCTACCCCGTCTCCGGAGCCCCAAAACAACGGGGATGTCCCTCACACCCAAAACTAGGGGGTCGAGGCATTTCATCCCATCCCCGTCCCCATTGAAGGAGACGCCACCATGATTGCCGTGGTGAATGCCCTCAACCAGGCCGGTTCTATGCTCTACCAGCAGCACGAGAGAATCATGGCCCTCGAAGCTGAGCGACAGGAAGTCCGACCCCAGCAGGAGAGGAGGACACAACAACGTCCAGAGCCAACAAAGAAGCGAGGGCGTCGCTCTCCAGAACCTCACGTCAGCAGGGCACGCGCCCGTCGTGACAATGATCGATCAGGAACATCACCAAGGCGCGGGCGCAGCCCCGACAACAATGAACTATCTCCATTAAGGAGCGACGAGGAAGACTTGCACTGTCCCCTGTCTCGGGCAATAATGGAAGTCCCGCTCCCCAAAGGCATGGAGAAACCGCCCAATCTAGCTGTGTACGACGGGACTACCGATCCCGACGACCACGTCGACAACGTCAACGCGATGCTTGACTACCGCAATGATATCACCGGTCATCTCAAATGCCGACTGTTTTCAACAACCCTCAGGAAAGGGGCCATGGCTTGGTACAAAAGCTTGGCTCCCGAATCCATCACATCTTGGAGAGTCATGAGGTCCATGTTCACCAGGCACTTCACGGCTTCCCGTCGTCACCCCAAGACTGAGGCGACCCTTGAAGCCATAGTACAAAAGAAGAATGAAACACTGCGCTCGTACATCGAGCGATTCAACCAGGAAGCTGTCGAGGTGGATACCACCGAACACATGAAGAAGTATCTCCTCGAGAGAGGACTCTTGCCTGGCAGTGAAATTAGCAGAGTCGTCGGGATCGAGCCTCCCCGCACCTTGAACGAACTCCTGCACAAGGCCCAAGCCTATATCAGATACGAGGAAAAACAGGTGGCCCACAACGCTCGCAGCGGCCGTGGTGCTGGGGATACCGACCACCCCAAACGCGAGGAGCCAAACATCCCCCGTCGCAACGGGGACAAGCGAAGGGAAGAAAGACCTCGCGAGCTCCGAGAAGGAAGAGGCCCCGCGGGCCGATACCGCGAGTACACCTTACTGACAGCTCCTCACGAGCGCATCCTCGCAGAATGCATCAACTCTGAGTTTAAACAGGGCAGAGTAAGGTTCCCAAAACCATCTGCACCAAAACCTCACACCGACAAATCCAAGTACTGCCGGTTCCACAGGAGCCACGGCCACGTGACCGAAGACTGCGTCCACCTGAAGGATGCGATAGAGATTTTAATCCAAGAAGGGCACCTAAAACAGTATACGAGGAGGAACGAAACCCCCAGACATGACGAGGCAGAGAAGAAGAGACCCCGGGAAGAAACACCCCCCGACAACTCTCCTTATCAAGTGGCCCTCTGCGTGTCACGCCCGGAAGATTTCATCCTCCCCGAGCCATTGCCCGAAGGTAGAATCACTGCACTCAGCCCCTGGGAAGATTTCCCAACCGCACTGGTTATATCAGGTGGAGGAATTAACGGTGAAGCCGCTGCCCTCTCGGTCAAACGCAAGTTCGACGAGCTCCTACTGACTGCCCCCGAGCAAAAGGCGACGCTGACAAAATATCGGGGTAAATCCAACCCAATATCCTTCTTTCTGGAGGAACTTCCGGGCGGATCCCCGAATTCGGGCATCCCACTATTGATCAGGGCAAAGATGGCCCAGTTTGATGTCAGGCGCATCCTGGTCGATCAAGACAGCTCAGTGGATATCATGTATGTCCACCTCTTCAAGACTCTGAAATTAGACAAGACCAACCTGGCCCCCTACGTCGGATCCGACCTCCAGGGATTCAACGGAGCAACAACAAGGCCGTGGGGATATGTCGAGCTCCTCGTCACCTTCGGGGAGCAGGAAACGGCCAGGGAAATCAAGATCCAATTCCTGGCCGTGGACTGTCCATCCCTTTACAATTGCATCTTTGGACGCCCGACACTGGCCGAACTCACCGCGGTCCCATCCACCGTCCACCTGAAGATGAAATACTACACCAAATTGGGCCGCGTGGTCACCATCCACGGTGACATCGAAGCTGCCCGACGGTGCTACGACGCTGCGGTAAAAGGACAGGCCATGGTCAACACAAAGAGTAGCAACAACAACAAAAAACTCAGGACCGAGGATCCTCCCCGGGGAGTTAGCGCCATCGACCTCGACTGTCGCATTGGGCTAGACGAAACCGAAGAAGGGAAGCCCACCGAGGAACAATCTCTCGAACACCCGGTCCGACCAATCCCCGACGGAGAGTTCGAACTCATTCCTCTCGGGGATGATCCAGAAAGGACAGTAAAGATAGGCAAGGGACTGTCCGAGGGAACAAGGGAGAAGCTCGTGGCATGCCTCAAAGAGAACTCTGACCTTTTCGCCTGGAATGCCGTAGAAATGCCCAGGCTGGATCCTGAGATCGTGTGTCACCAGCTAGCTTTAGATCGGGCAGTCAAGCCCATAGCACAGCGTAGGCGCAAACAGTCCCCCGAGAAGGCGAAGGCTGCCGAACGAGCTGTAAAAGACCTTTTAGAGGCAAATTTTATTTCTGAAGCCCAGTACACAACCTGGCTCTCTAATGTAGTCCTCGTTAAGAAAAATAATGGAAAATGGCGCATGTGTGTTGATTATACTGATCTTAATAGGGCTTTCCCGAAAGATGCTTTCCACCTCCCCAATATAGATATGCTCGTAGACAATTCTGAAGGTTTTAAACTCTTGTCCTTCATGGACGCCTATAGTGGATACAATCAAATCCCTATGTCGCCCACAGACAAGAGACACACGACATTCATGACCCCAACGGGCAATTACTATTACAACGTAATGCCGTTCGGGCTCAAGAACGCCGGTGCCACGTACCAACGCATGATGAACAAAGTCTTCAAGGAAGAAATAGGGGACATGCTCGAAGTATACATGGAAGACATGATCGTCAAGTCACACGAGGAGGTTACCCATGCTCGACACCTAACCAAAGTTTTCGAGCAGGCGAGGCAGTGCAAAATGAGGTTCAATCCTGAAAAATGCACGTTCGGGGTACGGGCAGGAAAATTCCTAGGTTTCTACCTCACCGAAAGGGGGATCGAAGCCAACCCCGACAAATGCCGGGCGTTCTCAGAATTTCCAACCCCGAGGACCAAGAAATCAATCCAATCCCTCAACGGAGTGCTCGCCTCACTCTCACGTTTCATCGCCAAGTCCGCCCAGCACGCACTGCCATTCTTCAGACTCCTTCGCAAAGAGGTCAGCTTCGACTGGACCGACGAGTGCAAGCAGACATTACTCCATTTGAAAAAGGTTCTCTCCGAACCCCCGGTCTTATCACGACCATTGGAAAAGGAAACCCTATACCTATATCTATCCGTGGCGACCGAGGCCGTCAGCGCCGTCCTAATAAGGGAGACCGACGAAGGACAAAAACCCATCTATTTTACGAGCAAAGCACTCCAAGGCCCTGAGCTCCGATATCAGCAAATCGAAAAGGTCGCCCTGGCCCTCATAAATGCGTCGAGGAGGCTACGTTATTACTTCCTCGCACATACGATAAAAGTAAGGACCGACCAGCCGATCAAACAATTACTCGGGCGACCAGATATGGCCGGCAGAATGCTCAAATGGTCACTGGAACTCTCCGAATTCGACATACAATACGAAAATAGAAAGGCCTTGAAAGCCCAAGCACTGGCCGACTTCGTCGCAGAAATGACCCACTGCCCAACACCGGCGGACGGCGCCCACAAGTGGACGATCTTCGTCGACGGCGCCTCCAGCACATCAGGCAGCGGAGCCGGGATCATCCTCGAGAATGAGGATGGGATCTTGATCGAGGTCTCATTAGCACTGGCTTTCCCAACGTCGAACAACCAAGCCGAATACGAGGCTTTTATCGCCGGCCTGAGGTTAGCCGAGGACCTGGGAGCAAAAGAAGTAAAAATATCCACAGACTCCCAGCTCGTGGCATCACAAGTACGAGGAGAATACCAAACCAAGAACGACAACCTCGTCGAATACTTGTCCCTTGTCAAAGAAAAACTTGAGAAATTCGAGAAGTGGGAAGTTCAACACGTACCTCGCGAGCACAATACACGGGCAAATATCCTCTCAAAACTAGCCAGCACGAGGAAAAAGGGCGGAAACAAATCCGTAATTCAAGAAATCCTTCCTCGACCTAGCATCGAAAAATTACCTCCTCCATTCGAGGTCAACGCGATCGGGGATGCTCACTGTTGGATGACACCCATCTACAATTACCTAACAAAAGACAAACTCCCCGTCGACCCAAAGGAGGCGGCCACCACCAAACGACGGGCATGCTCATACGTACTCCTCGAAGGGAAACTCTACCGTAGAGGGTTCTCCATCCCGTTACTTAAGTGTGTCGAGGAAGAGAAAGTTCCCGACATACTTGGAGAAATACACCGGGGGATTAACGCCCAACACCTCGGCGGACGATCACTCGCGCGAAAAGCCCTTCGAGCAGGCTACTACTGGCCGACCATGCAAAACGACTCAAAGGAGCACGTAAAAAAATGCGACAAATGCCAGCGACACGCCGACATGCACCTCGCACCCCCGAATGACCTAAAATCACTGTCTTCCCCGTGGCCCTTCGCATGGTGGGGCATGGACATCCTCGGACCTTTTGTCACCGGATCGTACCAGAATAAATACCTCATCGTCGGGGTGGATTATTTTACAAAATGGATTGAAGCAGAGGCATTGGCTAAAATAACCGCACAGAACATTCTCCGGTTCTTTAAACGCAACATCCTCGCTCGGTTCGGCGTACCCCAGGCCCTCATCACGGACAATGGGACACAATTCACGGACGGAGGATTCCAAGACTTCGTCGCCAGCCTCGGTACTAAACAGCATTTCACGTCTGTCGAACATCCACAGACGAACGGGCAAGCGGAGGCGGCCAATAGGGTAATCTTACGTGGCCTTAAACGCAGGCTCGGCGAGGCGAAGAGGGCGTGGGTCGAGGAACTACATAGCGTCCTATGGGCTTACCGCACGACACCACACTCCACCACCGGGGAGACCCCATTCCGACTGACTTACGGCACCGAAGCAGTCATCCCGGTGGAAATACGGGAACCAACGAGGCGGATAGAGGAACCCCTAGATGAGGAAATGAACGACGAGACCCTTAGAGCCGAACTCGACCTAGTAGAAGAGATCCGTTCCGAAGCAGCCCTCAGGGAAATGTCCCTCAAACAAAAAATAGCACTACGCCACGATGCGAAGGTCATAAGAAGAGAGTTCCAGGTCGGCACCCTGGTCCTCAGAAGAAACCAGAAAAACCCAAAAGATGGTAAACTGGCCGCCAACTGGGAAGGCCCCTACCGCGTCTGCGACAAGACGAGCAACGGGGCTTATTACCTAGAAAACCTACAAGGGGAAGAACTCGCTCGACCATGGAACGAAGAAAAACTTAGACAATATTACAGCTAAAATGTATCACGGGGAGACGTGGGTGGTATAACCACGCTCTTCGTCTCCAAAACCCCAAAGAGGAACCGTAAGACCCGGGGACGAACCGGGGCCACACAGCGAACACAACCCTCCCCGACGATTGGGATCTCGATCGAGACCCAACGTCGAAGTACCACGACAGGCAGGGCACCCAGCTCGCGATGGGAAAGCCCAAGCCTCGAAGCCAGAGTCCGAACAACGAACCCGGGCACAAAGCCCGACGCTTCGTCGGTTCCCTAAACCGAGGAGACTAACGAGGTCGAGCAGAATATAAATTCATAAACAAGATAATATAACGCATAACCGAACACAATGAATGACAACAGAAAACATTCATATATTTAAAAACAGAATAACATAACAACGGCCGAGGCCAAGTACGCCCGAAGGCCAAATTACATATGCCCGAAGGCCAAAATACATAAAGGGCACGCAGGCCACACAACAAGGCACGCAGACCATAACAAAAACAACAAATCAAAAGAAAAAACAATAATCAAGACTCCGCCCGGAGCACCTCCTCAGCATCTTCCACCTCATCCTCGTCATCCCCCAGCTCCTCCTCAGCTTCGAAAGGGCATACGATCTCTCCTTCCCGGACGCAGTAATTATGGGCCGACCCCTCCGTCACCAACTCAGGATTCATAAGCCTCAGTTGTTCGACGGCATTGTCGAAACCCTCCTTGAAAACAGCCACGAGGTCTTGGTTGAGAGAGCGTATGTGCCCCAGCAGCTCGCCACGGGAACCAAGGGCAAGCTCCTCCTTGGTCTCATCAGCCAAAGGACGGACCTTTTCCTCGAGAGATTCAAGCTGAGCCCGCAGTCCAGCATTGTCCTCGATCAGCTTCTGGTGCCCGACCATCTGCTCCTCCAAGCTTACCTTGGCCGCCTTCAGCTGGTCCCGCTCCTTTTCTGCCTCTTCCAATTTCTTATTCAGCCCCTCCTGCAGCTGATGCTCCTCCTTATAGTCCGACAGGTCTTTGGACAGCTTGTCCTTCTCCGACCGAACCTGCACGAGAGCGTCCTCCAGGGAGGCAGTAGAGACTGAGGTATCGGTTAAGACCATGACCGTCTCCATCACCCGGATGACAGCTGCCAGGTCTCTAGCCAGCTCCTTGCGTCGGACACCAGCATCTTGGTCCAGGATAGCCTTTGCATCAGGCGCCGGCACCGCGATCGCATCCTCGACTTTGAAGAACGACCGCTCCACATAGCAGGGGGTAATAAATAGCTGCCCGGTCCACCCGGACTTCCCAAGGATGACCTCGAAAGAGTCCCCGCCGGACGTTTCCGTTTATGGAGAGGAGAGGCCGATTGAGGCGGACTATCAGGGATGTTTATCGTCGACGCCCGAGGAGTAGAGGAAGGTGTCGGACTTGCTGTGTTCGAAGTCCCAACCCCAGCATCAGCACCGGTCACCTGAACACGGGCCACTGTCTTCTTTTTCTTTTTTGGCACCCGGTCAGACGCACCGACCTGGTTGGCCAGCTTCAGGACCCGATCATGCGTACTGGGCATGGCACCTGCGAAACATTACACACAAACATTAGAGAGCGAAAACATAGACAAAAATAAAAGATCAAGAAAAAATCTGCCTACTCAATAATTCTAAAGCCTTCTCCTCGGTCCTACACTCGAGCAAGGCCTTTGTATTAATATAGCGCGTCTCAGTAATTGGCATTCCGGCCTCGTCAAGATAGGGCACGCCCTGTCGATTCGTCCAGACCCCCAGATTGAAACTCTGCACGTAATCAACCAGCTTCTTGTATGCGAGCCTATCCTCAACGCCGGGCATCGCAAATATGACCCTATAGTGGGCGGTGGAGAGGTCGAAATGATCGCGCTGCCACCTCAGCGGTATCTTCGACATCAATGTCTCCTCCCCATTTGATGCTCGTTGATAATAGTAAAGGGAATGAAGGGCGGCATGGGTGATCGGCATCACCACATACCAACGACCTTTGAAATGTCGGGCAGAGTCCACGTACGTCTTGAACAAACGCACGGGCTGTTTAAAAGAAACCCAACTGTGGCGCCCACGGAGGCCGGACCGCTGGAGGTGGAAGACGTGGAAGAAAAGGGCTCGAGTGCACCCAATGCCGAGGAAACGGCAGACCAACTCGAATGCCCGCATAAAGGCGAGGGCGTTGGGATGCAGTTGGGATGGCGCCAGCCGAAGCCATTTAAAGATCGACATTTGGAAGGAGTTGAAGGGCAGCCTGATCCCCTCCTCCCGGAAAGCAAACTCGTACATCGTGAACTGCTTCCCCGGGAAATGATGGCATATACGGTCCTCCTCCTTGGGGGCACAACAAGACCAATTCTCCGGATCTTCCCGGCTTCTGTCTTCGACCACGGCGTAAGCGGGGATGGCCTCGTCACAGAAATAGGACTCCTCCTCCAAAGGTTCATCCGCAACCCAGGAGAGATCAACCTGCCCGGAGGATGAAGCATGCTCAGTACCATCCCTGGCACTCCCATCCCCGACGGGTAGACGAGCGATGACCGCATCTTCAGACGAGGACCCATAGTCTTCCCTCCTCGATCGTAAACGCCCGGTAGCACCTGAAACGCAGACAGAAAGAGTGAATTCGACATCATATCAAATCCACCCTTCCACCGCAGGTCAAGTGAAAGGGCGTAGCAGCAACGGACACTGACAACGTGTTCGACGCGAAGATACGCACGTTCTTAAGAGACCGGGCAGAAAGTTCATATATACTTATGCAAATATTGCCCGACATATGTAATTTCTGCCCGGGACAGTCTAACCCTAACCCTATTTTCTACCATCTATAGTCCATCTACAGTCCATTTTACTATTCCTAAGTCAAATATAACCACATACTACGAATATAACATGCATTTGTAGACATTTGACACAAACAGAAGGGAAAATGATGGATTACAGAAGCAAAATGGTACCTGACATATAGGAAGTTGAGAAAGAGACGGTGGCGCACGGGCAGAGACGGTGGTTCAGGCAACGAGACGGGCTGAGACGGCGGTTCAGGCGACAAAACGAGCAGACACAGGAGGATTCTTCAGAGCTTCCGGTGAACGCAGGAGCGAAAAAGTGAAAATGAAGTCACTCAACTTCCTTTTATAGTCCCTGGCGCGTGGGCCAACGCGCTAGGTCATCATTGCCTACTGCCTACGCTGTCTTTGCACACAAAACGAAGCGACGCCATTAAGTCTGAGACACGTCTACCCAAAAAAGAAACTGAAGCGACGTCGAGCATCTGTCCGTCTCCCCGACTCATCAAGACACCCTATCCCCGCATCAAGCCCTCGGCCATTACGAGGAAGATGCGCACCATCAATCACTTTCCATCCCCGACACTACCGTGAAAAGAGGAGCTCGCGAACAAGTCTATTGGAATCTTCCATGCCATACGTCCGCGCCTCTCCCTCGACACAGGGAACCCCGGTTGCAATACAAGTCATCACTCTAACTCAGAGACTCGACTTGGGGGGCTCCTGTTCTGGACTGGGCCATGACGACATGCACGACACGGCCCAATGCTTGTCGGGTACAGGCCCAAACGTCCGGGCAGATGAATGCGTCGAGCAAGGGCCCAACCATCCATGTCGATGGGACACCACCTCGACAACTCTACTGCGTGTCGGGCAGAGACACGCATCCCCCACCAGCTGATCTTCATTCACATATCACCTGCCTATATCACGGGCACATGAGCTATGTCGGGCAGAACCACGTCTGCCACCTCATCTGGCACGTCACCCAACTCCCCTGTATTATCTCCGGAGGGATAGGGGCAGTTGGACCAGGGAGCAGACCTTTGGTCTAGGTCTTCACGCTTCTTACGCGTCCCCTGGCAGCTCCTCCTTGGGCCTAGCTAAATCCAGCCCATTAGGAGCCTTGGCCCAGCGCTGGGGGCTCAATATAAATACCCTTTCATAGCAAAGGGTCAGGTATTCTAACTCACTCTGAAACAACCTTAACTTTCTGTACCTCTTCTGACTTAAGCATTGGAGCACCTTGCAGGTACACCCCCTCACCCACCTCACTCTCTGGCCCAGTCTTCAAATCCTTGGAAGGCCTTCCTGATCAGGTAAGATCAACAGGTAATGTCAATATGTGCATTGATATATGATATGTTTAAACACAAATGTAAGTCGATATGTGCATTGATATTATATGTTGAAACTAGGGTCCTATGCATTAGAATTTGTTGTAGTTGTACGTAACCGGCCCTGCATATGGTATTATTTGGTGAAATTAAATACATGTTTGTATAGATATGTACATTGATATTATGCGTTGAAATTAAACACGTGTGCATATCGATATGTCAATTGGTATTATGCGTGTTCATTTAATAAATGTGAGTAAGCAAAAAGGTTGTAATTAAAATATGTAATGGCATGACATAAAATCGTGTGTGTGCATTGATATTTTGTGCGCTTATTTATTAAAATTGCATAAGTATTTTCTTAGCTAATTTGTATTTTATTGTTTTGTTATAATTGAATTTATTGTATATTTGACTTTATCATGAAACCTCACACGCATACCGGATTAAAATTGTCTTTTCATGCACTAAATATAAGTTTGATTAAAATTAACCTTATTTGAATAGACTTAAGAAATTGGTGAATTGAATAAAATGATTTTAAATTTTTGAATAGACTCGAGACTACACATGAAAATTTTATTAAACTTTTATTAAACTAATTAAACAAAAATAATTGATATTTTTTAAAAAGTCAAAGAATTAATAATTTTTAAATTGGGGTGCAAAATAAATCCTAAGATTATTATATAACAAAATTCTTTTATTAGTCAAAATGATAGAAAATATGTTTTTTTTTTATATTTTATAAAACTAATAAAATTAACATTAATTAAAATATTATATTTACAATTTTATTTTGCATTTTTTATATATAAAGTGAGTTATTAACTGACAATTGAATTTTTCATATACACAAGAATAAAAGATCTAGAATCTTGTTCAAGAGCAATAAGTTCTACCGCACACACCCCAAATAATAGAGGATCCAAATTTTTTAAAAGATATTACTTTTTTTATTAATATTAATAAATATATAAAAAAAATATTATATAAAAATTTAATAAAATAAAAAATATTATGAAACTTAATACATAAAAATATGAGATGATCAAATGTTAACATAATTATAATTCAATTTATTTTTAATTAATATATAATTATATTTTTCTATCATTTTTAATTATTTAATTGATTTTTTAAAAAAAAATTAGTTATTTTTAAAAATAAAACGGGATCTCTGAATTTATTGGATCGGTCTTGAAGAGATCTAACCCTTTACCACGTCACTTGTATAATATTTTTTCATGTTTCATTTACACATTTTACTAAGCAAAAATAAAAACTTAAAATTTGTTTGATTCAGTTTTCATAAACAAGTATTAAAACTATTTTATTATATATTATTAGATTAATAAGTATTTTGTCCTCTAACATATCTGATTTTTGTTATTGTTGTTAAATATTTGAACTATGGACACTACACACTATCGAAACACATAACCACCTGACTACATATTTCATTTGATTAATTATTCTCATAAATATATTTAATAAAAACTTAATTTTCAATAATAAAAAAAATTATATTTTAATGATTTCAATTATATTTCTCTCTTACCTAAAAAACAACATCAATATGGGGTGAGATAACAAAATCGCAGTGAGTTCCTTATCTTAGAATTATCTCGGCTCTAAGGGTTTGATTTTTCAACATTCTCAAAACTTAATCATTCTCACACAAGGAACCGAAACCAAATGGAATCAAGGTCCATGCCTACTCTCGCTACACCACAAGTGAAACATCTACCTCAAGCCTTTACAGATGCTTCCCGTGAGACTAAAGGTAACCCACCTCAAGGCTTACTTAAGACCTTACGGAGGATTCGATATAGCACTAACCTCAAATCTTTACGGATGTTTCTCGTGAGGCTAAAGGTAACCCACCTCAAGACTTACTCAAGATTTACCGCACGACTAGTGTAACACTCACCTCAAATATTTACGGAAGCTTCCCGTGGGACTAAAGGTAACCCACATCAAGACTTACTCAAGATCTTACAGAGGACTCGTACCATATACGCCTCAATCATTATCCATGTTTTACTAACGGTACCTCAAGCCTTTACGGATGCTCTTGTGGAACGTAAGTTGTCCGCATCAAGACTTACTCAAGACTTTACAGAGGACCTAGTGCAAAAACCAACCACAATTCATACTAGCCTAAGGGAAGTCCTAAATACCTCACAAGTTGTACCTTTTTCTTTCCAAATAACTCACACTTTCCAATTAAGCATAATTATGGTTTATTTGAAAAGTCGGGTGAAAATAATATTTCTCATCATCATAGGATAGTACATGATTTTAGCGTTAAAATGATATGTGGAACGCTAAAAACGGATATCCGAAACAAAAGTTACGAATTATAACACACAACCAAAACTTACAGGTCTCGCTAAGCGAGGAGAGGTGATCGCTAAGCGAGGAAGTCCCTGTATTTTCACCTTCCCAGAATTTAACCTGCTCGCTAAGCGAGCTCTGCGAAAACCAGATACGAAACAACACTTCTCCAAAAGGTAAAAACTCATCAAACACATCACCAATCAGAGGAACCAACTACCAATCCTATATATAATCATATATTAACCCACATACTTGGATTTGATCAATTTTTAATTGTTTAAACTTTCAATTTCTAAGATTTTCTACAAAACCCTAAAAACTCATAACTCTAAAACTCAACCAAAAAATAAAACAAAAGTTTCTATCTAAGAGCCCACCTCGAGAGATGAAGATTGACGGAGAAATTGAGTCGATTCGACGGACAGATGATGAAGAATGACGGATTATGAGCTCTAGGGCATTCACTTCTCTTCTCTTCTTCTTCTCTCTTTCTTTTCTTTCTCTTCTACCAACTTTCTCACACAATGAAAAAAGAAAAGTTATATTTCTAATATAACAAAATATCTATCCAAAGGGTCCAAATAAAGAGTATCCAAAAATGTCTCTTAATCCACAATTTTATAAAACCTTTGATTCGACTAATATTAGTTAATAAAAATAAATCCCGCTGATTGCTCTAATTATCTCTGTCAAAATATCAATTAGAGCTATCTGAAATCTTATTAATATCAAATAATATTATTCAGAGCATTAACTAAATTATAGGATATTACATCCCCCCCCTTAAATATAAATTCGTCCTCGAATTTAAGAGATTACCTGAACAGGTGAGGATATAATTCCCGCATCTCTGATTCCAACTCCCACGTAGCATCTCCCAGATGCGTCACATCCCATTGTACTTTAACAAGTGGGATCTCTTTGTTCCTTTACACATTGGTTTCTCTTCCAACAATACGGATCGGTTGGGGTTCAAAGGTCAAGTCCTATTCTATCTCGATAGAATCTGGCAGAATGGGCTTAAGAGGATCGGAAACGAACCTACGAAGTTGAGATACATGGAAAACATCATGCATTTCAGATAGAGAGGGTGGTAAGGCTAATATGTAAGAACCTTCACCAATCCTTTCTAAGATATGATACGATCCTACGTATCTCAGGCTTAACTTGTGCGACTTAAACGGTCCTTTCAATCTCAATCTCGGAGTGACTTTCAAATAAACATGATCACCTTCATCAAATTCCAAAAGTCTCCTTCGATTGTCAACATAACTCTTCTGACGATCTTGGGCTTGCTTAATTTTCTCTTAAATCATCCGAATCTTTTTCGTAGTCTCTTGAATCACTTCGGGTGCTAAAATCCTATCTTCACCCACTTCCGACCAACATAAAGGCGTCCAACACTTCCTTCCATATAAAGCTTCATATTGAGCCATTTCAATGCTCGCATGGTAACTGTTATTGTAAGAGAACTCGATCAAAGGTAAAAGTTCCTTCCAATTTCCTTTACTTTCCAACACACACTCCCTTAACATATCTTCCATTGTTTGAATTGTACGTTTCGTCTGACCATCCGTTTGGGGATGATTATAAGTACTTAAACGTAATTCCGTACCCATAGCCTGTTGGAACACTTTCCAAAACCTCGAAGTAAACTTTGGATCTCTATCTGACACAATGCTAGACGGAACACCATGCAACCTTACAATCTCAGCAATAAACAACCTTGCAAGATGACTTGCCTTGTACGTAGTCTTAACGTCTAAGAAATGTGCAAATTTCGTTAGTCGATCCACAATCACCCAAAGAGAATCATAACCACCTTGAGTACTCGGAAAACCCACTGCAAAATCCATGGAAATACTATCCCACTACCATATTGGGATGTTCAAAGGTTGTAACAAACCACCTGGTCTTTGGTGCTCGATCTTCACTTGTTGACACACCGCACATTCAGACACAAATACCGCAATTTATTTCTTCATACCGGTCCACAAATACTCTTTCTTTAAGTCTTGATACATCTTCGAAGAACCTGGATGTATCGTAAAAGAACCTTTATGGACTTCCTCCAAAATCTTTCTCTTTAACACATCATCATTCGGAATGCAAATTCTTTGGTTAAATAGGATAATCCCATCCAACGCTCTTACAAAACCCGGTTGGAGTAACATCTCTTGAAACTTCTCATCTAGAACTTGTGATTGTTGAATTTCGTTCCTTAAGGTAGAATTGATATTCAAATTTCCCATAATCACACCATTAGGAGTCCATAAAAACTGAAGATTAAGATCTCGAAACTTCTCCAACAATGTGTACTCTAACACCATCAACTCGGCACCATGAATCACTTTCCGACTTAAAGCATCTGCCGCTTTATTCGCTTTTCCCGGATGATATTTCAACTCTAAGTCATAATCCTTCAAGTATCCCATCCACCTTCTTTGTCTCATATTCAATTCCTTTTGGTCAAAAAGATACTTCAAACTCTTATGGTCGCTAAACATCTCAAAACGCACACCATAAAGATAATGACGCCACACTTTCAAAGTAAACACCACAGCTGCTAGTTCCAAATCATGAGTTGGGTAATTCTTCTCATGAATTCTCAACTCTCTAGAAGCATAAGCTACAACTTGACCTTCTTGCATAAGAACACCTCCTAATCCCATCTTAGAAGCATCGCAAAACACTTCGTAAGATTTTCTAGGATCAGGAATGATCAAAACTGGAGCAGTTGTCAATCTTTCTTTCAAACACACGAAACTCTACTTGCAACTAGAATCTCATTCATAAGCGAAGTACTTTCTAGTAAGCTTAGTCAATGGTAACGCCAACTGAGAAAAACCTTTGATGAACCTTCTGTAATAACCTGCCAAACCTAAGAAACTTCTCACATCTGAAACATTCTTCGGTCTCTCCCAATTAATCATGACTTCGATCTTTGACGGATCCACTGCTACACCTCCCTGAGATATAACATGTCAAAGAAATTTGACTTCTGACATCCAAAACTTACACTTGCTAAACTTGGCAAAAAGTTGTTTCTCTTGCAATACCGATAGAACAATCCTCAGATGTTCTACGTGCTCTTGTGGAGTACGAGAATAAATAAGAATGTCATCGATAAAGATCACAACAAATTGATCCAAATAAGCTTAAAATATCTGATTCATGTAATCCATAAAGACAGTTGGAGCATTCGTCACACCAAAAGGCATCACCAGAAATTCATAATGACCATAACGGGTTCTGAACACAATCTTTGGTACATCGGAACTCTTCACACGAATCTGATGATAGCCCGACCTCAAATCAATCTTCGAGAACACGCAGGCTCCTTTCAATTGATCTAAAAGGTCGTATATCCTCGGTAAGGGATACTTGTTCTTGATAGTAACCTTGTTCAGCTTACGGTAATCAATACACAACCGCATACCACCGTCCTTCTTTTTTACCAATAAAACAGGAGCTCCCCACAGTGAAACACTTGGTCTAATAAAATACTTTGCCATCAAATCCTCTAACTGGTCCTTCAATTCTCTTAACTCCAGCAGTGCCATCCGATAAGGGTAAACGGATATAGGAGTCGTCCCCGGTATCAGGTCTACTGAGAATTCAACTTCCCTCACCGGAGGTAAGGGAGTGACATCCTCGGGAAAAACATCAGGAAATTCACAAACTATTGGAATATTCAGAACTTGCTGACCATTACTCTTCTCTTTTGTAAGGACAAAAAAAACAGATTTCTCTTTCTAAAACAAAAAGGTTACCATTCCAACCGTACCTTCTAAGATCGTTTCCAACACATCTTTCGGAGGCGCTTCAACAAATGGAATGAGGATTTACTTCTCTTCACACCCAATAAACACAGAATTAGCAGACAACCAATCCATGCCCAGGATAACATCAAGTTTCTTAAGGGGAAGACAAATAAGATCAATCTGGAAAAATCTACCATCCACGGACAAAGTACAACTTTCACACATAAGAGGTGTCTCAACGGTTTCATCCATAGCGGTAGAAACCATCATCGGAAGAGACATGGGAAAAACTCGCAACCCAATTCGCTTCACACAACTAGAAGACACAAAAGAATGTGTCGCTCCACAATCAAATAAAACAAGACAAAGATGTTCATTAACAAGACATGTATCCGCAATAAGAGAGTTGTCAGCTTTTGTCTTCCTTGCATCCAAGGTATGAACCCTTCCTTGAACTTGATTCTTTCGCTGTCGACAATCTCTAGCAACATGTCCTTCTTTCTGACAATGGTAACAAATCACACCACTATGTTCACACCTTCCATAATGATTCTTATGGCACCTGGAACATGAAGGATGAGCACTAGATCTAGGACTCGCCACTTGCTTCCCTTTGAAAGGTTGGGGCCTCGGCCTAAAAGGTTGACTCTTCCTTCCTCAGTCACTTTGAACAACTCTTCCAGCACTTGCTTTAGTCTGCACTTTCTTCAAACTATGCTCAGCAACATATCATTGTCTCAACAATTCATAATAAATAGTGAACTCCATCTGAGAGACACTATGAGAGATTTCAGCCCTTAAACCAAACAAGAACCGATCAATCTTCCACTTCTCGTCCGAAGTATACATAGCTTGCCTAGAATTGGCCGTCATGTCTTCAAACTTTTCTGCATAACTAGCCACAATCATGCTTCCTTGTCTAAGCTGTTAGAATTCAAACTTTTTATGGGTCCTCAAAGAACTTGGAAAGTACTTTTCCACAAAAGTTGCCTTAAATCGTTCCCATACCTTTGGAATCACTTGTGCAACCATGAGAGTAGAAGCACTCTCCCACCATCTAGCGGAAGGACCTTTCAATAAGTGAGAGGCAAAAGTCACCTTGTCCTCTTCACTACACAACACGATCTGGAAGATCCTCTCCATTCCAGTTACCCATTCATGAGCTTTCACCGAATCTAACCCACCATGAAATTATTGAGGATTCATGCGGAAGAAATCACGGAAAGTTCCACCTCCAGTTTCAGGGACCACCACCTGAGGATGAAGACCCCCATTCATCTGATGCATCTTCTCTTGCATAAACTGGTGTTGCTGTTGCTGCATCCGCTGCATGAATTAGAACATATGAGCATTACCATCACCACCCGACTGATCATTAACATGAGGAGTGACACTAGACCGACCACGAGTCCTACGTCCACCAGCCATATCCCTAAATGTCATCAAAATATGATTAAGTTGATCAGGCTCAATACTAATAACATAACATTCAGTTCTATTGCAAGCGTACGTATGTATTCATTGAAATTGCATAAGCATTTTATTAGTTAATTTATATTTTGTTGTCTTGTGATAGTTAAATTTATCGTATAATTGACTTTATCATGAAACCTCACACCCATACTTGGTCAAAATTGTATTTTCGTGCATAAAATGTAAGTTTGACTAAATTCAACCTTATTTGAGTAGACTTAAGAAGTTGGTGAATTGAATCAAATGATTTTAAACTTCTTAATTGACTCATGACTATTCAAATGAAGTTTTGCAAATTCAAAATTGCATTCGGAATATGTGAAATGTTTCATGCATTGTCATGAATTAGAATTTGTATGTCTTGTCTCAGTTTGGGATATGCAATCCAATTCAAAGCATTTTATGAACTGACTCACATAAAGTAGATTCATGAATCGAATCATATAGTAAAAATTTCAGTTATCTTTATCATTTGAGTAGATTCATTAATCCCCTTGATTCGAATAATTCAAATATTTTTATATTGATTTTGAGATATTTCTCAAACACATATTTTAGTTGTTTCATATACAAATTAAATTAAAAACCATAAAATGATTACTAGAAAAAAAATCTTCATCTCGAAAGATTTTTTTTTATCTTATGTGTGAAGATCAAACAACCTTGTGAATGTGTGAATGTGTGAAAGAGTGTTATTTTTAGTTTTTGGATCTATTGTGAAATTTGTGATTTAAAGTTCCATTGAAGAAAAAATCAGTCTTCTCCATAGGAAGTGGAGTTCCTTGTTTCTATCAATCTTATGAAGAACAAGTTCAAGTCTTACAAATAGAGTTGTATGGAAATTATTGCAAATGTGAAGATTGAATATTCTTAAAGGTTGGAGATTATGTAATTAAGATCAAAGTGGTGATCAAGACTTGTAGTTGTGATAATTGTGTTATAATAAAAGAATAATCAGGAAAGAAGATAAAATTATCTAATATTATATGAAACAAATTATTTTAATATATATTATTGACATATACAATTCTGTCACTTAATAGTGAGTAATAATTGAATTATTAATCCAAGAATTTAAAAAATATTTAAATATCTTCTCTATAACACAATTTTTTTAATACACAAATTATTATTAAGAGTAGGAGATATACTCCTAATAATACAAAGTACAGATGAAAGTACACACAACAGTTCAAAAGATGAGCCTTAAATCAATCACCATAACAAATATTTGCAGTAACTAAAGCTGCTGCTACAACATATACCCAAGTCCTATGTAAAATGTTCATCACTTACATAATACAAAGATAATTCAAATTTATTTTAATAAAAAAATTAAAATTAATTACTAAATTTTATTAAATTAAAATAAAGTACAAAACCATTTATTTATTTATTTATAGTAATCTTATATAAAAATAACAACAATAATTAATAATAATTATAGTTGTACAAATATTATGTTACCAAATTCTTTAATATTAATAGGGTACTCTAATCATAACTGACATAATCATGTACGTTGAAAAAAAATCAAATTAATAATAAAATATGATTATTATCCATATAATATTTGTGATAATTAAAATAAATATAATTATTTTACTAAATCAAATTTGTACAATTATACTCATTATAGAGGATATTATAATTTTTCAAATTAAGAATAATTATATTTTATTTAAAATAGAACTCTAAAAACATAAAATTTAATAATATTTTTAGAAAATTAAAATTCAAATGAAGCATTTTAAGAAGAAATCTATATTAACATTTAGTAATAAGAAAAAACAAGAAAATATCACAAATTTCTCCATAATATGAAATTGACAATAATTTTTTTTATAAGTAAGAAGTATATTGACAATAAATTAAGACCGAAGAATATGACATTCATCTTTTTTATAAATTCATTGAGAATTTAATAACTTTTAGAGAATCACACAAACTTATACAATATTATCTTAAAGGTTTGTTATATATAAATGTAAATATTTACATACAAATATAAGATTCTATTTTAATATAAATGCATTTTAAATTGCTTAATATTTTATAAAAAATAATTGCAATAATAAATAATAATATTAGCATATAAATATCAATAAGGTAACATATTATTTAATATATTTTATAAATTTGTGTCTAATTTATTTAATTTAAAATAGTGTATGATTCTCAAATTAAATATCATCAAATATTTATAAATTTCAAGAAAATAGTTTCAAATCTAAAAAATTTAAGAATATATTATTAACAAAAGCAAACCGTATTAAACATTAGATTTTATTTAATATATTAATCATGGAGTTAATGAGATAATATTTCTCAATCAAATAACTTATCAATAATTAATATTTAATAAAAATAAAATAACTAAAATAAAATATATTTCTTAATTAATTATATTTATTTATTAATAATCAATTAAAAAATTATTTCAATAGTCTAGTCATAGTTTACCCAATTGTGTCCCTTGTAAACTAATAGCTTGTATTATTTTTAATTGAATTCTCATATATATATATATGATTTAATAATTTTCCTAAAAGATAAAATGTATACAAATTATCAACAAATTTAAAGTACAAACCATGTTCCTAAATGCCGCAGTATATCGAGTGAAAACCGGACAAATTAAACAGTAATTGTAAACATGGACAAGTGAAAATCCCTTGAATCCCAAGCCACCAAACAAAAAGTTAGAACCCTAATAACTCTCCATAAATACACCTCTTCCCCTAGTCACTTTTATTTACTAAGAAAAACCAATATACTCCAAAAACCTTTCTCTCTATTCTCATCTCATGGCTGGTCTTCAACAATACAACTTTTTTCCCACTGATCTCTTCTACCCTCGTCCACAACCACAACCATCTACTGCTTCTCCCACCGTGCTTCCTCTCCAATCACCAAACACTCAAGATCATCCGAAGAATCAACAACAACAATCATCTACTACCATGATCAAACCCACCCCTTCAACTTCTTCTTTGGTTTATATTCACAAGACACAATCTTTTGACGCTGTTCACAATAACAAATTTAAATTGTCACCAAAAGCACTTTCTTATATGGTTTGGATTGATGAAGAAGATGAAGAATAGACCTCAAACATACTTACTTTTTTGAATGAGACAAGACAACCTTGTAGTTCTTATGTTTTAGTGAAATTATTTAAGGGTTTATTCTCTTTTTTCAAGTTTGTGTTTTTTACCCTTTTTCAATTTTGATGTTACTCACAGAAGATGGAAATTACTAAGAAAGATGAAAGCTTGTGATTTTCTTTATTTATTTGCATTCTTGGATGATTTTAGTCCAATTTATAATTCCTAAAATATTTTACTTATTAAGAAATCTGGGCAAAGATTTTTGATCGTAAAGTTGGATTTAATTTGTTTGAATTATAATATAATTAATAAAATCGATTAAAGAGTGAAACTGTTTAACTATATATTTGATTTCTTCTATATTTTAATAATCTTTTTTATTTTTTAAAAATCCACTTGCATTCTATAGGATTAACTCCTACCAGAGGCTCTATCAATGTCCAAACCTAGTTTGTGTATATGGCCTCTTGATAGATTACACGCTCATCTTGATCTCTAAGTAGTATACATCATCTTGATCAGTTACGGGATATCCATATCTCTCTAGTTAGTGATGTATCTTGCTCGACCAACGCTGGTCTTGTTCTACTTGAGAAGGTGAATCATGTTTTAATTCCTCCATAGGTATATCAATGTTTTGTGATTCTTGAATTTCTTCGAGCTTTACTTTCCTTCTACAGATTCCTTTGGAAATGAGTCCCTTTCGAATAAACCTCTTGTTAATTTCTTTAGGATACCCCACAAATAAGCATTTGTCAGATTTGGGCTCAAGTTTAGCTGAGATTTTTTGTTTCACATAAACTTCACAATCTCAAATCTTCATGTAAGACATATGTGGTTTCTTACCACTCCATATCTTATATGGTGTCTTCTCAATCTTTTTGGATGAAACGTGATTAAGTGTGTAAGCTGTTGTTAGAAGTGCATGTCCCCAAAAGGAGTTTGAAAGATCGGCGTCACTCATCATGGATCGGATCATATCTAACAAGGTTTGATTTCTTCTCTAAGATACATCATACCTTTATGGTGTTCTAGGAGGAGTGAGTTGGGGTAGAATCCCACACTCTTTTAGATGGTCATCAAACTTTAGGCTTAGATATTCACTGCCTCGATCTGATCGAAGAGTTTTAATATTCTTACCTAGTTGATTTTGTACTTCATTCTTGAATTCCTTGAACTTTTAAAAGGACTCATATTTGTGTTTTATTAAATACACATAACCATATCTACTAAAATCATCAGTAAATGTGATGAAGTATTGAAACCCTCCTCTATTTGGTATGTTTAGTGGTCCACACACATCAGTATGTATGAGAGCCAAAAGATAATTAGCTCTTTCACATTTTCCTATGAATGGGGACTTTGTCATCTTTCTAATTAAACAAGATCTACATGTATCAGATGATTCATAATCAAAAGAGTCAAAAAGTCGATCTTTATGGAGTTTAGAGATGCATCTCTCATTTATATAGCCTAAGCGACAATGTCAAAGGTAACTTGGATTTAACCCAATAGATTTCATCCTTTTGTTACTAATGTTATAAATTGGCATTTCAAGATCAAGGAAATACAATCCATTGTTCATTTGTGCAGTAGCATAAAATATATCATTCAAATGAATAGAGCAACAATTATTCTTTATTATGAATGAAAAATTAAACTTGTCCAAACAAGAAACATAAATAATATTCCTACTAATTGTAGATAGATAATAACAATTCTCTAACTGAATTATTAAACCACTATGTAAAATCAATACATAAGTTCCTACGACTAAAGCAACAACGTTTGCTCCATTGCCAACTAATAGGTCAACTTCACATGTTGCCAAATCTCTACTCCTTTTTAGACCTTGCACATTGGTACAAATGTGAGAACCAAATTCAGTATCAAACACCCATGTTGCAGAATTAGATAACTTTATTTTATAACAAAAATATATGAAGTTGAAGTCTCCACTTCATTCTTCTTGTCTTCTAGGTACTTTGGTCAGTTTCTCTTCCAGTGTCTGGTCTTACCACGACAGAAGCAAGTGCCCTCCTTTGATATTCCTTCACTAGGCTTCAAAGAAGGATCAATATGTTTGGGTTTGGCAACTCTCTTTTCTTTCCATTTACCACCCTAGTGTGTTTTTTTTTATTTTGTTTCTTTCCAGTGACCATCAGAATGGATTTCCCTTTTGACTTCAGATTTTGCTCAGCAGATCTTAACATGCCTAGAAATTCAGCAAGATTTTTGTCCCATTCATGTTGATATTAAGGACAAATTGACTGAAGCTCTCTGACAACGATTGCAAAATCAAATCATTTGCAAGCTCCTTTTTAGGAGAAAACCCAATCTTTTAAGATTCTCCACATACCCAATCATCTTGAGTACATGAGGACTTACCAGGGCTCCCCCATCTAGCTTGGCTTGAAAAATGGCTTTTAAAACTTCAAATATTTCATGCCTTGCCTGCTCTTGATAGAGCATCTTTAGGTGTTCGGTCATATCGAATGTTACCATGTTTTCATATTGCTTTTGCAATTCATAATTCATGGTAGACATCATGAGGCAAGCAGTTTCATTGACATCGTCGACATGCTTCTTATAAGCATCTCGTTTAGCCTTAGGAGCATAACTATGAGGCTTCTTATCAGGATCATGAGACTCTAAGACATACAACATTTTGTCATGTTTGAGGACAATCCTCAGATTTCGGTGCCAATCTAGTAAATTTGTCCCAGACAATTTTTTCTTATCAAGGATTGATCGCAAAATGTTATCAGAGGTTTTTGTTTTCATGGTAATCTACATAAAAAATGTGAAAATATAAGTATCATTAAAATCAACATATTCAATTAGGCCTTTAATTAAATATGACCCCACTATTTTACTAAAACTAAATGACCCTCACCATTTGATTCAAAAAACTCTGTTGAAAGATTTTCTAGTGGATCAAGATCCATATTTCACTTTGTTTTAAGTTAGAGTTAGGATGATTACACAAAACTCAGTTATTCAGGTAGGAACTCCTTCCAATTGTATCTAATTCAAATTTTGAATATTGTCAGTTAGGTGAATAACTCCTTATTCTAATCTATCATATGGATCATTCCCAACTCTTGCTTTTAAACGTATATAATCTTATTTAATTTGTTTAGTTAATTTTTATCCATTGTTTTAGAAATTGGATATTACATTTATCGAAATTTTTATCCATTGTTTTAGAAATTGGATATCCCATCACACCTTACTAAAACTTGGAAAACATAAACTTAATATTCAATTTTGAGGAAATTTTCAATTAGTTTGATTTCACCGGCTTATTTATCATATAAATTATTTCTCACATGCATCGACATACATTCACATGAATCAACAAACATACAAATGAAACAGTTATGGCCCCTAGAGAAATTGTTCTCCCAAGCCAATGAGAGAATCTAAACTAAACCTTATAACGATCTTTGCTTCTCCAAGAAAGATCTCCAAGGGTGCCCTCCTTTAAACTTGTACTCTTCTTTTTCTTCATAACATAACATTACATAAAAGAATACTTCTTTTACATACAAGGGAGTAAGATGAAAAAATAAGTTAGATCAAGTGATTAAAAGAGAGGCACGACACACGGATCAGGTCGTATTTTAAAATCGCAAAACAAAATAAAGGAAACTAACGCCATAACTGGTCACCATAAGAGAACAATAATAAACACATATTATCATTATTAATTTAAATCTTGTTAATTAAATAAATCAAATTAAATTTCGAAAAATGATTATATTATACAAATTAAATAAGCTTGTACAAAGTTAAACATATAGTAAAATCTCTTAATGCGTAAAGGGACTGGATTACTCTCGAATTTTGAGGGGAACCATGATATATCGCCGCGTCTTTTATTTTTTTGCTCTTTACTGCTTTCATCAGTTAACATCCAACTGGAAAAATAATCACACTTAAACCTAAAATAAATAAATAATTAAAGTACCTAATTCAACACCCCATATTAGGTGCATTCCATACTACACTTGAGATCAGAGAATGTTATAGGTAACTTGTTCCTAAAGATCCAGAGTGGCTTCTACAACTGGAAATCTGGTTTTCAAAGATGGTGGCAGTATCAATAAACCTCCTCTATTTTATGGTGAATATTTTGATTTTTGGAAAAATCATATGAAGTCTCATTTGGAAGCACATGGAGAAGGAATATGGGAAACTTTCCAAAATGGTCCATATGAACCTACAAGTTTCGTTAATGGTGTTGTTACTCCAAAGGTTAAAAGATCTTGGGATGAAGATGATAAGAAAAAAGTTTTTAATCAAAAGAAAGCAATCAACATACTTCAAAGTGCACTTAACATGGATGAATTCTTTCGTGTCTCTCAATGTAAGTTGACAAAGCAAATTTGAGATACTATGGTTGAAACTCATGAAGGAGCCTCTGAAGTAAAAAGACCTAGATTGAATACTCTGATTCAAGAATATGAGATTTTTAGAATGCATCCCAGAGAATCTATCATCGCGTTGCAAAAGAGATTTGTACACTTGACAAATCATTTGATTGCTCTCAGTAAGACATTTACTAACAATGATCTTAATTTTAAAGTGCTTAGATCTTTAACTAGGAAATGACAACCAAAAGTAATGGCAATATCAGGAAAGAAAAACCTTTAATGATCGTTATGAATGGTCATGATCATTGATATAACGGTTACCTCTTATGGCGATGAAACCTTTGATTATGAATCGAAGGATTAACCACAGGTGATATACGATGAACAACGCTTCTACTCAGTCCACACGAACAAATTTCTCAGTGCTAGCTGCTACAATTGAAGGCTTTAAGTGGGAGAGAGAGAGAGAGAGAAGGAAAAATACAGTTAGGGTTTCACATACCGAATTTTCATCAAGTGTGAATGCTTCGGCACGAGGGTTCTATTTATAGAACCACTTATGTGGGCTGCAAGCTAAAAAGTCCACTTAAGTGCACGCCCACCATATCTTATGGTGTACCATATATCACCTAAGCGTGTGTTACCTTACCACATTCTGTATTCTACTTATGTGCACTGTACCTTACAATATTTACCTAAGGGCACTGCATCTTACGGTGTTCCTTATTTACTATACCTCTTATCAATTTGTCCTTATGTGTGTGACCCTGTAGATTTTTGTGACGTTGGCAATTATATTAAATCATGCATTTAACATAATAAACATTGAGTGATAACTAACAACATATCACTGCTACCCAAGTCACATAAATTTTATGTGATATGACAAAACATTTTGTGTTAATACTTGTGTGTACAATTACCTTTTTGCCCTTATGTATATATTAAACACAATGCATATATTGTGTCCTCCTTGTCCAATTCAATATTGGGCCCTTAGACATTTATCTTATTATGCAGGATGGGAAAATTCCATCTACGTCCCTCATGTCCCTCAACATGCTTTGTGAAGTACCCATCAATTGTCTTTATGGTAATCCAGTTACAGACAATGTTTGATTAGCAATAAAGTATTTGACTTTACATCTAGGGTTCATAGTGATTTCAGGTCGAAGGGTGGTATACACCACTACCACTTTGAGAATAACTTTATGACACTTTGCATAACATTCTATGTAGTACTCTTATAGCAAGTCAATCTTGTATAAATATTAATCTTAATATTCATACATATGTTAAGACTTAAAAACTTCTTATCCATGATCCATGAGAAGTGATCATTATTCTATCTACATTGTGGTCTTAATGCTTTAAGGTCTGCCTAAGATAAAAAAAAATTCAAAGATAAATTATGTGATGTTTGCCAAAAAGAAAAACAAACCTAATCAACTTTCAAACCAAAGAATGTGGTGTCTACTTCAAGGCCACTACAATTGTTGCATATGGACTTGTTTGGTCCATCAGGAACAAGAAGCTTTAGAGGTAACGTATATGCTTTAGTTATTGTTGATGATTATTCTAGATATTCTTGAACATTCTTTTTAGTGCATAAAAGTGATGCATTCAAGGCGTTCAAGAAGTATGCAAAGAAAATTCAAAATGAGAAATCACTAAAAATTTCCTCCATAAGAAGCGGTCATGGTGGAGAGTTCAAAAATGCTCATTTCGAAGAGTTTTGTGAAGAACACGAAATCTTTCATAATTTTTCAGCATCAAGGACTCCTAAACAAAATGGAGTGGGGGAGAGAAATAATAGGTCGCTTGTAGAACTTGCAAGAACGATGCTTAGTGATTCAAATCTTCCAAAATACTTTTGGGCGGATGCAGTAAGAACGACATGTTATGTAAGTAATCGAGTTATTATTAGACCTATTTTGAAAAAGACCCCCTAAGAACTCTTCAAATGATAAAAGTCAAACATTGCTCATTTTTCACATATTTGGATACTTGCAATGCAAGAAGAATTTAATCAATTCGAAATGAATCAAGTTTGGGAACTTGTTCCTAGGCCCAATGGCAAACACATCATAGGTACCAAATGAGTGTTTAAGAACAAACTTAATAAAAATGATATAGCATAATTATTCAAAATAAAACAAGGTTGGTGCCTCAAGAGTACAATCAAGTGAAAAATAATTCTATAAATTTAATTAAATAATTGAACACATAAAACTTAATCAAATAATTCTTCAATAATTAAATTTGATTCTTTGAAATTTAATAATAATCAAATATAATATAATTCATTACTTAATTAATCAGTTAAATAACTAATTCAATAAGTTGTGTCCCTTGTAAACTATCTTATTATCAACAAATTTAAATTGCAACTAACTTCCTAATTGCTGCGGTATATCAAGAGTGAAAACCGGACAAATTAAACGGTAATTGTAAACATCGCCAAAAGGGGAAAAAAGTGTACACTAAAATCAAGAAAATCCCTTGTTTCCCAAGCCACAAAATTAGAAAAGTATAGAACCCACTTTTCCTATTTTTTCTAGATATCTCTCTATAAATACACCTCTTCCCCTAATCACTTCTACTAAAAAACCAAGATACTTCAAAAACCTTTCTCTCTCTACACTCATCTCATGGCAGGTCTTCAACAATACAACTTTTTTCCCACTGATCTCTTCTACCCTCGTCCACAACCACAACCATCTACTGCTTCTCCCACCGTGCTTCCTCTCCAAACACCTAACACTCAAGAACATCCTCAGAATCAACAACAACAATCATCTACTACCATGATCAAACCCACCCCTTCAACTTCTTCTTTGGTTTATACTCACAAGACACAATCTCTTGATGCTGTTCACAATAACAAATCTAAACTCTCATCAAACCCACTTTCTTATATGGTTTGGATCGATGAACAAGATGAAGAATAGATCTCAAACACACTTTTTTGAATGAGACAAGACAACCTTGTACTAGTTCTCATGTTTTAGCTATACGATGTAAATTATTTAAGGGCTTATTTTTCTTTCTTTTTTTAAGTTTTTTTTTCCTTACCCTTTTTGATTTTCTTTATTACTAATAAAGTTAAATCTGCCTTCTTTGATGATTTTAGTCCAATTTCTGTAATCGCCTAAAATATTTTTACTAATTAAGAAAACCTGTCGAAAAAATTTGAATAGTAAATCACTAAATCAAACTTTACTATTTAATTAAAAAAAATCATGTATACCCTAGAAAATTGGAGTTAGCCAATGTGGTAAATTCAAAATAGAAAAGTAAAGGGTATCGCAAAGTCAACAATATTGTGTGACTAAAAGTCAAAGTTGATAATAGAAAAAGAAGAAAAATGTAAAACTGAAAGCATGACTAAGTGCAAAATAAAGTTCAATAGAGAAGAACATGGCACGTTTCATGGCGTGATACATACTTATTTCTAGAAATCATTGCGAATATTCAACGAATATGCTTCTATAATGTTTTAATAATAATTCCAATTTTGTACCAAATCATGAATCACGATGTAACTTCTACTCAAAAAATAACTCATGAAACCAATAGATTAGGGTAAGACCCAAAAGACCAATTAGTAGGCTTATAATTTTGGAGGTGCAAAACGAATTTGCATGACACATAACGAGTGATATTCTTTTTTCTCAAATGTAGAAGCATCGAATATAATATCTCAACCAATAAACTTCTTTGCTAGAAAAAGAATAATATGCTTTATTAGGTGACGCTATATTCTAATTGGTTTATTCAAACATTATAATATCTTTTAAAGCTCATTTTTGTTGATCAATGTGATCTTAAGAACTAATAAGTAAAGAAAAGTTTACCTATACCTCTATAGTTATCCAATACCCTAACAATTTTTTAAAATGTCAATTGCTCTTATTTATTTTTAATTTTTTATTATTCTTATCAATTTTTATTTATCGAAAAATTTATCGAAAGTGTCCCGAAACACTTAGACCAAGACTTCCAATCTTAGTAATATCATTTGGATGTATATCAAGATACCGAAATACTTTTTGAAAGTGTTTCGATTAAAAAAATTATAAATGAGTTTCAGCAATGGTTAAATACCGTGGACTAAAGTACTAAATATCACTCTAAAACACTTTTTGAAAGTGTTCCGGTTAAAAATATTTCTAAATGAGTTTCTTCAACGGTTAAAAACGGTGGCCTAAAGTAACGAATATCATTTCGGAACACTTTTTTAAAGTGTTTCTGGAATGATATTCACTAGTTTAGGTCACGATTTTTAACCGTTGCAGAAACTCATTTAGAAAACTTTATACCATAACACTTTCGAAAAGTGTTATGGAATGATATTCAGTACTTTAGGTCACGGTTTTTAACCGTTGCTGAAACTCATTTAGATTTTTTTTGTAACCGGAACACTTTCGAAACGTGTTCAGGAATGATATTCAGTACTTTAGGCCACAGTTTTTAATTGTTGTTGTTGAAACTCATTTAGATTTTTTTTTAAAACTGGAACACTTTCAAAAAGTATTCTGGTGTCTTGATAATACATCCAAATGATATTATTAAGATCCGGAGTCTTGTCCTAAGTGTTCCGGTACACTTTCGGCAAGTTTTTCGATGAATAAAAATAATAAAAAGTAAAAGTACTTACTCAGAAATTCTCTCCTAAACACATTCCAAGTTATCGCAGCCCCAACCCCTTCCAATCTCTGACGGGTAGTATCTCACTAATCCTCAACTTCCTCATCCAGCATATGGGTGCCAAACTGCACCTTCTGAGCATCGGAGCACACCATAGTTCTGAAAATCTTCTCAATTGCCTTCAGCCACTTATGTGCGTTCTCCGGTTCATGAGAACCCTTGAACTTAGGCGGATTATTCCTCTAAAAAAAAACCCCAAAGCATGAAACTCATCCCGAACTTTGTTCTGCGTCGTAGCATGAGCAAGTGTAGCTACCGCATCCGCAAGAGCACGATTCAAAGTCATTCTACAAATCACCAAAAACATCAGAAAAACAACTCAATCCTTAAAACACTCAAACTCAATAACCGACACGACTGTCACGACACGACCGACAAACCGACCTGTTCTGATACCACTAATGTAACACCCTTTTCTACCCCATCATAATTAAGCAAATTCAAATCAATTATCAGAGTAAAACTCATAAAAAGGGAATCACATTTTACTTCTTAAAAATCGAAAGTCAAAACATCAAACATCACATAGAGTCATGTCCTGTAACACGGGTTCACAAAATCATGAAAAACATCATAAACCTTTTCTTCATAATTATGCAGCGGAAAAACCAATAAGTCCTAATATCTTCTTTATAAAACAAAACTCGAGAATTATCTCAAACATCATTTTATCAAAATATTTAAAACAAAATTTAACATCTTAATCCAATTAAGCATAAACACTCAAGCGAGACTCATCCCGATGTTACTGGACACAGAGCATGACTCCACTTCTAACTAACTCAACGACTCACTATCTCTGAGTTAAGCATGCACCGAGCTAACCTTGATTATCTGCGGGATGGCATAATAGACCATCACCAGAAGGCAGGTGGGGTGAGTAAATTCCCGTTCCATAATATAATATAGAAATAAGAATTCAAAATAAATCAACAACAATTCATTTACATCTCATCTATACATATCATCATCATCATCTTCACTTCATAGAAATATTCATCATGCTCATTAATACACATCATCAAATACGTCTCATTATTACACAAAACATCCATGCATTCATACTATGTCATTTAGATTGAAATGCAACCTTTTACTAATGTATGTGGTACCGAAACATATACATACTCATGGGACATCATACATCACACTCATCTTACATCATATCTATACATCATGAAATCATACATCATAAATCAAGAAACATCAAATAATTTTTCATACATCACTTAATTACTAACTCTACTCACATAGCCTCTAAGACATATTATTTGACAAATTTTCAACGTCATGGCAACCTAGAATATGCTACCTTAAAAACAGTTTTCAAAAATAAAACATTTTTCTAATTTTTCCAAGGCTCGCTAAATGAGACCTCACGCCCGCTAAGCACCCACTTCACTGCCTTTTCTCGCTAAGCAAGCTTCACGATTCTGAGAATTTTTTCTGCGATTTCGGCATTCTCCCTTTTGCGACAAGACCCACCCACAATTCAACAACATTACACCAGAAAACCTCATTAACATCAACATTCATCCTAACAACATCATCTACATCATATACATCATTGTATTCATCATGAAATCATCATCAATAACACAAAATCATAAAATCAAAAACCCTAAACTATATCACAAAACCCCCAATTCCATTCCCATATTATATTATCGAAAGGAAAATACTCCCCATACCTTAATTTCTGTAAGCTTTCGATAACTCTTCACAATTCTCTCAATCCTTCACGCCTTAGCTTCTTCCCTCTTCTCCAGAGCTCTTTTCCAAATGTGCGATCGTTCCAAAATGATCGTTCTTTCCAACTTTTCCCTCTTTTGTCACTCTTGCCCTTAGGACCTATTTTAGTCTTTCCCCATACAACCCTCACTTATCCTCAACCAAAAGACCACAATGCCCTCATCCTCTAATTCCTTTTATTTTATTTTATTAAATTATCAATTAATAAACTAAACCCTATATACTTAATTATTCTAATTGTTATTAAAATAATAAGCTACCCTCAACTTCACTAAACATAAATAAATATCACAAACATCATAATTCATAAAAAAAACATATCAATATAATTAAAATCAACTTTGGGGTGTTACATCGAGACATATGGTCTGACAGAAACAACAAGGTAATGTATATAACAATAACATTACTGAAAAGCATCAACAACACAAGGATTGTTAACCCAGTTCAGTGCAAACACACATACTCTGGGGGCTACAAAGCCAGGAAGGAAATCCACTATCAGTAGTATCAATTCAGAGTTAAACCACCCAGTTTACACTCTTCACTTAATCATTACCCGATGCAATTTCTATCTAAGAACTCTTAGATAAGAGTCACCTCTCACTCCCCCTTAATCACACACCGTGATAATAACAGAACCTTACAAAGAAAGAAGAACACTCTTCCAAGACAAAATTTGATCTTGCTTAAAATCTTCAATCAAGAACAATACATTCATGCTTAAAAGCTTAGAGTGAACAACTTATAACTTAATAAACTCATTCCAACCCTAATATCAGAATGATAAAAAAGTGGCTCACAAATACCAACTCTTCTAGAGAGTGTTTCACACACAAAGCCTTAATGTTTACATCTTTTCTATTCATGACTTCTTTTTAAAACTAGGTTACAATGCTTCTATTTATAACTTATTTCCCAACTGGATTTGGACCTTCAAAGCAGCAGTAACAAGACTGCACAAAGTCTACAAATTAACCTCCAAGAAAATAGGTCTTCAATCATTAGTTTCCTAAATTATCTCCTTATTTGGAAAATATATAGTTCTTTATGAATTATGATTGAATCTTCCAGACCTTTAAATCAACACCCCTTTAATTCAGCGCCATATAGAATTGCATAATATCTCCAGAATATTCTGTTTCTGTTAAAATATAACATAACAAATCACTCCAGTTCAGCACATGCACGATGTCGTATGCGATGTCGTATGCTCCTTCATGGACATCTTCTTCGACATGTTCGAGAACAACAAAAGAAACATTGACAAACAGCTCCACCTTGAATCTCTTAGTCCTTTAAAACAGCTCCACATGTGATAGCATAATATTCTATATAATATTCTACATAATTTAAATCATAAACCTATCACTCCATCTCCATAGACCAAGACGTCATGACATCTGTCTGTAACACATAAAAGTAATATTGTCATGACAGTTGCAGATGTTTCAACATCTCGCTCAGATCTACCAACTATTATAACCCCATTTGTACTAATATCTGTGCCACCATGTCAGGACATATTGTTTGACATATTCTTCCAGAATCTAGACCATGTTAATTTAACATATATAACTTTTTATTCAACATCTTTCAGTCATATTAGTTTTACCAAACATAATGTCAATCATAAAATCATAGAATTAACAATCACCCCATTTGGCTTATTTTGGCTAAAAATAATTTACATACAGGTGTAGCAGTACCTCATGTAACAGTACCTCAACATCCCATCTTCATATCAGACTTCAATAGTACACACTATTATTTCTCCTCCTTTTTAGCCATAAAAAGACAAATGCATAGTAACAACCAGAGAGGTATATAATCTCCATAAGCTTGAAACACACACAAGCTTCACAATAACTACATCACAATAACCATAAATCATACATTTCACAAAAATGCCAATAAAACAGGACCATAACTCCCCCTGTTTTATACAATCACTTCTCCCCATTAAGAAAAACCACATCAAAGAGAATAACATAGAGCCACATTGAACCAGTCATGATTAACTACTCCCCTTAAACTAAGAGTCACCACACAAAATCTCTCCATATTAGCAGAATAATCATCTTTAACCATCATGACAAATTATCATGCTTACTCCCCCTTTGGCACATAACCAGAAAACACAGAAAAACATAGATCAATGCAGTAGAAGAAAAATTTTGGTTAGCACATGTTAGAACATCTGGTTAGACATCATCCAAACAGAACAACAACTTTCCCCCTGTCATGGAAAACCAATACTCCAACTGAGCATAAAATCCACAAATTCTTAGCTGCACACACTTGTTGAACAACAAACAGGTCCAATACATACCCTGTCATGAATATTCCATCATCCACTTCTAAGAACCATTCAAACACCAATATAAATTTATCAAGTTCAAACAACTTTTCAGTATATCATCCTTCCTCCTTTACCATGAACCAGAAAGTATCCCCCTTTGATCTCATCCAGAAACAGACCAGGATGCCTGCTCTGATACCAATTATTATAACCCCATATGTACTGATTCTGTGCCACCATCATAAGATATCTTGTTTGACATGTTCTTCCAGAATCTAGACCATGTTAATTTAACATATGGAACTTCTTATTCAACATGTTCCAGCCATATTAATTTTACCAAACATAATTCCAATCATAGAATTAACAAGTTGCATAATCTAGTACAATATCTTCATATTGTTCGGTGATATTGTTTTCAACTTTTGTGGCATTGTTGTTAACTTGTGATTGTTGCTCAATTTATGAGTTAACTAAGTTCACTTCATCTGAGATATCTCCTTCAGGGAGTGCATCAAGGATAAGATTACCTGTATGGCACAAGGGAAAAGAGAATGATGGGTTCTTAGTTGTTTTTAGAGGACCACTTGTATTGAGAAACCCATCATGGAATGAGAAGTGATCTTCATTGAAGATAACTTGTCTTGATATGAAGATCCTGCCATGGGAATTGATACATTTATACCCTTTGTGAGAGTTACTATAGCCTAAGAACACACATCTGGTTGTATGAAATTGCATCTTGTGTTGATTGTAGGGTTTAAGGCATCGATAACAAGCACAACCAAAGGGTTTTAAGAACTTATAGTCAGGTTCCTTATGAAGCATGAGTGAGTAGAGGGTCTCATTTTGGGTAACTTGAGATGGCAGACTGTTTATAAGGTATACTGCAATAGAGAATGCTTCCCACCAATATTGGAATGGCATTTGAGCTTGTGCAAGAAAAGTTAAACCAAACTCAGCTATTTGTCTATGTTTCCTCTCAACTCTTCCATTTTGCTGAGAAGTATAAGGACAAGACATTATAAAACCTATGTCAGCTTCTATTGCAAGTATCTGGACATGTTTGTATCACCACCATTATCACACTGAATTACTTTGATTCTCTTATTGTATTTATTTTCAGCCAAGGATTTAAATTGAATGAAAGCTTGCACAATTTCAGACTTTTATTTTAAAGGATAAATCCAAGTGAACCTACTAAAATCATCAACAAAATAAACATAATATTTGAAACCAAAAGATGACATTATTGGTGCATGGCCCCATACATCAGTGTGAACCAAATCAAGTGGTTCCTTATCATGAAATGAAGAAGACTTAAAGGGTAAGAGGTGCATTTTTCCATATTGGCAGGCCTCACAAAAACTAAAGTGATCACTAGGTGATACTTTAATATTAAAAATTTTCAAGACTTTGTCTAATGTATTGTTGATTGGGAAACCGAGTCTCCTATGCCACCTCTACCTGACAGATATATAAGCACTTGGGCTCCTTTCAATTCTCGAGAGCTGGTATAATCCATATTTAAGTATTCCTTTTAGTATTGCCTTCCCTGTTAACTTGTCCTTCACAAAACACAAGTCTTATCAAACTCAACAAGAATGTTATTGTTAGCAGCCAATTTAGATACACTTAATAGATTTTTGGTAATATTAGGAACATATAGTATATCATGTAGATTAAGTAACTTGAGTTTGGAAGAGCTCGTGACTATAATTTCTAGTTGCTAATCATTTCCAATAATTAGAGAGTTCTTACGATGATGTTCATTTATTTATTGGAAATTTTCAGTTTGATGTGTCACATGATTGATTTCTCCATTGTCAAAGTGCCAGTCATATTCTTGATTGGTTCCTTGTGATGCTAGGAATTCATATTTCTCTTCCTTTTATGCTGAGTGATTTGATCCTGAGTAGGATTTGTCATACCTATAGAAGCATTGCACTTATATGTGATCAGTCTCTAAGCATACTTGACAACTAGGTTTAGAGAACTTGCCTCTACCTCTTCCTCCTCTCCAACCTTTCTAGTTGAAGCCTCTTGAGTTTCCATTTGAGCCATGGAAGCCAAGTCTATTATTTATCCAGTTTTCTTTGTAATCAGTCTTGTTTGCAACATTTGTTGAGGCATTGAGACTTAGGTTGTTAAAGGAATTGAGCTGCTCAATTCTACTCTCAAAACTCAGCAATTGAGATTGTAAATCAATCCAACTGAGATTGATTTGATCATAGAGTGTTACAACTAAATGATTATACTCATAATCCAATCCATTCAGGGTTTGAATGATTATATCTAAGTTGAGAATTGGATTTCCTGCCAGCTTCAGTTTATCAACAAGATTTTTCATCTTTGACAGATAATCATGCATTTTCATTTCACCTTTTCTGGTACTGTTGAATTCTGACTTCAAGTAGGTGATTATGGACCTTGTAAGTGCTCAAGCTAGACTTTGGGCCTCTTCCTAAAGTTGCTTTGAATTTTCACAGTGCAAAAATTATATTGCAATGTCTGCATAGAATTCTTTAATCAACCTAGAAGTTGTTGGTCATAAGCTTGTCAATCTTCAAATGAAGGATTCATCTTCTTGCTTGAATCTGAATTTGTGATATATTGCTCAGGACACTCCTTTGTCCCTAACATGTATCCTTCAAGTATGCAGCCTCTGATGATGGGCAAGACTAAGGATTGCTACAAGGGAAAATTGTCTTTATCCAACATGATAGAGATAGATGGTGGAAGATCGTTTTTGTTGTTTTTACTTGCAGCCGATGCCATGGTTTTTGATTGGATCACGAGCCTTTTGGCAATGATGTTGTGATACCAAGTGAAGAATGATAATATGTATAAACTTATGATAATTCTATTGATCAGTAACACACACACATACATATATATATATGTGTGTGTGTGTGTGTGTGTGTATGTGTGTGTGTGTGTGTGTGTGTGTGTGTGTGTGTGTGTGTGTGTGTGAGGGAGAGCACGATCTTACAATTAAGCTAGTTTGATGGCTATATAGTGAATATGGAAACATAATATTCTAGCCTATAATTAGAACATAAATGCTATTAATTATACATAAAACAATAGATACATGATGTTGATATTAAGGAACCGTGTTTCTAATTAAGATGTTTGAGAATATTGTTGAATTTGTAAATTTAGAGATTGTTTAAGATATCTTGTGAAGAACTATAAAGGTTATGCAAATGTTCAGAAAGTGAAGTTGCATGTCATAGGGAGAAAATATGAATGAATGGAGATGAATAATAATGAGAATGTTGATGACTCTTACCTATCAAAAGAATGATTTGTTGAAATAAAATTGGTTTGTCTCATATTCTTTAGGTTTTGATGATAATAAAGTATTTAAAGAACAATTGGGTATACTAATGTTTGTTCCAGCATGCAGGACTATATACTAAAATTTTATATAGAATCCATGTATTAGTTCTGACTATGAATATTCAATGAGAAACTTAAAGATCAAAGTCTGATGGATTAGAAGTTGAAGACCATACTCTAAAGAGGCCATTGTGTAAAGAAGTCAGTCTTTGAAGAAGCCTGCTTCTGATGATCAGAACCTGAGCCAATTAAAGCGCAAAGACTAAGGTGACTCTGTTAGGTCACTATTAACCTATAACTCTACTTAGTCATGTGAAGACATAAGCGATATTTTCTTTATAGAGTATGTTGGGATACAACTGTTAATTCCTTTTGTAGCAAAGGGTTTTCAAACTAGCCTTCTCCTAACCTGACTATTTAGTGAAACATCCTAATGTCTCTTTTGAAGCTTCTCAAAGGACTTTACTATGCTGCATCTTCAACGATTCTTTTCTTCTCTATTTAAAATGCTAAAGACTTGAAGAAAAATACATAAATTGTTACTTTGTCAACATAAAATCACAAAGTGAACATAGGATTTCTTATCTTTGTATATCTTAGAAATCACTAAGTCTTAAAAGAGTCTATTTACTTTGTATTCTCTATACACATTTGATTGTATATCAAGTGTATTTTCCTAATAATCATTTATTAGATAGATTGTTAGAAGTTTCATATTAAATGTTTGAGTATTAAAAGTCTCTTGCTTGTGTGCTTGAACATTAGAAGTCTCTTACTTTAGTGTTTGAGCAAAGGAAGTCTCTTGCTTGTGTGCTTGAGCAAAGAAAGTCTCTTACTTTGGTTTTTAAGCAAAAGAAGTCTCTTAATGGAGTGTTTGAGCAAATGAAGTCTCTTGCTTATGTGCTTGAGAAAATTGTAATCTTGTGTGATTATAGTGAAAATCTATTGTAAGTACGAGGGAATTAAATTACTCTCAAGTTGTGAGAGGAATTGAGATAACTTTGTGTGTTATTCTTCTTTCTTGCACATTATATTTGTTGGCTACCTCTGACTGAATCAAATTTTACAACCTTTTATTTAGAATTTGACCAAGAGTTTAAGAAAAGAAAGAAAAAGTCAACACAATTAACCCTCTTTCTTGTGTTTTTCTAACCTTTAGAATTGTGGTGATGTCAAAAAAAATTAGATGGTGATAAATAATATGTTGAGAACACATACTATAAATTTGATCATATTTTGGTGACAACCGAAGAAACAAAGAAATTCAGTGACATTGAGATTGAAGATCTGCATGTCACTCTTGAACCTTTTGTATTGAATTTGGTTGAAAGAAACAATGATGAAGAATAAGAACATTTTTTTCCGCTCGATTCAAGAAGTGTGAGACTACCAAGAAAAAAAATGAAAATGTAGGAGAAAAATAGTTGAAAAGACAAAGGTAAGTATGAAGATAAACACGAATCCCCTAATAGGAGAAAATGATGAAATGAGAAGAATAAAAAAAGGTCTTTTGAAAAGAAGAAGGTCCAATGTTGCAATGGTGAGAATTTTGAATATTATCCTAATCAATATGGGTTTGTTAGAAAATGAAAGTCATCGGTGGACAATGATAGACAATAATCATTTTTTCACTGTATACACAAGTATCAAATTCTACAAAAGGATACAGTGAAAACATTACACTAGAGATTGGAGATAAAAATGGAGAAAAAATTGAAGGCTGAATAGAGAGCTAAAAAGAATCATCTATGTGACATAGATTAGAGATAGAAATGAAGATAAAATTGAAAGTTAAATAGAGAGGAAAAAAAGAACTTTGTTATTTTGACACCCGATTTTTCTACACCGTATTCTACAACGTAGCTAACAATAAAGCAAATTTATATTGCACGAAAACCAAAGTAGTCAAACTATAAAAAAATAATACAACTAATACATTTTTGTAGATGTTTAGAATTGGCAGAATTTTTGACCAACAAGAAGTGTTGAACTTAGTTCAGGATGTCACACCAGATGTTGTGACATTATCAAACAGAGTATAAGTTAATGAACTTAGTTCAGGATGTCACACCAGATGTTGTGACATTGTGTAAGTTAATGAATTAAGTTCAGACATCAGGATGTCACACCAGATGTTGTGACATCTCAGACCTGCTACCAGACTTAAATAATGCATAACAGAACTGAGTAAATTCAGGGAATTTATCTGGAATTAATTATGAATGGATAAACAATGCAAGGCGCATCTGTAGGGAGCTTAGTTGTTTGTTTTCAGTATAACAGAATAACTATCTCACCTAGAATCAAGGAAGTAACAAACCCTAATTCAAGGTGATGACAACATGCGTATCAGGACTGGATATTCTACAGAAAGCCCAAAATCCAAGCATCTATTTAAGCAACAGAAACTCTCAGAATAGAGTACGAAATTAAGAAGACTAAATAGGGTGTTTGTGTTTTAATAGCAGGTTTTAGTTGTGTATCACTTTATGAGCTTTTAAGCAAAAAGTGTATTGTGTCTTGATTGAAACTGTGAAGTAAAATCAAGCTGTTGTGTTTGAAGTGTGACTTCAATTTTATTAAACTTGTAAACATATCACTGTGTGATTGAGGGGGGAGTAAGTTGGTACTCATATCTAAGTTGTGTCTTAGGTAGAAATTGCCTTAGGTAGATATTAAGTGAAGGATTAAACTGAGTGGTTTAAGTCCAAAATTAATATTACTTATATTGGATTTCCTTCCTGGCTTGGTAGCCCCCAGATGTAAGTGTGGAGATACACTGAACTGGGTTAACAATTTCCTGTGTTGTTTACTTTACCTGCACTTTAAGTTTTTGTTTAAGTCTTCAAGTGTTTAAACATCTCATTCGACATCACGTACCTGATCCCAGAATTTCAATTGGTATCAGAGCAGGCACCCTGCCTGTTTAACTGGGTGAGATCTAGGGACTGCAAATTTTGGGAACATGGACAGAGATGTAGGATCTGTGAATAGACCACCTATATTGGATGGATCCAACTATGACTACTGGAAGCCAAGAATGGTAGCATTCATAAAGTCACTTGGTAGTAGGGCTTGGAAAGCAGTCAACAAAGGATGGGAGCACCCTGTCCAAGACAACAAGGATGGGGCAAAAGTGTTGAAGTCTGAAGAAGAATGGAGCAAGGAGGAAAAAGATTCAGCACTTGGAAACTCCAAAGCCTTAAATGCCTTATTCAATGGCATTGATAGGAATATATTCAGACTTGTGCATCACTGTGAGCTGGCCAAAGATGTTTGGGACACTCTCAAAACCACTCATGAAGGAACATCAAAGGTGAAGATGTCAAGACTTCAACTTCTCACCACCAAGTTTGAAAACTTGAGAATGAAGGAAGATGAGACAATTCATGAGTTTTACATGAAAATCTTGGAAATAGCTAATACTTCTGGTGCTTTGGGAGAGAAAATGAGTGATGAAAAGCTGGTAAGAAAGATTCTCAGATCTTTACCAAAAAGATTTGACATGAAGGTTACAGCAATAGAAGAAGCTCAAGACATATGCACAATGAAGGTTGAAGAGCTCATTGGTTCCCTTCAAACATTTGAGATGAGAATGAATGATACAATTGTGAATAAGAACAAAAGCATAGCCTTGGTTTCAAATACTGATAAAGAAGAAGAAAATCATGAAGCAGACCCTGAAGAAAATTTATCAGAAACAATTGCTATGCTTGGAAGACAATTGAACAAGATTCTCAAAAGAATGGATAGCAGGTCCAGACCAAGTGGAAGAAACTCAAACTCTTCTGAGAATAAAAGACCTTATGATGCTAATAGAAGGTCAAATTATGATGAAAAGACCAACCAAGGAAAAGGGATTCAATGTCATGGATGTGAAGGATATGGACACATCAGAAATGAATGCTACCTATCTAAAGAAGCAGAAGAAAGGTCTCTCTGTGACCTGGTCAGATGAAGACTCAGGATGTGAATCAGAAGAAGAATATGCAAAGCACATCACTGCTCTAGTTGGAGTATGTGAATCTGAAGGGGGATCTAGTGATGAGGAGCTGACTTTTGAAGAGCTTAAAGAATCATACAAAGAGCTGTGTAAAAGGAGCACTAAAGTATGCATGGAGAATATAAAGTAGAAGAAGCAGATTGAGGCATTGAAGGTTGAAAAGACAAGTAGTCTAGAGATCATTGACACTCTGAAAAGTGAAGTAAGCCTTCTCAACTCCAAGTTGGAGAATATGTCCAAATCTGTCAGAATGCTGAACAGTAGCTCAAACACACTTGATGTCATTCTCAACAACAACAAGCACTCAGGGGATAGAACTGGGCTGGGATTTAATAAATCTCAAAAGTTTGAGGCTAGCTCCAGCAAAACAACTTCAAATCCCATAAAGTCAGACAAGATGTCCCAACAGATGTCCCAACATCATGAAAAGAACATGATGAAAAAGAAGTATCAAAGATGGAGATGCCATCATTGTGGAAGGTTTGGTCACATCAAACCTTTTTGCTACAAGCTGCATGGACATCCAAATTAGAGGTATCAGCAACCCCCTAAGCAGAAGACAGAGGTTATCAAGAAAGTGCTGCATGGACATCAAAATTAAAAATATCAACAACCCCCTAAGCAGAAGACAATGGCCATCAAGAAAATATGGGTACCTAAAGCTAGTCTTCATGCTGATCAAAGCTACAAATACATGCCTAAGAACAAGCTAAACAAACAACCTTGGAGCTCTAAAGATAGTCACTACACAGGGCAGAGGCATCAAAGGAAACCTCACAACAGACAAAAATGGTCAAAGAAGGTTGTTGCCTATATAGCTCATACATCTCTCAGAGTATCAGCTAAAGAAGACTGGTACTTTGACAGTGGATGCTCAAGGCACATGACTGGATTGAAGAATCTGCTGGTAGACTTAAAGTCTCACTCATCCAGATATGTAACCTTTGTAGATGGAGCTAAAGGAGAAATCAAAGGAGTTGGGACTTTGAAATCAAAGGAGCTAAAAGGATTGACTGCTAACTTGATCAGCATAAGTCAATTATGTGATCAAGGTTACAGTGTAAACTTTACCAAAACCGAATGCATAGTGTCTGATAAAGAACAGAAGGTTGTCATGAGAGGAGCCAGATCTAAAGACAACTGTTATATGTGGGAACCTCAAGATTTCAGTCTCACTTCAACTTGCTCATTAGCCAAAGAAGAAGAAGTGAAGCTATGGCACCAAAGACTGGGTCATCTTCATCTCAGAGGCATAAAGAAGATCATATCTATGGAGGTTGTAAGAGGTATTCCAAGACTGAAGATTGATGAAGGCAAAGTGTGTGGTGAATGTCAAATAGGCAAGCAAACCAAGATGTCCCATCCAAAGCTCCAACATCTGACAACTTCCAAAGTTTTGGAATTATTGCATATGGATCTTATGGGACCAATGCAGGTTGAGAGCCTTGGTGGTAAAAGGTATGCCTATGTAGTTGTTGATGACTTTTCAAGATACACTTGGATAAATTTCATCAAAGAAAAGTCTGATGTGTTTGATGTATTCAAAGATTTGTGCCAAAGAATACAAAGAGAAAAAGCAAGCTGTGTGGTCAGAATAAGAAGTGACCATGGAAAGGAGTTTGAGAATAAAAAATTCTCAGATTTCTGTTCTTCAGAAGGAATCAATCATGAGTATTCTTCTCCTATCACCCCTCAACAGAATAGGATTGTTGAGAGGAAGAACAGAACTATCCAAGAGTCAGCAAGAGCTATGATCCATGCTAAAAAGTTACCACTGTACTTCTGGGCTGAAGTTATGAACACAGCTTGTTACATTCACAATAGAGTCATTCTAAGAAAAGGAACCTTGTCCACCATCTATGAAGTCTGGAAGGGCAAAAAACCTACAGTCAAGTACTTCCATGTGTTTGGAAGTAATTGTTATATTCTAGCTGATAGGGATCAAAGAAGAAAGATGGATCCTAAAAGTGATGAAGGGATTTTTCTGGGATACTCCATAAATAGCAGAGCCTATAGAGTATTTAACTCCAGAACCAAGGTTATAATGGAGTCAATAAATGTGATCATTGATGATGCCCCTGCAGATGTTGCAGATGATGTTGGAACATCTGCTGACAGTCAGACTGAAGTTGAAATAAAGAGTGATAATCCTGACTTCACTCTAACTGAGGCAAGGACAGAACAATCCAGCAAACCTCCCTCCATCAGAATCCAGAAGGATCATCCTAAAGATCTGATAATTGGTGATCCCAACAATGGTGTAATCAATAGATCAAGAGAGATGATTTCAGGTTCTTGTTTTGTTTCAAAGATAGAACCTAAAAACATCAAGGAAGCTCTGAATGATGAATATTGGATTTCTGCCATGCAAGAAGAATTAGGTCAGTTCACAAGGAATGAAGTGTGGGATCTTGTTCCTAGACCTGATGACATAAATGTGATTGGCACTAAATGGGTGTATAAGAACAAGTCAAATGAGCAGGGAGTTGTTACAAAGAACAAGGCTAGACTTGTAGCTCAAGGATACACACAAATTGAGGGAGTAGACTTTGATGAAACCTTTGCACCAGTAGTAAGACTTGAATCAATCAGACTACTTTTAGGAATTGCTTGTATCCTGAAGTTCAAGCTATTTCAAATGGATGTTAAAAGTGCCTTTCTAAATGGGTATCTTAATAAAGAGGTATATGTGGAGCAACCTAAGGGATTTGTTGATCCAAGCTGTCCAAATCATGTATACAAACTAAGGAAGGCTCTTTATGGTCTGAAGCAAGCCCCAAGAGCATGGTATGAGAGACTAACTACCTTTCTCATAAAACAAGGGTACAGGAAAGGTGGAATAGACAAAACCTTGTTTGTGAAGGATGAAGAAGGAAATGTCATGATTGCTCAAATATATGTAGATGACATAGTCTTTGGTGGAATGTCAGACAGGATGGTTAAACATTTTGTCACTCAAATGGAATCTGAATTTGAGATGAGTCTAGTAGGAGAACTAACCTACTTTCTTGGACTGCAAATCAAGCAGATGGAGGACTCCATGTTCATATCCCAAAGCAAGTATGCCAAGAACACTGTCAAGAAGTTTGGGATGGATAGTGCAAGTCACAAAAGAACACCTGCTCCCACTCATTTAAAGCTGACAAAGGATGACAAGGGTGAGAAGGTGGACCAAAGCTTATACAGAAGCATGATTGGAAGCCTTTTATATCTGACTGCTAGCAGACCAGATATAGCCTTTGCAGTAGGTGTATGTGCAAGATATCAAGCTGAGCCAAAAGTAAGTCATCTAAACCAGGTTAAGAGGATTTTGAAATATGTCAATGGTACTTGTGACTATGGCATAATGTATTCTCATGGATGTGAACCAATTCTTACTGGCTTTTGTGATGCTGATTGGGCTGGAAGTGCTGATGATAGAAAGAGCACATCAGGAGGATGCTTCTTTCTAGGAAACAATTTGATTTCTTGGTTCAGTAAGAAACAAAATTGTGTATCCTTATCCACTGCTGAAGCTGAATATATTGCAGCTGGTAGCAGTTGTTCACAGTTGGTTTGGATGAAGCAAATGCTCACATAATACAATGTCCCACAAGATGTCATGACATTGTACTGTGACAATTTAAGTGCTATTAACATATCAAAGAATCCTATCCAACACAGCAGGACCAAGCACATTGATATCAGGCATCATTTCATCAGGGATCTAGTGGAAGAGAAGGTGATCTCATTAGAACATGTAGCCACAGATCTGCAATTGGCTGGTATATTTACTAAAGCTTTGGATGCTACCCAATTTGAAAACCTAAGGGGTAAATTGGGAATCTGCTTATGTGAAATATAGAAGTTATGGAGAAGTGCCAACATGTCCTATGACATCGTGTGGCATGATCACCAGATGGCAACACCAGTCTGGTCAATAACTATGTGTATTCCACTCTTTAAAATTCCATCAGTAACGACTTTTATAAAAGCTCAAGCTTGCTCTCAGCTCTTCATCTCCTCACTATCCTCTCAAAACCATTTGCATGCTAAAGCTGTTTTTCTGAGCTCATCAAAATCAATCAACCCTAAACTCTTCTTTCACCACATTCGAAAATGTCTCAACATCAAAACCCTAACATCATGGATGAAAATCTCAACCAAGAAGATGTGGTGCATGCAACCCCAATCTCCATGGTTCCAATGGATACTACTCCCATGGACGAAATCAGAGGAAGTGTCCCTCTTGCTCAAAAGCCTAGAACTCCAAATGTGAGAAGAGCAAAGGAACCTGTGTTCAGCAAAAGCAAAGGGATTCCTTCATCATCAAACACCACCCCCAAAGCCTCTGATTATGTGGATGCCTCCATCAAGCATCTTGTGAATAGGATTTTGTCTGAACAAAGAGTAGTGTGTGGGGTATCTGTTCCTCTGAACACCATGCCAGCTCCACAAGAAGAACAGAGCAATCAGGCTGAAGAGGACACTCCTTCTCAACAGGATGTCCCAATAGATGTTGAAACATCTGAGGACCAGAACAAGGCCTCAACTGATGATGATAATGAAGCCACTGATGACCAAGCTTCTGTTGATCCACCTGCTGAAAAGGAGGCTTCTCAACCTCCTCCTGCTGAAACCATAGATGATAACTCTGACACGGAGATCATTGCATCTTTCAACCCTAGCATAGCCAAAAGGCTTAGGGCTAGGAAGGAGAAGAAGTCTGCTGGACATTCAACTCCTGAAAAGAAACAGCCTACACCAAAGAAGGACAAAGCTAAAGTTGCCTTTGGTCCTACCAAACAATGGAGAAAAGTAAGTACACAAAAGAGGAAAGCTGTTACTCCACCAGATTCAGATGTTGAAGAGGATGTCCCAACATCCCCACCAAGGAAGAAACCAGCACCTTCAAGGTCTACCTCTGTTGTTCCAGAAGCTCATCTGGACAATGTGTCGTTCCATCATGTGTCAAGTGTGAGCAGATGGAAATTTGTCTACCAAAGAAGGGTGGCACTGGAAAGAGAGCTGGGCAGCAATGCACTGGAGTGCACTGAGGTAATAGACCTAATTTCCTCTGCTGGCTTATTCAAGACTGTTTCAAACTTTTCACCCTGCTATGAGCTGCTGGTCAAGGAGTTCATTGTCAACCTTCAAGAAGACTGTGCTGATGGAAAGTCAGAAGAATTCAGAAAGGTGTATGTAAGAGGGAGATGTGTGGAATTCTCTCCTAGGGTTATAAATCATTACCTAGGGAGAGAATCTGATGGGCCTAATGAGCTAGGGAAGACTGACAACCAAATTTGCAAGGTCATCACTGCCAATCAGGTTAAAACTTGGCCAGTCAAGAGGAAACTTTCTGTTAGCTTGCTAACAAGGAAGTATGCAATGCTGCATAGGATTGGTACTGTCAACTGGGTCCCTACCAACCATACCTCTTCAATAGCTACTGGATTGGGAAGATTCATCTATGTTGTGGGCACCCAAACAAAGTTGGACTTTGGGGCTTACATATTTGATCAAACTCTGAAGCATGCAGGAACATCAGCAACAAAGCTTCCTATTGCTTTTCCATCTCTGCTATGTGGAATCATCCTCAGCCAGTATCCAGGTATCCTCACTGAGAAGGATTCAGTCAGCAAAAGAGAAAGTCCACTGGCATTCCACTACAAACTTTTCTTGAGCCATCATGCTGCTGATGTTGAAGCTCCCAGTGGGACATCTGCTGGACCTTCAAAAGCAAACTCCCATATCCAAAGCTGCCTTGATTGTAGAACTGAAGAACACCTGCAAAGAGCTAGATGCCAGGAAGCAAAAGCTTGAGGAAATTATTCAAAGGCTGGAGATGGAAGAAAGTGCTCAGAAGGCTGCTAAATCTGATGATGACTCTGATGATGAATCTGAAGAGGAAGAAGATACTGAATATGAAGACTCTGAGTGAAAATGTGTGTGAGGAATGTATACTGTCTGCTTCAGCATTGTATTTTGGTTTTGTAATTTTGTATTTCTCTCTGATTATGTAAAATTTGGTCCCAATTTCTGTCTAACAAGGGGGAGAAGAGAACTGAACAACAACAATGTCTGCTGCAGTTTACATGATTAATGAACAAGCTGTTTGTCTGTTTAATGTCTGCCTATGAACTACATTTTTTTTAAAGTCTGTTGAAGAAGTCAGAATACATACAGGTTTGAGGGGGAGCAAACTCTCATATGATTAAAACAGAAAAGAACTCTGCTGCACTCTGATAAATGAAACTCTGCTGCACTCTGATAAAACCAGAAGATTGTGTTAGCCAAAAATTAGTCAAAGGGGGGGTTTGTAGATGTTTAGAATTGACAGAATTTTTGACTAACAAGAAGTGTTGAACTTAGTTCAGGATGTCACACCAGATGTTGTGACATTATCAAACAGAGTATAAGTTAATGAACTTAGTTCAGGATGTCACACCAGATGTTGTGACATTGTGTAAGTTAATGAATTAAGTTCAGACATCAGGATGTCACACCAGATGTTGTGACATCTCAGACCTGCTACCAGACTTAAATAATGCATAACAGAATTGAGTAAATTCAGGAAATTTATCTGGAATTAATTATGAATGGATAAACAATGCAAGACGCATCTGTAGGGAGTTTAGTTGTTTGTTTTCAGTATAACACAATAACTATCTCACCTAGAATCAAGGAAGTAACAAACCCTAATTCAAGGTGATGACAACATGCGTATCAGGACTGGATATTCTACAGAAAGCCCAAAATCCAAGCATCTATTTAAGCAACAGAAACTCTCAGAATAGAGTACGAAATTAAGAAGACTAAATAGGGTGTTTGTGTTTTAATAGCAGGTTTTAGTTGTGTATCACTTTATGAACTTTTAAGCAAAAAGTGTATTGTGTCTTGATTGAAACTGTGAAGTAAAATCAAGTTGTTGTGTTTGAAGTGTGACTTCAATTTTATTAAACTTGTAAACATATCACTGTGTGATTGAGGGGGAGTGAGTTGATACTCATATCTAAGTTGTATCTTAGATAGAAATTGTCTTGGGTAGATATTAAGTGAATGATTAAACTGGGTGGTTTAAGTCCAGAATTAATATTACTTATATTGGATTTCCTTTCTGGCTTGGTAGCCCCCAGATGTAAGTGTGGAGATACACTGAACTGGGTTAACAATTTCCTGTGTTGTTTACTTTACCTGCACTTTAAGTTTTTGTTTAAGTCTTCAAGTGTTTAAACATCTCATTCGACATCACGTACCTGATCCCATAATTTCAATTTTAGAGATGCTAATAAGGTATGGATGTCAAAAAATAGTGTCATCATATCTTTTCTCAAAAAAGAATCATCCGTATATATTTTCTGCTCTGATATCCCTAAGAAAACCTTTGATTGAGTTTCTTTATTAAACCAAAAGTATTAAGTCCTACGAGACTTTCTTATCACTTCCTCCAAGCACGTGTGAGCCAAGTGGTATGATATTGCAAAGCACTTCATAACGAATTAGAATCTTTAGCCGACCAAATTTAATTCCAATAGAAAATTAGAATCAACCTCATATAATTGATAATAGTAGTTTCAGAGTTGAAAGAATAATGAATAGGGTCCATTACTTCCACTAAAAATATTACATGTTTTCATCATGTCATGGATGATTAATAGTAACTACTAACAAGTACCTAACAAAACCAAACCTACCTTTCCAATTTTCGTGGTGTACGTCTACTTATCATTAGTTTTTAAAATAATTAAAACACTTATCATTCATTAATTAATTATATATCACGCATTTATAAAGTCCAAGGCTCCAAATATTTTGCTTTCGAATGACCCAAGCTATGAACCTCACCTAACATTTCTTTTGGATTTAAACAATAAATATTTTATTACATTCTGTATTAAATATTTATATATTCTATTATGTCAATATTAATCATATTTAAGTTAATATTGTTGACAGTGAGATTCAATTATAATCTAAGTTCAGTTGTGGCGGCTTTTTGTCTTGTTAAAGGGACGATGATTACTAATAATCAATTAAGATTCCAAACACTTTTCTAAAATTTGTTTGGATCTTATCCACATGTCACTTAACAGCTATGTTAAAGATTAAAAATAATATTGTAAAAAATAATTTTAACAACACGCCAATGAATTTACCCATCCTCCAAAGAAAAACTATTATAGAATAAAAAAAGATGAATTTCTTTTTCCCATGTAAGTTGGAAAAACATCATGCCGATCCAATAAATTTGAAGATCTCGTTCTAATTTTTAAAATGGTTCATTTTTTTTATTAAAAATATAATTAAAGTAATTAAAATAATATTTAAAAATATAATTATATATTAATTAAAAATAAATTTATTTATAATTATTTTGAAATTTGATCCATTTCATTTTTTATATATATATTAAGTTTTTATTATAGTATTAGTTTATTTTATTAAATTTTTAATATAATATTTTTTATAGTTTATTACTATTAATAAAAAATTGGGACCTTTAAAATTTTGGGGCCTTCTAATATTTGAAAAATGTATGTTGAAAAACACCATTTATAATTCAATTGAAAATTATTTATTTACATTTCTTATAAATTTATTTTAATCCGCTTTTCTGCATTTATATTTCTACTTTGCAAAATTATCAATAAAAATATTTCAAAGTAATAAAAATTTTCAATATGAATAATGTCGAAGTATTTTTATTGTATTTAGAATTTGTTTTACATTATTAGTTATGTCTTATGATCAATCTAGTTGATCATGTGAATAATCAAAATATAATTTTTTTGGAAGGTTTGCACTTGTTTACCAAATTCCAGGGTAAACAACCTCTCAGATTTCAGAGATATTTCTCCAGACGCACCTTGAAACGTTAAATAAACCGGAGGCATCTCCGTCATATGTTAAATCATAGACCATGCATTCCAATCAGAAGTCAATTTACACGTTTATTGTCCCGAAAATGCATCTCTGTTTATTTTACGGAGATGTAGCATGTTATGTTTTATTTATGTTTATTCACATGAAGCTTTATAAATGTTATGTACTATGTTATGTGATGAGATTTAACTAAGGGTGGCAAAATGGATGGATTGGATGGACATGGATTGGATTGTTAATTGATGAATCAAAACAATTCATTAGTCCAATAACCATCCACTAAAAATTCTTTAAAAAATCCAATACAATCCATCCATTAAATGATATAATCCATCTAATTCATCCATTAATAACTTTTTGGTGGATGGATATTCATCCGTCCAAGAAGAATTTAAATATTTTTTAAATTTTTATTTTATTTTTTAAATTTCAAAAAAAATATATTTAAAAACATATATTTTTATTAGATAAAATATTTTTAAATACATTTTTTTATTTTAAAAATATAATATTTAAAAATATTTTTCACCACTGTCGCCCATACTATCAACTTGATTAAGGAATTTCTTTTTTGTAAATTTCTTCAATTCTAGAAATTAAACTAGGAAAGTACATATTAATTTATCTATTGTATTAATACAAATATATTAATACACGTGAATGTTAATAATAAACCATCTAATACAACAAATTAATCAAAAAATGTATGAAAATGTAACATAATCATGTTTTTTTTTACTGCTAAAGAAAATGGGTGCTAAAGAAAATGGGTGACTGAAACAATTTTTTTTTAATTTAATAACATTTAATAATAAATTAATTTCAAAATTTATTCTTGTTGATTATAAAATATATTAAGTTTTTAATTATTATAAATTCATCGGTAACAATTATTATTTCAAATTTGATACCAAATTAATATGAATTTTAATAGAAACTTTTATTAGTTTTACTTACATTGTTATAATAATATAAAATATATTAAATTTTTAATTATTATAAATTCATCAGTAACAATTATTATTTCAAATTTGATACCAAATTAATATGAATTTTAATAGAAACTTTTATTAATTTTACTTACATTGTATAATAAGCAGTAAATGCACAAGTATGTTAACAATCACGTCTTCAAAAAAATGAGTGTGTATCACAGCTCAAATATTTTAATTACGTTGTATAATATACATTATTTTTATTCACGTTGTAGAATACAAATTTAAATTGAAAATTTTCAAATTCAAAATACATTAATACTTAACCATACATATTGTAATTATTACTTAAATATTATTAATCATGGTTTATAAAATGTTACTAATCAGGTTAAATGTATTCAAGTTCAAAAAAATTAATTCTAAAAATATTATTTGTTTTTTATATTTTCAAAACCAAAAAAATTTTAAAATTATCAATTTTATTTTAATTATTTTACTTTAATTGCATAAATAATTTTTTAGTATTTTAGTATAACATGATTTAAAAAATTTCAAATATAAAATAAAAATGATCCATTGGATTTTTTAAAAATGTTGGATGGATTTGATTCATCTAATTATATAAATGGATGGAGTTGATTCAATCCATTAATTAATTTTTGGTGTATTAGATGAATTGGATGATTTTTTTTAGTGGATGGATTGGATGAATTTTTGTTTAATCGATCTAATTGTCATCCTTAGATTTAACCTATACAATCGATATGAAAAAAATAATATATATAAATCCAGATAGTTAAAAAATGACATATATAAATATAATTGAAATACACTATAAAATAGCATGAAATGAAAATATAATACAATACATGATAAATCCAAAGTACTGATAGATTTTCCCTCCAAGGTAAAAAAGACGACGTTTAGAAGCATCTGGAGTGATTACATGAAATAGTTTCAAGGAGGTTAACAATGATAATAATGATTGTGAATTATTGGTATAAAGTTCAACATCTACTAGTAATATTCATTTATTACACTATACTATATTATTCCAAAAACATTTCTTTTTCAATGAAAGAAACAGAACCAATACTAGTTATTCTCACCATTGGGAAAGGCATTTCTTATAAAATATTGATATACATAAAATATTACTCTCCCTAGTTCTACTTATACAAAATAATTATTTTTAAATTTATTTAATAACAAAAATTTATAGACTAAATTTATTAGTTTTTGTTTGAATATATAACTCAAACATTTTATTATAAATATTGAAATTCTGGTATGACAGACTCAGATGTCGAATACGATGTTGAGACATCAGATCTGTTACTTGTTAAACATGGCAAGGTACAAACAACTGCATCATATAATTCTGATATACCAGATTCTAACTATTCTACAGGATGTTTAGACATCTGGTTTGACATTCAGCAAGAATACTGCATAATATATAAACCAAAAAAGCAGTAAAGAACACATTCAAATTATTAACTCAGTTCGATGCAAACTCATCTACTATGAGGGATACCAAGCTAGGAAGGAAATCCACTATGTAGTATCAATTCAAGGACCCACAACAAACCACTCGATTTACAATCCTCTCACTTAATCACTATCAATGCAACTTCTACTTAGGAACTCCTAAGTATGAGAACCCTTTCTCACCCCCTCTCTATCACAACAGTGATAAAATTAACAATTCAAAGTCAGAAGAAACACTTCCATGACAAGACCTTAACCTTGCTTCAAAGCTTCAGTCAAAAACAAAATACCTTTTGCTTAAAAGCTTCAAGGATTACAAAGAAAAACATCCACAAAGAATGAATCTTGTTGCATACGGCTGTGACTAGAACTCAACCCTAATGATATGACTTTTACATCTTTGGCTGGTTATTAAACTTAGGTTACAAGGTTTCTTTTTATAACCTAATCCCAACTGGATTTGGGTCTAAAAACGCAGCATAGCAGCTGCTACAATCATGTAGAAAAGTCTACTACAAATATGATCTTCAAACATAACAACTTCCTAAAATATCTCTAAATATAGGAACTCTATATTTATTCAATATTTGTCTTCAATATAAATTAAATCTCCAAGATCTTTAAATCAGCGCTACATTGGATTGCTTTAATTCTCTGAATATTCTACTTCTATTAAATAATAATAGAATCTTCAATCCACCTGTATCAATTCATGATGTCGAATGAACTGTTTAGGACATTTTCTTCGACATGTTGCTCTAGACTTCAACTCAACATGTTGATGCGCACAATAGGACTTTTTTGCTTAACTTGTTCTTTATTTTGCAAAGTCTTATACATTTTATTGCTGATATATTTATTTTACAAAATTAATGCCAATCCTATAAAAATAGAACTTACAATTTCCCCCTTTGGCAAATTTTGGCTAAGACATATACAAAAAAAAAACAAGAAAGATTTCAGTAGCAATACTGAAAAAACCACAACAACCTTTTCTTCATCATGTTAGGACATATTGCTTTACATCTTCCTCAACAGCCTTTCTCAACATCATTGGGAATAACAATGGACAAGGAGTAGAAAGTCCTGAACTCTTGGACGAACTAATCCATTACTACCCCTATCCATTCAGGTTCCCAGAAACATTCTTCTCAGGCGGAGAAGTACTCCCCCTCAAGGAGACCAATGGTAGCATAAGAGAACAAGAGCCACATTCCTTTATGTAACTCAGAACACAAGTCATAATTGTGTCATAACTCGGGACACAAGTCACAAGGACTAAGTTACAACATCCATCTTGACATCCCATCCACCATACAAGAACACGTCTGACACAACCATTGGAATAACAACTCCAAGCACCCCATCTGAACAGACATTTTCTCCCCCTTTTAGCCAAAAATTGGAAAAGACAACCCTCACAACACCAAACCCATGCAGTAATCACCCAAATACAGAGAAAGCCCATAAGAGAAAAGAAAGGATGAAACCACTAACATGCTGATAGAGGAGAAATGATCTCTATAAATAGCAAGAGCTGACCTAGAAAGTAACGGTTGTGCCTTGAATGCAGATGCTTTCTTGGTCAAGGCCCATTATTTCAGGCGCAAAAACTTCTACACCAATTAAAGGAACTGTTTAAAACAAACAAAAAAACACGCGTTTCACAGTTTACAGTCAGCACCTTCCACACACAATCCTAGCTAGCCTCAACACACACATGTTCTGAAACATGTTCTGACATCCTACCACAAGCTGTCTACTAGAAACACTACATGCATAGTCCACACCCTCTTTAGGATCCAAATTATACTATAGATAACAACTTTATCCAGATGAATCCATACAACCCATACTTAGCAGACCATGTTACGACATGATGTGTGACATCATATACACTTATCAGAGGCAACCATTCTGAATAAGAACAATCAAGTGCACTTGGTATTAATCCTTTAAACCAAGACATATATTGTCAGAATAAAAAAAAAATACTACTCCCCCTTAACTTCACAAATCCAGCTGCACAAAAATGTAAGACTCTCCCCTATCAAGGATAACACATGCTTCTTTGTACTTTGATGAATAGAAAAAATAAGACGCATCTGCATGTATTCAAGAGCTCACTCTTTGTTAAATCCATAATTGAACACAATCACCCCTTGTACCAAAACACATAATCCCTTCTTGGTTTGTTGTTACCGCAAGTTACAACTGTTGATCATCTTCTTGCTAGCAAGACTTAGCACTAGGCCTACATTACTTTCACAATATTTTGGCCATACACTCTAGATAATACTCATCCAAACTAATTCTGACATTAATTTGGGAATATCCACATTTATACTTTCAAGCAATCAATACCTGATCTACTTCAGTTTCTCTACCATCTCAAATCGGCTACTTCATCATTCTCCCATATGATAAGGTAGAAAGCAATTGAATACAATGTAGACAAACACCCCAGATAACGTCCTAACACTAGTTAGAACATCTTCCATACACTAAGACATCATCACATGATTCTTGATATGTTCCACCAATTGGACTTACTATAACATAGTAATTCAAGAGCTAAATATATTCAACAATATTGTTCCACCAGCTTAAATTAGAAATCTAGAAAGAGAGATAAACTCTCATCCACCTTCAAGAAGAATAAATCTCCTTGAGTCTTCAACTCATCACCCTTCTGTCCAAGAGTAACTTCAGTCAATAGTCTTATTGACTCATCATGGAGCTTAAATCTCACAGATCCAATACCTGCAATTTTGCAAGCTTTGTTGTTTCCCAACAACACTGATCCACCATCTTGAACATATAATTCCTTGAACAAATATTTATTTGGAGTCATGTGCCAAGTGCAACCTGAATCCATAATCCACTCTTTTCTTGAGTCGTCGCTCAAAACCATAAGAACATCAGATGAGTCGAAATCATCTTGAACAATGGTAGCATTGCCATTATCATTACCTCGATGATCTTCCAGGCGCTCAGGACACACCTTTCGAATGTGACCCTCCTTCTTACAATGATAGCATCGAACACCAGATTCTTCACCATTATATGACTCCTGCTGACTTTTACCATTCTTCTTGTTGAACTTACCATCCTTTCGCAAGAATTTCGCATTAACGGACAAACCTTCACCAACTGTCGAAGGTTTATGCTCCTTTCACTCATTTAAGCCCTTAGAGTACAAGATAAGCTTGAACATCTCCAAAGGTCAGAGACTCTCTTCCATACAAAAGAGTTTCTTTGAAGTGAGCATGTGTTCTGGGCAAAGCGCATAACAGCAACAACGCTTGATCTTCATCATCGATTTTCACATCAATATTTTTAAGATCAAGAATCAGCTTGTTGAACATATCCAACTGCTCATCCAACACTTTGTCTTCACTCATCTTGAATGAATACAAGGCTTGCTTCAGGTAGAGTCGATTCACCAACAATTTGGTCATGTATAAGCCTTCAAGTTTCAATCATAACCCTGATGTCGTCGTCTCCTTTGATACCTGTCGAAGTACCTTATCACCAAGGGTCAAAAATATATCGTTGTGTGCTTTCTCAATCATGGTCGTCTTTTCAGCTGTCGTCAATGCAGCATTCATGGTTGTCTCTCCCTTCAACGCTTCTAAACAACCCTGCTGAACAAGCAGGGCTTTCATATTCAAGCCCCACAAACCGAAATCGTTCACTCCGGTGAACTTTTCAATCTCATACTTTGTTGAAGGCATCTTCTTCATGCTCGTCGTACCAATTTTTTGTGAATAGGATACCTTAGAAACAAAGTATAATAGGTTTCTCAAGAAATCCACAAGAGTTAGGGTTTAGGGTTACCAAAGATAACAACAAATATTAGTTACAAACTGCTATTTTTTCATTTCTCTTAAAACAAGATTACAAGTATACAAGAATAACAAATAACCCCTCTCACTTTTGAATTAGGAATTTCTCTTCCTATTTTCCCTTATGCAAAGTATGAGAGACTAGTATGCTATTTATAATAAAACTAACATACTAACCTAATGGGCTTTTTAACAATTACCCATTATAAGCTAACTTAGGGTACAAACTAACTCAAACAATTGGATCCATAACACAAGTCCCAATTAAACAATAACATGTGAGCAGACTTCGACGACATGCTATTCGTACTAGGGTTTGTTCCAATATTCCACAACTTTGGATCTGATCGTTGGGATGAATAAAATTTAGGTTTTGTCGCACATCTTATACGCAGATGACATTCTAATTTTCTGCAAGGCGAAAAGCTCAAACATTATTAAGCTCATTTCTATATTCAAAGGATATGCAGATATTTCAGGGAAGATTGTTAATTGTGATAAATCGTTCATATACAACGGTGCAATGTCCGGTTCTAGACTTAACATTCTTGCTGCTCTCTCGGGTTTCAAATTAAGCTCTCTCCCCTTTGTTTATCTTGGTGTTCCCCTAAACAGATCTTTCTGTAGCCTATTACCGACAAATTAATTCATAAACTCTCCTCTTGGAAAGGTTTGTTGTTATCTTTTGCGGGTCGTGTTGAACTGGTCAAAACTTCGGTGTATTCTATGCTTATGTATAACATGACGATTTATGATTGACCGATTTCTCTCATTGAGGAAATAGAAAGAGCGACTAGAAAATTTATTTGGAGCAGTGATTCTTCCAAAATAAAATTTGTCACAGTGGCTTAGAAGAATCTTTGTATGCCAACGGAAGAAGGGGGCTTGGATTGCGTTCTATTTATCACTTAAATGTTGCCCTTAATTTGAAGTTGGCATGGGACATTATCAATTTTGTTGAATTTTGCGCTGTTCTAGTTCAGAACAGAATGATACGGAAAAATCTTTTCATCAAACATCATGTTTTTCGTCCATATGGTCGAGTGCTAAGCAGGAGATTCAACACGCTATTGACAATTCTTTTTGGTGTATTGGTAATGGTTCCTATGCGAGCTTATGGTTTGATCGCTGGTGTGGTACCCTGCTTTATCTCAACGTGGTTGCTCCTGTTTCTGTAATAGATCAAACAGTAAGCAAAATTTTAGTTAATGGTTTATGGGACTTCTCTTTATTGGTCACGACCATTCCCCCTTCTCTTCGGCTGCGTATTTGTAACTATCAGATTTTGTTTGATCTTCGCCCGAATAAGCGTTGTTGGCAGCTTTCTCCTAATAGGGATTTATCTCTCAGTGCAACATGTTCCTTTACAAGGAATCATGGTTTGGATAAGGCTTATTGGAAGTGGATTTGGAATAAATCAATTTCGTCGTCGAAGTCCATTTTGCTATGGAGACTCATTCATCACAGGCTTCCTACGGATTATCGATGGAAGCATCAAACAATTTCTCTTCCCTCCAGGTGTGATCTTTGTCGAAATGTGGAGGAATCAAACCATCATCTTTTCTTCTCTTGTACGAATGCTTATTCGCTTTGGTGTTGGTTGGAAACGATCCTTGATCTTAAATTCTCGATTAAGGATTGGTTGGATATTTGGAATCTTTTTGAATTGGGTGGATTTGAGCATGGCATGACTACTGCTAAAGTAGCCATTATTTTTCTTATCAATTATATTTGGAAGGCGAGAAACGCGGTTAGATTTTCTGACAATTTCATCTATGTTTCCTCTTCTATTGCCTTCATTATAGTGGCAGTTTCCACATCAGGTAATTCTATTATTGTTAGTTCTCATATGAGTTTGCATGATTTTGGTATTCTGAAGCAGTTCAAGGTGTCGATTCGGCCTCCACCTGCTCTTAATATTGTGGAAGTCATTTGGCAGCCCCCTCTGGAAGGTTGGGTGAAGCTGAACTGCGATGATGCTTTAATTTCGATGTCGGGTAGTACTGCTTGTGGGAGTCTTTCCAGAGACCATTCTGGTTCTTTTTGGGGGGCATTCTCTTCTCATCTGGAGGTTTCTAATTCTCTCATTATCGAATTCTCGGGTGTTATGATAGCAATTGAGTTTGCTAATGATGATAATTGGAAAAATGTGTGGTTGAAATCAGATTCTTCTTTGGTGGTTAGAGTTTTCTCTCCCCCGTATAATGTTCCTTGGTCGATAAGCACTCGTTGGATTAATTACATTAATATAGTTTCTAATTAGAATTTTGTTGTTTTTCATACTTTTAGAGAAGGGAATAATTATACAAACGCTCTTGCTAACTTAGGTTTTTTGTTGAATGAGATTTCTTATTTTTCATTTATACCTTTGTGTATATAAACCGATTTTATAAAGAGTAGACTTGATTTATCATTCTCTAAATTCATTCGTTTTTGAGAGGGTTCTGATTTGGTTCCCTATTTTTATGATTTGGTTCCCTGTTTTTGTAATTTTTTCTTTTTATATATTGCTTCATTAAAAAAAAATATCAAGAGTGAAAATCAGACAAATTAAACCATAATTGTAAACATCGACAACCGGAAAAAAAAAGTGTGCACTAAAATCAAGAAATCCCTTGGTTCCCAAGCCACAAAACTAGAAAAATATAGAATCCACTTTTCCTATTTTTTCTCTTTCTCTCTCTATAAATACACTTCTCCCCTGATCACTTTTTCTAAGAAAAAAAATAAAATAATCCCAGAACTTCTACCTCAATTTTTTTTCTCTGTTTTGCAACAAACCAAACATCCTTAGTCTCACTCTTTCATGGCAGGTCTTCAACAATACAACTTTTTCCCCACTGATCTCTTCTACCCTCGTCCGCAACCACAGCAATCTACTGCTTCTTCTCCCACCGTGCTTCCTCTCCAAACACCAAACACTCAGGATCATCCGAAGAATCACCAACAACAACAAAATCAATCAGCTATCAAACCCGCCCCTTCATCTTCTTCTTTGGTTTATACCCACGAGACACAGTCTTTTGATGTTGTTGACAACAACAAATCCAAATTGTCACCAAACCCACTTTCTTATATGGTTTGGATTGACGAAGAAGATGAAGAATAGACCTCAAAAACACTTTTTTTGAATGAGACAAGACAACCTTGTACTAGTTCTCATGTTTCAGGTTATGTAAATTATTTAAGGTCATATTTTCTCTTCTTTTTTAAAAAGTTTTTTTCTTACCCTTTTTCAATTTTCATCTTACTCAGAGAAGATGGAAATTAGTAATAAAGTTGAAAGCTTTTGATTGTCTTTATTTCTTTATCTTTTTGATGATTTTATTCCAATTCCCTAAAATATTTTTACTGAGGATCATGCTAAGGAAAATATTAAATAATAAAAATATATTATGTTAACAGTACCCTAGAAAATTGGAGTTGGCAAATTGCTAATGTGGAAAATTCAAAGTAGAAAAGTAAAGGGTGTCTCAAAGTCAACAATATTGTGTGCTGAAAAGTCAAAATCGGTGTAATATTGATGGTATATTAAAGTAAAAAAGAAGAAAAATATAAAATTGAAAGTATGAATAAGAGCAAAACAAAGTTGAATAAAGAAGAACATGGCAGGCTTCACGGCGTGAAGCATACGCAAAGGAACTGTTTCTAGCAAACATTGTGAATATTCTAAGGTTTTGATATTAGTTCCAATTTTATACTAACGCATGAATCACGATGCAACTTCTATCCCAAAAAGATAACTCATGGGGCACGTGTTACTTGATCATCAAACTCATGGGGCACGTGTTTAAGCCATCTTAATTCAAAGAAGATTGTGCTAGGCAAGCCTATTGTTACAATTCTTGAGAGATCTTGCACACCATGCCCAGTGGGAAAGAATCCAATATCGAATTCCGATAACAAATTGCATATGTGGTTTATTCTAACATATATGGCCCTTTAAACATGTTGTCATGTGGAAAAATTCTTCATCACTTCTATAGATTAATTTTTAAGAATGATGTGGCTATATATGATTATAAGACTAGGATTGATGCCTTAGACGTCCAGAAGATTCAAGAGGCTAGTTGAGAAATAAAGTGACAAGATGGAGAAATAAAGTGACAAGATGTTAAAGATTTTAAGGACACACTATTGAGAATAATATGGCAGATCTGAATTGGAGTCCCACATTTTGACTTTAAATGTTGAGAATTGAATATTTATAAGTGATAAAATTCATATATCTATTGTTTTAAGGTTTTGAGTAAATATACAGTGTCCCTCTCATTGTGTTGCTTGAGGTTTTGGGTGAATATTTGTTGTCTCTCTCACTTGTGTTGCTCTTGATCCAATATTAATGATCATATTTATGACCCAAAAAATGGTATCATGAACCTTTGGTTCGTAAAGAGACCGACTTATTTGTATCGAAATGCCCCGGAAAGATTTGTGTCAAACAGCAGTACATGTAATTGATTGCACAAAACCTATAACCAATTACCTCAACATAAATAACCAGTTACTACAAATACATAATCCATTACACCAACAAGAAATTCCCTTAACGATTTTTCTATTATTTTATTTCACACAATTGTAACCTATTACATCACATAATAAACGATTACAATTGAATTATATATGGAGCAAGTGTATGATATTGCAAATAACTTTATTTAGAATTAGAATCTTTAGCCCACCAAATATAATTCCAATAGGAAATTAGAATAGTCTCATATGCGTGAGAATGAATTGATAATAGTAGTTTCAAGAGTTGAAAGAATAATGAATATAGGGTCCATTACTTCCACTAAAAAGATATTCCATGCTTTCATCATGTGATGGGTGGTTAATAGTAACTAACAAGTACCTAACAAAACCAACTTATAGAAAATAAGTTGGTTTGAAAGGCAAACATACCTTTCCAATTTTCGTGGTGTACACTACTTATCATCTGTATTGGATTTAAATAATAATACTTTAATAGATTATGTATTAAAATCTATTATGTCAATGTTAATCATATTTAAGTTAATCTGTTTACATTATTTTTTTTGGTAGGGATATTAGTTAATGTGACGATAATCAGAAGAATTCTTCACGAAGATGAAGGTAATGGATTGAGAATCTATGAAAAAGAAGAGAGAATAGTTTGTTATGAAAATAGTTAGAAAACATAACTGTGTAACAGTAAATTTTCATTATTGTTCATCACTTATATATATATATATATATATATATATATATATATATATATATATATATATATATATATATATATATATATATATATATATATATATTCATTATTGTTCATCACTTTACATATATATATATATATATATATATATATATATATATATATATATATATATATATATATATATATATATATATATATATATATATATATATATATATATATATATATATATATATATATATAAATAAGTAAATATATATATATATATATATATATATATATATATATATATATATATATATATATATATATATTTATATATATATATATATATATATATATATATATATATATATATATATATATATATATATATATATATATATATATATACTACAACAAAAATGACATTTAACAACGCACCTTAACCAGCGCTTATATGAAAAAGTGTTGTTATAAGTGCAAAAATTATAAAACACGGAGATTGTTCACAAAAATATTTTAAAAAAGTTGTCTAGGGGGGGGGGGGTTGGTTTAGACAGCGCTTTCAAAAAGTGCTTTTAAAGGTGTATCTTAGACAGCGTTTTTGAGAAAACGTTGTCTAAGGTATTAAAAATTAAAAAAAAAAATCAAAAGCGTTGTCTAAGGTTCCCTTTAGACAGCGCTTTCCTCAAAAGCGCCGTCTAAGGTCTAATTAAATTAAAATATTACTCAGTTTCTATTTTTGTTCTTTCTATTCTTTCGTTTTCCCTCTCTTCCAGCTATACTCGAAACCTAACCACGAATCCTCCATAAATTACATTTCTCTGTTCCGATCATTGAAGAAGTGTTTGTAGAAGCTGTTATCGGTTCCGATCATTGACTGAGTTGCGTTTTTTATTCTTCTTCCGTTCAAAAAGGTACGTGTTCTTCGTTCATGGTACTGTTCTTGTTCATAGTATTGTTCTTGTTCTTGTTCTTGCTTGTTTTATTGCTGAAAAGTTGCATAACCATGTATATAAACTGAGTTAGTTATTATGTATATACAGTATGAACCATAAGATTCATTGAGGGATAGTGTTCTTGTTCTTGTGGCTGTGAACTTGTTTGTTTAGTTGCATTTGTGGTTATATATATATATATATGGGTGTTCGCGCTGCGGTTTGGGCGGTTTTCACGCAAAAAATCATCCGACCCGCAAGAGAAAAAAACATGCGGTTTGGTTCGGTTGACTTTAAGAAATAAATCCGAACCGAACCAAACCAAACCAATGCGGTTTGGATTGGTTCGGTTGGTTCGGTTTTTTACAATATTTTTATTGAATCATACATACACCTATAGAGAACAATATAATTTTGTATTTAGTAATTCATACATTATCAAATAGCAACAAAACTCATCATATTTAGACAATAAATTCTCATTCAATATACAACAATAAGATTAGACCAAAGTGGAATAAAAAACATAAAATAGTAGTATAAAACAATATCAAAAATATTACAATAAAAAGAAAAAACGGAGGAGAGGAAAGATTAGAGAAGATGAAAAAGAAAGATCATAAGATATGAAATATTAGAGAAGAAAGATGCAATAAAAATGTAATTGGAAGAGAAAACAATAATATAAAAAAGGAGAAGATGAATATGAAAAAGAAAGAACATAAGATAAAAGAGATTAGAGTAGAAGAGATGAGATGTACATAGCAAATATGATGAGAAGAATGTGCGATACTACTCGAAGATATTTGAGAAGGTTGAAACTAAAACCCTAAGTGTGACTAAGAGAATATTTGTATGGTTAAGGCATAATAAGTTTGAGTTTTAGGTTGGATGTGGGATAAGTGAAGTTTTAGTTGTAACATAATACGGTTTGGTTTGGTTTAGTTCGGTTTGCAAAATACAAACCGCAAATCGAACCGAACCGCGCGGTTTTGTTAAAAAATGGCCCAAATACATCTGAACCAAGTGCGTTTTTTTTGCGGTTTCGGTTTGGTTTGGTTTGGTTTGCGGTTTTCTATTGGGTTGGTTTGGTTTTGAACACCCCTATATATATATATATATATATATATATATATATATATATATATATATATATATATATATATATATATATATATATATATATATATATATATATATATGCAAAGTTTGGACCATAAAATGTTAGTTTATTATTTTTTTTAACCATTTAACAGTAGTTTATTAATGGCTGAGTTTAGTAGTTCATTGATGGATAGTGTGAAGAAAATATTAACACTGAAAAGTTGTTTTGTAGTTCATTGAGTTTATATATATACAGTAGTTTATATACAGTAGTATAACCTGAGAAGTTTAGTAGTTCATACACTGAGTTTATATAAATATTAACATTTTGTTGTTGGCTTCATTACCAAAGAGATGTTGGCTTCATTACCAAAGAGATGTTGCCTTGTTTGTTTATTTTTACAATAATGTCATTGGCAAATTAGGTGCAGTGTAAGAAATAAAGGAAAGTAAAGTGCATGTGTTGTTATATTGTTATAATGAAAGTGAACTTGAAAGTCTAATATTAGCGTTATGTTCGATAAGTCTAATATTAGTGTTATGTGCAATATGTCTAAATTAAAATTAAACATTTAGGATACGGAGTTTTTGTTTAAAACATTTAGGATACGGAGATACGTTAGTCATTGGTGTTATGTTCGATAAGTCTAATATTGTTGTTATTATATGAAACTCTATTTTCAACTTCAATGCTGTAAATATCTGTTAAATGTGAGAAAATGAAGTGAACTTGAAAGTTGTTAGAATATTCAAAAATACTACCTTAGTTATGTATTTTCGTCTGGATTTAACTGGGTTATTGTAGTTTGGAGAAACATTGGTTATGTAAACGTTATTGAACTTATATTGATTGTTTACCTTAATAAGTAGGAAAACCATGGATAAAACATGGATCTGTGTCGATCGAATGACCAGAGAGTACGAGAATGGGGTTGCGGAATTCGTTAAGTTTGCTGTTCAACACGTTGAAAACCCCAGACGAATGCATTGTCCTTGTTTGCGTTGTTGTTATATTGGTAAGGTTGACGCAGATGGATTGAAATCGCATTTACTGAGGCATGGAATTGATTAAAGTTATCAGTGTTGGATATTTCATGGTGAGAAAATTAACGAGAATGTTGAACCGAGTGGAAAAAGTAATATGACCTATGCTTCATAGGACAAAGACACAGAAACATATGATTGTGATCGAGTTGAAGAGATTGTAGAAGCACTTGAAGAATATCTTCATGATTGTCCTGAAATGTTTGAGAGGATGGTAAGCGATGCAGAGAAACCGCTGTACAAAGGTTGCACTAAATTCTCAAGACGGTCTGTGGTATTAAAGTTGTACAACTTAAAGGCGGGCAATGGATGGTCGGATAAAAATTTCACAGATTTGTTGGCCCTTATGAGAGAAATGCTATCGGATGATAATGTTCTTCCTAATCGAACCTATGAGGCAAAAAAATGTTGTGCTCTATTGGCATGAGCTATGATAAGATACATGTTTGTTCTAACGATTGCATTTTGTTTCGTAGCGAATATGCATCGTTAATTGAGTGCCCTAAATGCGGTTTGTCTCGATATAAGAAAAGATTGTCTCTCGCAAAAATCTTATGGTATTTTCCCATAATTCTGAGATTTAGGCGCATGTTTCGTAGTGAAATCGACGCAAGACATCTGACTTGGCATGCAGATGAAAAAATTATTGATGGAAAGTATCGGCATCCGGCTGATTCACCACAGTGGTCGAAGATTGATAATAATTATCCTGAGTTTGGAGAAGAAGCAAGAGACCTTCGCTTGACATTATCTACCGATGGAATGAACTAGCATGGTCTTCAAAGTATCTCACATACCAAATGGCTTGTGATTCTTATGATTTATAACCTACCTCCATGGCTATGTATGAAGTGTAAGTATATGATGTTATCTATGTTAATCTCTGGGCCTAAACAACCAGGGAATGACATAGACGTATACTTGACACCTTTGATCGAAGATTTAAAGATTTTGTGGGAGAATGATGTGGAGGTTTATGATGGATATAGGAAAGAAAGTTTCAATTTGAGGGCGATGTTGTTTGGCACAATTAATGATTTTCCAGCATACGGAAATCTATCTGGGTATAGCATTAAAGGTCAATGTGTGTGTCCTGCTTGTGAAGACGGAACCGATACGATTCGATTGGAACTTTTTCAGAAGAATGTGTTTCTCGGTCATCGTAGATTCTTACATTCTAAACATCACTACCGTGGGTGGAGAAAAGCATTCAATTGAGACACCGAACAACGTAAAGCTCCACCTGCATTGTCAGGTGACCAAGTTTTTGAAAAGGTGAATGATGTGTGTACTGAGTTTGGCAAGCCTTTTGCACATAAGGTTGTCAAAGGTGTGTGGAAGAAAAGGTCGATATTTTTTGAATTTCCATATTGGAAGTCTTTGTACGTGAGGCATTTTCTCGATGTTATGCATATTGAAAAAAATGTATTTGAAAGTGTTACCGGTACATTACTAAATATAAAAGGAAAGTCTAAGGATGGCCTTAAAGCAAGGGAGGACATGTTAAAAATGGGAATGAGAACTGAATTAGCACCCGTGAAGAAAGGAAGACGAACATATCTACCACTTGTTGCTTTTACTTTATCTAGAAAGGAGAAAAAAAATTGTGTAAGTCTCTGAGTGAAGTTAAGGTTCCAGAAGGATACTCATCAGATATCAGAAGACTTGTTTCTATGAAAGACCTCAAGTTGAAGAATTTGAAGACACATGATTGCCATGTTATAATGGAACATTTTCTACCGATAGGTATACGTTCTATTTTGCCAAAAAAAGTAAGAAATGCCATAACTAAATTGTGATTTTTCTTTAGGTCAATATGTAGTAAGGTGATCGATCCCGAGATCTTACCAACACTACAAAAAGAGATTGTAATTACCTTGTGTGAGCTTGAAATGTATTTTCCTCCATCTTTTTTTGACATAATGGTTCATCTAGTTGTTCATCTTTTGAAAGAGGCACAGTTGTGTGGACCATCTTATATGAGATGGATGTACCCTGTTGAACGGTATATGAAAATATTAAAAGGGTACGTGAAATCCCGAAGTCGACCAAAGGGTTGTATTGTTGAACGATACATTAATGAAGAAGTTGTTGAGTTTTGTACTGAATATTTGTCTAACGTTCAATCGATTGGAATCCCCAAAGTTCAGATTTTCGAAAATATGGAAGGTAAAAAATTAATTGGAAATAAAATTGTGAAAATATCAAGGGATGAACGAGATCAAGTTCATTTGTATGTTCTGCATAATGATAATGAGGTTGAGCCATATGTTGAAATGCACAAGGATGTACTCCGAATGTTAAATCCGAACATAAATAAAAGTTGGATAGTTAGAGAGCACAATCAAAGTTTCATACAATGGTTAAATGATCATATTTATTCGAAGCGCTATTCAGATCCTTCTTCGGTAACAGAAAGGTTGAGATGTTTGGCATATGGTCAAGTTTGCATGTGTTTTCTCATAGCGCGTACTCAATTAATGGATACACATTTTATATCAAAGAACAAGATGATAAGAGTACTATGCAAAATAGTGGTGTCACCATGCTAGCTGAACCAATGCATATATCAAGTATGAAGGACTTAAACCCCAAATATGCAAATTTGTCATATTTTGGAGTTATTTAGCACATTTGGGTGTTTGATTACGAGAAGTTTCAGATTCCCATCTTTGGTTGCAAGTGGGTAAATAGTAGTGGCATACGAATGGATAAGTCTGGATTTTTGTAAGTTGATCTTACTAGTGTGGGGTACAAAGATGAACCTTTTATTCTAGCATCTCAAGCTAAACAAGTGTTCTATGTGAATGACCCGACGAGTACAAAATGGTCTATAGTGATTTTCTCTAACAAAGTGGTTGATTGAGCGGTGTCGATCAATGTGATATTGATGTTGAGAATGAGTCATGCATTAGACGGAATGAGTTGAATAGAAATGATGAAGATGAGGATCTTATAGCGGATGAGTCATATATAAGAAACGATCATAATGAGGGAATTTGGATCAATTCATCCGTACGCATTGCTAAGAAACAATTGATTAATATTCCAACAAAGAAAAGAAAGAGATGTAAGTGAAAGAGGTAAATTATGCAAAAATTGGTTGAAAACAAGTCAAAATTCTGTTTTAAAAACCTGGTAAAAAAAAGTGGTTTCAAAAAAATTATACTAAATTTTTCGTATACCTTAGACAGCGCTTTACTCAAAAAGCGATGTCTAAGGGGGGGGGGGGGCTTAGAAAGCGCTTTTGGAAAAAGCGTTGTCTAAGGGGGGAGGGGGGCTTAGACAGTGCTTTCAAAAAGCGTTGTCTAAGGTATATCTAAAAAAATTAAAATAGGAGGGGATTAGACAGCTCTTTCACCAAAAGCGCTGTCTAAGGTATACCTAAAAAAATTAAAATATGAGGGGCTTAGACAGCGCTTTCACCAAAAGCGCTATCTAAGGTATTCCTAAAAGCGCTGTCTAAGGGTACCTTAGACAATGCTTTTAAGATTTAAAAAAGCTTTGTCTAAACATTTAGCAGTGGAGGTTTAGATAGCGCTTTAAAGCGCTGTCTAAGGGCAAAAAAAGCGTTGTCTAAGGTCTTGTTTGGCATAGTGATATATATATATATATATATATATATATATATCAGATAAGATACAAAATGTGTGGCTAGTAAAGACTATTATGTACACATGTCAGAAGGCTACAAGCTACAATTATGATATACAAAATACATTATATAAAATATATAATCTAATATCCCCCTCAAGTTGGGTATTTGATACTATAAAGGCCTAATTTGTCTAAGTTGATCTTAAAGGATGGAGAATGTAAGGGCTTAGTAAACATGCCGGCTAGTTGATCATGAGTGGAAATAGACAGTAAATGGGTGAGCTTGGATTGTATCTTCTCTCGCACCACGTGACAATCTAGTTCAATGTGTTTACTGCGCTCACGAAACGTAGGATTGTGCTCCAAGTAAATGGCAGATTTACTTTCACAAAAAACAGATCATGGTTGATCAAAAGTGACAAGAAGATCACGAAATAATTAGTGTAGCCATTGTATTTCACAAGTGATGGAGGCCAAAGCACAATATTCAGCTTCAGTAGACGATCTAGAAACCGTGTGTTGCTTCTTGGACTTCCAATACAAAAGAGATGAACCAAGCATTACGCAATATCCTGTTACAGATTTCCTGGTATCGGGACATCGAGCCCAATCGGAATCAGCGAAACTAAAAAGTTGCAATGTGCTAGAGGAAGAGAATAAGATGCCTTTAGCCGATACTGACTTCAAATACCTAAGAACATGCAGAGCAGCTTGGTAATGAGGCAGGCGAGGTTGTGAGACATATTGACTCAAATGTTGCATAGTGAAGGAAATGTCTGGCCTGGAATTGGTTAGGTATATCAACCTACCAATTAAACTTCTATAAGAAGAAGGGTCTTCCAAGAGAGGACCTTCATCAGTGGAAAGTTTTGTAGTAGGAAATGAAACAGTAGAGGGCTTTGTTGCCAGGAGGCCAACATCTTCTAACAACTCAAGTATATACTTCCGTTGATTCAAGAAGATCCCAATTGAAGATCTGGAATTTTTGAATCCTAAGAAAAATCTCATATGGCCCAAATCTTTAATTTTAAATTTCTGATTCAAAAGATGTTTAACTTGATGAATCTCAGAAGGAGAATTACCTCCCAAAACAACACCGCCTACATGGACCAATAAGGTAGTAAAGTCATGCTTGTTAGCTTTAACATATAATGAATGATCTGCCTGAGATTGTTTGTAGCCAAGAGAGATTAGGAAAGTAGATAGCTTTGAATACCATTGCCTACTAGCTTGTTTGAGGCCATATAAGGATTTGGGTAACCTGCAAACTTTAGATTCAGAAACACCAGTTAAACCAGGAGGAAGAGTCATGTATACTTCCTCATACAAATCACCATGTAGAAACACATTGTTAACATTTAATTTCTCTAAGTGCCAGCCCTTAATAGCAGCTAGAGATAAAAAAATACGGACTATAGTAATTTAACTACAGGGAAAAAGTGTCAAAGTAATCAACACCCTGCATTTGTGTATAGCCTTTTGCCACAAGTCTGGATTTATATCTCTCTATAGAACCATCTTCCTTATGTTTAATCTTGTATACCCATCTACACCCAATAGGAGTTTTTCCATGAGGTATATCAACCAGTTCCCAAGTATTGTTTTTTGCAAGTGTTCAAAATATTCATCATAATTTTTAATGCATGTGCATCTTTTTTTGAAAAGAATTGGAACTGGTTTTAACACTTTAAAAATAAATATTTTTCTGTATTTTAACAGTGTTAACCAGTTAACCATATGGGTTAACCAGTTAACGGTATCAATTTTTCAATTTTGTGGTAATGTTTCTGGGCGTTAACCGATTAACCTATATGGTTAACCGGTTAACACTGTAGAAATTTTGAAAAATTGTTTCTCTTCAAATTCAAATGTTTATTAAGTGTTATACCTTTTCATGATTTTATTTCATAACTTTTTTATACCTTTTCAAAGAATTTCTTTTTAAATTCTCATACCTTTTTTAATAGGTGTTTCAACTATTATAAATTCTTAAAATTTCAAATTCATAAACACCTCCTAGAATTTTCAAATATTATCATACAATCAAAATCACTAAATTCAAATATTTTTCATTTTTCAAAAGTGTTCATAAGTTCATCATTTTCATATTGTCTTGAACACTTGTGTTGAATCTTAAGTAGTGATTTTTTTATTATAGGAGAAAATCAATTTTTATTGATATCATTCATTGTACTCTCACTCAAACAATATTATAGAAAGTGTTTTTCTATTTGTGACTTGTGTTCCAAGGATTGTTTGGACATAAGGGTAAGTGTGGCAAGAGGATTGTTCTTGCACACTTGTTTGTATAGTTTGTTAGAAAGTAGGCCTCACCATTGAAGGTGTGATAGGTTGTACTGTTCTAAAGAAACTAGTGGAAATCTCTTTCGTGTTGAAAGGGGACTGGATGTACCTTCGAATTGTGAAGGGAACCAGGATAAACCTCCGTGTCTTCTTTACTTTCCTGCTTTACCATTTTTATTCTTTAAATCGTAAAAAGCAAAATCCATCCATCGAAGAAAAAAGAATCAAAAAATTTGATAACACCTAATTCACCCCCTCTTAGGCGCATTCTGATCTTACATGGATAATATATGGGACTAGATGGGGAATTGTTTAATGTGTGATTAGGACTAGTATTAATGGGACTAGCATTAGAATGGGTAAGTGAATTGACATATGTGGGGCTAGGGTTAGGTTTAGACATAGGAAAGGGACTGGTGACAGGTTGCAATTGTGACCTGGTAGATGTACTTTCATTATCAGTAGGATAAGAAAAGCCAGTAGAGCTAGAAAAGTGATCAAGTCCAATAGGGTCATCATAGGTAGTAAAACTAGTATTATTGGGCTTGTCTTTGGAACCAGACTTGGATTTTGGGGTTAACATGTGAGTTTTGAATGGAAATTGGTTTTCATAGAATATTACATGTCTGAAAACAAATATGTTGTGATTTATCATGTCATAAAGAATGTATCCTTTATTTCCCTCTTTGAATCCAAGGAAAACAACTTTCCTATCTCTAGGCTCAAATTTAGTTCTATGTGCATGAAGAGTAGAAGCAAAACTCAAACAACCAAAGACTTTCAGGTGAATTAAAATAGGAGGTTGTTGGTATAGAAGTTCATAGGGGAAATTTGACTTCAATAAAGAGGTAGGAAAACTATTAATAAGGTGAATGGCATGCTGGACACATAAATACCACATGGCTATATCAATGTTAGAGTGAAAGAATAATGTTCTGGCCATATTTAATATATGTTGATGTTTTCGTTATACTATCCCATTTTGTTGTGGTGTTTCAACATAGAATGTTTGATGCATAATACCTTTGGATAGAAGGAACTAAGATAGAGCAATGAAATTAGATCCATTGTCTGATCTTAGGAATTTTAGAGTAGTTTTAAACAGGTTCTCTATGAAAGCTACAAATTGCATTAGACTGGTTTTAGCTTGATCTTTGGTTTTGAGAAATATAACCTAAGTAAATCTAGTAAAGTCATCTACCAAAGTTAGAAAATATTTATGTCCTAAGATAGAGACGGTAGAAAATGACCCCCACAAATCAGCATGTAATAGCTCAAAAGGTACAAAAGTAGTAGTATTACTATGAGGAAAAGGCAATTTATTTTTTTTACCAAAGTGACATGGATCACAAGCAAGTTTATTATTAGTAGTAGAAGGAATAAAGGGAAATATTTTGAAAACTTGTTGTAAAACTACATCAGATATATGACCTAATATTAGATGCCAAAGATTATAAGAATCTTGAGAGCTAGAGTGATGAGCTTGAGAACGTGGTGAAGCATCAAACACATAGAGTCCTCTTTGTAGACTAGATATACCAATCATTTCCATTGAATCGTTCTGCAGAATTTTACAAGAATTAGCAGTGAAATTAACATGACAATCATTGCTATTGACTAATTTTGCAATAGAGAGCAAATTAACATGAAAACTAGGTATGTAAAGCACATGATGTAAGTTCAGGACATGGGATATGGTAACACCGCCAAATATAGAAGAAACTACTTTAGAACCATCAGGTAAGCTAACATACACATGGATAATGGGTTTACAGGAAGTAAAGGTTGATAAATCAAAGAGATATGGTTAGTGGCACCGGTATCTAGAATCCAGAGATAAGGATTCTTACCATTATCATTTGAAGAATGGGAGTTGAGGACAAAGAGAGAAGTGGTTATGTAATTGACTTTTGGTGTGGTTTTTTATTGCTGAATCAATTCCAGAATGTTATTGTATTGCTCTTGAGTAAAACCAAAACTTGGTTGTGATTCATCAGTGCCTACATGAACTGAAGCAGCATATTGATATTGAGTGTTGGTATTTTGAGGCTTACCTTTTCTCTTGAATCCAGGTGGATAGTTGTGTTTGATGAAAAAGGTCTCAATTGCATGATTAGTTCTGTTGCAGTGTGTGCATACACGGTTTTTTCCTCGTGATCCACCTTATCCTTGTGATTTGCCTCTGTAAGCATTGTGACCAGTCTTTCCATGAGAGTTTCCTGAAGCTGAATTAGCCTAAAATGCAGTCACTTCATCAGTTGAAGCTGCATTATGGATAATTACAGAACCAACACTACTCATCTCCCTTTCTTGTTGAATAACAAGCGAGAAAGCTTTATCGACACCAGGTAACGGATGCATCATCATAATCTAAGATTTTGAATGTGCAAATTTTTCATTGAAGCCCTTGAGAGATCGAATAACGTAATCCTGCTCACGATATTTTCAAATTGAAGTTATGTCTCCACATGAACAAGGAATAGAACAACAACACGCAAGAATAGGTCGATAGTTTTCTAATTCGTCCCACATAAATTTCAATTGGGTAAAATAATTGGAAACGTCGAGAGTACCTTGACGGAATTTATACAAATCTTCTTGGATACCTTGAAATACGAAATACATCAATGGCTGCTTTCTCGATCCACAATACAAGTTTTGCAATTGATTTTGAGATGGATTTGTGAATCCAACCCAAGGTCATTGTGTTGCAACGAATCCACTGAGCATATAAAGGATCAGAAACAAGAGTTTTTGCGAGGGTTCCGTCATAGAATCATTCTTTGTTCTTTGAAATCAATGCGATTTGCATAGACCTTGGCCAAGTGTGATAATTATTATCATCAAGCAATGGTGAAACAAGAATCAGAGAAGGATTCTCGTTCGGATGCAAATAATACGGATTCGTTGAATTTGTTGCAAAATCGGTGATGAAGCTCTAGTTAGCCATAGGTAGCAAGAAAAGGAAGATAATCAATGATCGAAAATCAGAGAAAAGAGGAATAGATGATCGAAGAATAAAGAACAACGATCGAAGGATAAAGAAACATAAAGGAACGATCTGTGACGAAAAAATTAATGGCTAACAGAGCTTGTGAAGCTCTGATACCATGTTAGTGTGACGATAACTTGAAGAATTCTTGATGAAGATGAAGGTAATGGATTGAGAATCCATGAAGAATAAGAGAGAATATTTGTTATGAAAATAGTTAGAAAACGTAACTGTAAATTTTCATTATTGTTCATCAATGTACAAAGTGATATATATATATATATATATATATATATATATATATATATATATATATATATATATATATATATATATATATATATATATATAAAGGTGTAATACAGCGGAATAAGGATCAAAATTGAATGATGGAAAATGAAGGAGGAAAGATGGTAGAGAGGAATTTTTGAAAAAATTATATATTTCAACTTCAAAAACTTGATTACAAAAGAAACTTAGATCCCTTTATATAGGGGGGCTAAGGCTTACTATTTAAGTCGGTAACAACTACTTATAATAGTCGATAAACTACTAAATAAGTTGTATAATTAATGTCGGGTACTCACTGGGCCCCATCGACACATCAATTATGAAAAAAAAACTAAAAACTTTTACAAAAGAAAAATAATTGCATACATTTATGCCTAAATATAAGATTATTTCTCCAATATTGCTATGAAGTGGCAGACAAGATAATATTCCTTCTTGTTTTTATCTCTTTGTCTTGAGATTCTTTTTTTTGTTTTTATATTTTTGTTTTTGATTCTTTAGACAAGATAAGATTCTTTTTCTTGTCTTATTTTGTTTGCCTTTTGATTCTTATTTCTTTTCTTTGTCTTTTGCTTTCTGGGCCATAGATTGAATCATTGCGTCCCAGAAATCCTCTGCAGTAAGGTAATCTATTTGAGTTTATCCTGCCAAGCAGTCAAAGTTGTGGGAATCAATTGATCCCATGGAAGAGCTGGTCTTCATAGATGAATTTTCATTTTTTTCTAATTTTGTTGGAAAGGTGGAGAAGAATTGGTTCTTCATATAATCCAAAGCTCTAATCATGATTTCATCTTCTGATTCATTTAGATATTTTCTCTGGAAGAAGTTCTTCAAATTTCCCATAGACATTTGTTGGAAACTTTGCTCCTTGGCCTTATTATTTTGGTCTTCATCTATAGCTGTTTGAATTAAAATTAATTTATTTTGGACCTCTTCGGAACTCATCTTTTCCACCATTTATAGAAGAAATTTATTTCTAAAATGGGGATGTTGAATTTATCTTGAGATATGGTGACCGACAATCTCCATATCCAAGGAATCTGAAATTTCGCAAAGAACAAAAATGGACATTGTACGGTGATCAAATTATTAGATAAAATATTTACAACAAGTGGGATATTGTCGCACCAGGGATTGTATAAATCCAGTAATTCTTTGGGTAATATTTCCAAAGACTGGCCAAATTTAGTCCACCATTCATAAAACCAATTTGATATAGGTTTATTAACTATCTCTGTATTTATAGAGAAAAACCAAGAGTGTTTATTCTTGGGATTTTGGTAATAAAAATCTTGAGTAACAGCTTGGACATAGTCCCAGTAATTAAAGTAAATATACTTTCCTTCTGCAATTTTTATTGCTTTTTCACCATTTGGGTTGAGACCCATTCTCTAGGTAACAAAATTTTGTTAATATGACATTTACTGAAGTTTATAAAACTTTCAGGATTATTGTTCTGGTAGTGGTGAGTAAATGTTACCGATTCGGTAACAGTTAGAAGAATTTCTAGGTGAGGTCTAAACTTTTCATGAAGACCTGGATATCCTCTTGATTCAAGGTATCTAATTTTGATAGACCATCCATCATTTGGATTGATCTTAATATCTTCATCATCAATATACATGACTTTTTTAAGTTATTGGATTTTCAAAATAATCCATTTGCTCTTGAGGTGGGTTATTAACCGCAACTTCCTTATAGGAAGTAATTTTATTAGAGGAGGAGGAAGGAATATCTTCCTTTTTTGATGAAGATGCAGGAAATTGCTGCATTTTTCTATCTTTGAAGACTGTAGTCCAATCCCATATTAGAGGAATGTTTGATTCTGCATGGGGTAACATATTGTTACTCCCTCTTCCACCACGGCCATAACCGCGGCCTCTTCCCCTATATGGGGTCATCTTTTTTTCCCTGCAAAAATTCACGAGTTAGATAATCAGCAAGTGAATTATTTCACCTTTAATGTGTTTAATGTCAAATTCAAACATAGATAATTGAGATTTCCAGCTAGCAAAGATTTGCTTAGTAACAAGATTTTTAACATTTTTTTTCAATAATTGATTTAGCTGAGCTACAATCAATTTTTAATAAAAAATTCTTATTAAGAAGATCATCTTGAAATTTATAAATTCATTTTATAATAGAAAGCATCTCTTTCTTAATAGTAGAATATTTTTCCTGGGTAGGATTCCATTTTCCAGAAGTAAATCTGACCAAAACTTCTTTTGATGTATCAAGTATTATTTGTTTGAGGATTCCTCCATAACCTAAGTCTGAAGCATCAATTTTAACAATTTTGAAATACTTAGGGTTAGCAAGAGATAAACAAGGCAAACATTTAACTTTATTTTTAATTCTTTGGACTGCCTGAGAATGTTCATTTGTCCAAGGCCAGGATTCTTTTTAAGCCTAGCATGTAATATGGCAGTATCTTTAGCAAGATAAACCTTTGTAATTGTTTCTTATCTATAATAATACTGGGGAATTTAGAAGCAAATTCAATACTTCTTTGTATAGGAATTATAGTTCCTTGGTCAATTTCATGACCTAAAAATCTAACTTTTGTTTGAAAAAGTTTCATCTTAGGAGCAGATATAACGAATCCATTATGCTTAACTAATCCTTTGAATATTTTTAAATGTTTAATATGTTGATCTATAGTCTTAGAAAATACTAAGACATCATCAATATAAACAATTATAAATTATGTATAAGGATTAAAAATATCATTCATAATATTTTGAAATTCCGACGAGACATTTTTAAGGCCAAAAGGAAGGAAATTCCATTCATAATGTCCAAAAGGTACAGTAAATGTTGTTTTATACTTATCAGATTCATTAATCTGAATTTGCTAATAACCAGATTTCATATCAAAATTAGAGAAGATTAAAGCATTTTTTAATCTATCTAAAAGATTTTGTTATTAGGAATAGGATATCTAATCCATTTTAACACTTTATTAAGAGGTTTATAATTTATAACAAGTCTAGGAACAACTCTTTCCTTTTCAGCAACATTATTGACATAAAAGGTTGTGCAACTACAAAGAGATTTGTATTTTCTAATTAATTTTTCTCTAAAAGAGATTTTATTTCTTTTTTGCATAAATCCAAATACTCATGGTTCATTTGAGCATGCCTAGGTTTAGTGAGAATCTGACTTTCGTCAAAGTCATCAAGTTAAGGTAAAGAAACAACATGTTTCTTTCTATCCCAAAAGGCATTAGGTAAATCATTGCAGACTTCATCTCTAAATTGTTGATCAATTAATTTAATTTGATCTTGAATTTCAAGTTTTTTAAGTTGAGAAGTGATATTTAATAAATCCACTTCTTCTTTAAGAAAACAAATGTGTCTTTCTTTCTTAAGAAGAATATCTTTAACTTCATTAATCATCCTAGTATGAGGATCAGTAATAAATTCAAAAGTAATTCTTTTATTATTGATAATAGATGTAATTCTCTTTTGGTCAGCATTAACCAGAGGCATAATTTTATGTAGAAAAGGATCTCCTAATATAATTCTATGAGTTAAATGTTTTACAAGAATAAAATGAGTAGGCAAACAAATATCTTTGTTACAAACATAAGCATTAGACAGTTTATAATTAACTGTGAGTTTATCTCTTCCAGCTTGGGTAAGAGACTGTGTAGTTTTATCAAAATATTTAGTGGGAATAATTCCTTCTTGAAGGCAATTTAAATCGGCACCACTATCAATAAGGACAACTTCATTTTCTAATATGAAATTTCTATTAATAACTAAATTTATTCTAACAAACCATTTTTGAGAGGTTACTCTATCAATGAGAGAAAGAAATTCATTACTATGTGAAGGATTACTAGTTGAAGATATCTCTTCAACCTTTGAATTATTAGATTCTAAAAAAGTAAGTCTTTGAGATAAACCATAGTTTTCTCTTTTAATATGAGATATTTCATTTTTAAGAGATTTATTTCTCTATGTAAATCCATAATAGAAACAGGAGTTTCAAGGATATTAGACTGTCGAAATCTAGACAAAACCTCACTTAATTGGTAAGGTGCTTCTGTAATAATAGGAAAATCCTTTTTTGAGTTTTCTTGAATTAAGACCTCAAGCATTTTTCTTTTTAATTTTTGATCAGAAATGGATTCTATAGCTTTTATAGCTTCATCCTGTTCCGATGTTAAAACATTTAACCCATTCATATCGATGATTGATTTCCAGTAATTTAATTGATTACATTGACAATCATTATTATCAGAATATTCAGAAGAGCTTTCATTAGAGGATTCATAAATCATATTTATATCTTCTTCTGAAGAATAATTTTCAGAATCAGAATTGAGAAGTAAGAATTTTTCTAATTGAGAACGTAATTGTTCATCTTCTATCTCATTAAGAGCTTTTTTAGTCCAACATTGGTTGGCATAATGGCCAGATTTGCCACATTTATGACATGTTATGTCAAGCCTTTTGACTTTTCTTTTGCCTTTAGGATCAAAAGATTTTTCTTTAGGTCTACTTTTATTGTAGTCACTCTTTTTCTTATTTCTATAAGAATTTTTATAAGAATTTTTTGGCTTAACCCTATAAGGTTTATTGCGGAAAATTTTTCCTTTTTTATTTTTACTATCTGGAGATTTTCCTAGATCAAAAGAAAATTGCTCACAAAATTCACCAAGTTGGTGTTTCTCAGAAAGCTTTTGATTTTTAAGTTGATTTCTAAGTTTTATGTCATTACATAAAGCTAATCCTTCATTAACACAAGTGCTAATTATATAACCATAAGTAAAGTCAGAATAATTAATATTTATCCCATCATTTTTCTGTCTTAAAGATTGTCTAACCTTTTCAGAAAAGAAATGGGGTAATCCATCAATAAATTTTGCTTTCTAATGCAAAGAATTGGGATTGTTCAATTGATAAACTCTTGAAATAAAAGTATCCTTATACCATCTAAAGAGGGTAAGAGAAGGACACCTAAGGTTTTGGAGAAGTATCTGGATCTTTTCTCCAATGGGAACATTGGTTCCTACAAAATGTTGTAAGATGGAAAGACATAGAGTATACACTGCATCTTCTTCTCCTGTGGTGGCCGTAGCCATAATAGTTATTGTTCTGGTTCCTGTCTCGATCTTAATGATTTTATTGTGATTAAGAATTTCTAATTTTTGAGATTCAGTGAGATAATGATCCCACCTGCCTCTAAGTTGGCCCATAAATCCTGTTGTTATAAAGGATGTTATTGAACTATCTAAATTTCCATGTTGCTTGCAAACAATAGAATACATGATCATCCTATGGATTGTATCTATAATTTGTTTGTCATTAAGACCATCAACATTCCATTCATAAATGGCTTTTCCTGAATAAGAATTTTGGAATGGTTCTGGTTCCTCAAAGAGCAAATCTTGCGGTGAAGGACGTTTATAATAATACTTTTCTATGGATTTAGGAGCATAGACAGGGTTTATACTATTGGTATTATTAATGTCAAGGTTACTAATGTCTAAATTAGCAAACATATCAGATAGTTGGTCAATATGGTTTTCGTTATCATCTTCAGAATAATCTTCCTGAGACATAATTGTGATATTAAGACCTTTTAACTTTTGTTCTAAAATACGAACAAAATCTTGACCATTGGTTTCCATTTTAAATCCTTCTATGGAAACAGGAGGTTGCACTATAGGAACATCTGAAATAGTGGATGTAGATATTTGTTCCTTAGGTTTATTTATGTGGTCAATAATGATATTTTGACGTGCTATTTGTTTTTCTAAAAGATCTTTTATGGATAAGAGATCTTTTTCCAAAGAGATAAATTGTTCTCCTAAGCACACAAGGTAAGCATTGGTATAGTTCTGATACCTAATGACGGAATTTAATTCCTTAAGAGTAACTTGATTTTGTTCAACTCTTTGTAACTGAAGGTTAAGATAAGGGGTAGCTTCAGTATTTTGACTCAAACTTATTGTTTGTTCAGGGGGAAAAGGAGATTCCATTATTTCTCCTCTAATGTTTTCCCAAGGTCTTTGTAAAAAAAGGATTTCTTCTTGTTTTTTACTTATAAAATATTTAACAAACCATTTAACAAAAGGAACGAAATATTTCTCAAGGCTCATTTGAGTGTAGTATTCATCTTTAAATTGGGTTAATTCAGGTTTTGAAAATTTTCCAAAAAACCAATTTCTGAATTGAGTGTATCTCTCATGTTGAAACTCATCAATGACGAGTTTTCTCAGCTTACTACCAGGGGAATAATCTAACATTATAACTGGAAATCCATATCTGACGGAGTAGGTGATTCTACTCTTGGAGTATTGGGTTTCTGATAAATCCCTTGGGGAATTCTATTTTCGCTAAGTCTTATATTCTCAACGACTTCTATCTCTTCTCTTATTTGAGATGTAGAAGGTCTAAGTAATTGACTAGAAGTTGTGTAGAATTCTCTAACTGAGTGCCTAGCAGATAGGGATCTGGGTATCCTAATTAGTCTTTTAGGAGTGAAGTTTATTTATAAATCTTCTTCAGTAGTCTGAATTATTTGATCTATGTCCCTATTAAGGATAGGTTCAGGATCTATTTCCTGAGGAAGAGACCATGTCTCTGGGAAATTTATTTCATCCCACTTTATCAATCTATTGGTTGCAACATTGGAAGTTAATAAATTAGTTTGAACCAAAGTAGTCGTTCCAGGATAATTTCTTTGCTTTAGGATTAAGCGTAGTGAGAACCTTATGATAGATTCTATAGCATATTGCTATGATTTCACTTCCAGGTTTGAAGTTGTAACCGTTAGTATGAACAGTTAACTGAATATCATCTAATAAATTTTTATCAGATAAAGATAGATTTAAATTAGGTGAAACATCAAAGTAGACTGGTCCATGACACAGACTTGTCTCTACCATAGCAGCTAAAGATTGTTTGAAATCTTTACATCTACCATCTCTAACATAAGCCATTATTCTAGAATTTAAGCCTAATAATGTTAAAGGTTTTAAAGCAATTTGAACCAATCCAATATGGATAAAATTATAATTTTTAAAAGATTTCAAATCTCTTTTAGTTAACAGTTTGATTGTCTGTTTTTCTTCAGAAATTTGAATAGTTTGCTCTAGAGTTTTAACAACAAAACGAGAAAAAACATACATCTTACCAAATCTATAAATTTGATTAGAAGGAACAAATGGTATAACCCATTTGTTGAGTTTATCCATATTTCTTGTATATTCAACTAGTTCTTCATTTTTTTATTAAATTGTTTTGAT